>OY997264.1:47830715-48246027 GCA_963921465.1 Triticum timopheevii | reverse complement strand
GACAGAAAAAAGAAGAAGAGCATGCATGCTGCATACACGTTGCGTTAGATCGATCCGTACAAACCTGAGAACTGAATTCAAACTTTCCAACACGATTGTCATCAATCCAATAAATGAACTATTCAAGTTTGTGGGGGAAAAGAAGATCAAGCACACCGTTTTTCACCAAGGGAAAAACTGAGTACATCTTATTTTTTCTTACAAATTTTACCTTCTCTTGCCCACCGGACTGATGCTTCCTTTTCCCGTCTGTTTTGACACTTTAGCTGAATCTTGCTCCATTTGTTTCCTTTGCTCGAACGGAATAACTCTCCATCTCTCTACTATCCGGTTGATATGATTCCCAAAGTTCCGATTTTCCATCATCAATCCGTGCAGGAGCTCAAGTGCCATACAATCTTCCGCCAAGAACTTGGCAAGGGAAACCACAAAGCTATTAAGCTCCTTCAACGCAAACTGCGGCTTCACATTTTTTAGATGATTCCTCAAGCAGTCGAACTGACAGCCACTCAACTCTAGGAGCTCTGCAGCATCAAAGGAACCGTCATCACCATCGATCGTGATCGTGGTATCCTTGGTGTACCTTCTCATGAACAAGTCGAGAGACACATCAAAAGGTGGTAGTGCCTCATCCTCCTTAAAATCTCATTAGAATTTTGGTTAACAATCCGAATCTGCAAATCGTGGATGACAGAGCAGCACTAGAGAAAGTTGGCAAGACTGTGGACTTTTTTTGTACCCCATATTAGTGTACCCTCTATCTAGATAATTCACTTTGCGTCAAGATTCTTACTATCCTTTTTTATATATATAAATCCCTATACATAAATTTCTCTTTTTGTTTCTTCCAAACAAAAGAACATTTGACCTTCAAACTTGGCAGATTAACTATACACAAGTGTCACTAATTGTATAAAATGTTTCTGATTTTTTTTTAGTGAAACATAGATTTGTTAAATTTCAAATTTTGAATGAATTGTATCATTTTTAAAAATTTATGTTTCGCCAAAAAATCCAAAAACTTTTCTTCACATGATAGTACTTGTGTCATGTTGATCTGCAAAATTTCGAGTTCAAATGTTCTTTTATTTGGGAGAAACAAAAAAGAGAATTTCTCTTGCACAAACCTTGATGTAAGAACGAATGATGATGATAGAGGGTACATTGGTATGGGGGTACAATCAAAACTTTTCCAGTTGGCAATGGTAGTAGCTGCTTCGTTTCCGCGGCCTGGCCGCCTGGGGCAAATGGACCTTCAAGCGCCAGCTGTTCCACCGAGCAACGGGACTTTACATGTTGAAGTCGACGAGCACTTTCAATATGCAGGCTGGCGAGGCTTGGCATGGCACGGATAAAATCATCGAGATCTTCTGTTGAACTCGACGAGCACTTGTAGAGCCGGAGCTTGGAGAGACAAGGCAGGACGGCAGCGCGGGATGCCAAGTGCGTATGTTAGAGCCCTCATTGCTAGCGTCAATGCTTTAACATCCAGGAGACGCACCTCCTTGCAGCAATACTGTTACAAAACCATAATATGCGCGACACTGAGCTCAGTATGTAAATGGTAAATCCACTACTGGTTAACTTTTTTTGTCATGATTATCTTATTGCAATTCACAGTGGTATAATTGTTTCCGGGATTTGACATGTTCATGCAGAGAATATTCTCAACCTTGATAATTAACTATATAAGTAAACTTTTACGGCGAAGACAAAGGACACATAGCCTACTACTCCCTCTGTAAAGAAATGTAAGATCGTTTAGATCACTATTAGTGATCTAACCTGATTGACAGTACTAGGGGTGAGAAACTCTAATAACCTGATTGACATTCAACTTTCTAGGGATAAATGGTTTTTAATCATCTACTCGCGTACGGATCTCCTTCTCTGCCAGCAATCTTAGCAAAGAAATAACTGAAATAGAAAGTGTTAAACGAGAGATAACAAGTGGACAAACAAAACATCTTAGCAAGCATGTAGTAATCTTACTCTTGAGTGGCATGATCTCCTGTAGACTTATCTTGTACAACTTGTCAATTTTTTTTAGAGAATTAGATGACGCCCCGCGTGTTGATGCAGGAAATTAGTATACCAAGTTCTAAAAACTCATGAGGTGTATTGATCCTAAACGACAAATAAGATATGAGAAGAAATGAATTTACCACTGAAGTGTGATGCCTGTGAGCTCATGCAAACTACATTTGCAAAATAGTAGATCGGTATTACTTCAATCGCACGAATTACAGAAAGCTTGTCAACCAATGAAATAATTGTATTTATGCATTCATTCTCCAAAGTATCATCACCAAGTTCCAACAATAATTTGATGTACTGTTTATGCACAATAAATCAAATTATGAACAAAAACTCCTTGACCATGAAAGCACACTTACAACAAATACATCATGGGTGGAAGCTTGAAGTGGAATCACATAAACTTAAACCTATAGCCATCATTACGTCAAGAACACATCTTCAGGAAGCAGCTATCCTCATAGAAAATCTATCTCTTGCCAATGCTACAGCTCCTAGATCGCTCATGACTAAACTGGAAACTGAGAAATCTGAAACCTTCTAGCAAAATTTTTGTGCCATCGCAAATCCTTACTATGTTTAAGTATTCCATATCACCAGGGACCATAACTCTGAGCTCATAGATCAGCTAAGGTAGCACTTGAGGGCAATAGTTTAAATACTCCCAAGATGAATTGTAGCAATCATGATCATTACAACAGACAATGACCCTTTAGTCAGGTTATCACGCATGTACATCTACATGACATTGTTACCACTGATATATGGCAATGAAATCAATAAGCAAACTTGATATATTGTACAAAGAAAGATACCGATCCAAAGAGCATACAAGTCAATTTAATACACATAATCTGTTGAATGGGAAGATATTGCTCCAGATCTTAGGATATAACCCTAAGTATATATACAACAAACAACCGGGACAATAAAGAGAATATTACTGTCCCAACATTGTACATGCAAAAAAAAAAAACTCACCATGTTTGGCAAGTGATATGAACCGAACCTCGAGGTGAGATTCGATCTATGTTGTGGCCCGACCTTTCACAACACTCCCCCACCAGCAGCAGTAACCTCTCGCCCACTCATGCGATGTACGCAAAGTAGAGGGATTGAACCCTACGATCCATCATGAGAAAACCAACCTCGATGATGGTACTCACACGCAAAACAATTTCTAAAAAAATGCAACACAGAGGTTTTCTATCGATTCCTCCAAAACTTGATACCGGTGTGTCTATCCTGAAAAACACATCGTGTCTATTTTCATCTCGGCCAACACTCACGCCACCGAACACCACACCCCGGCAACCACGCCGCCCACACGGCCATGACAATCGGGCAGCACCAAGGAACGGGCTTTGCCCAAGAGCACCGTGCTACCACCACCAGGGTCGCCGCCCTGGCATCCAAGACCTTGACACCACCTCACCCGAGACCCGCCGCAACGCAAACGAAAGAGACGAGCCGAAAGGACCCACCTTTGGCACCCCTGGGCGACCCCCAGCGTCAAGACCCAATAGGCTGGCTAGAACTAGCACCCACCGGCCCGTCCTGCTGCCCCGTGCGCGAGACGAGCTTGGTCCTGCAGCACTGAGAAGGGGACGAGGTCAATCCTGCTACCCGTGCACGAGACGAGCTTAGTCCAGCTGCATCGTGCGCGAGACGGGCTCGGTCCTGCAGCACCGGTCGCGAGACGAGCGGTGGACCGCAGCTAGGAGTGGACCAGCCCTTTGATGAGAGTAACGCCCAGGCGACGAGGAGATGGGGCGAAGGCCGAGACGGCCCGAACATAGATAAGCCAACGCCGGAGAAGCCGGCCGCCGCCGCGGGCAGATCCGTTGAACCACCATGAAGCCACCACGACACCAGGAGAGCACCTCCGTCGGACCTCCCCACGTCGTGGCCCACGGCTGAAGCAGCAGCCACGCCCGGCTGCTACCCTACCCGCGTCGCCCGGCGAGTTCCAAGAGCCGGAGCCGCCGGGCACACACCACCAGTTCCACGCGCCGCCGGCCGGCCCCCAATGCCAGATCCGGCCGGATCCAACAAGAGACCGGCCGCGCGCACCACACCCCTCGCGTCTCCACGCCCTGGCCAGGTCCAGCCGGTGCCCAGCCACCCCCCCGGAGAGGATGAACCCGGGCTGCAGCACCACCACCTTAGAGGCGCCGCCGGTCGCCCCTGCAGCCACCAACCGCCACCACCCGCCGGATCTGGGCAGGGGGCGCCAGATCCACCGCCAGCACGCCCCCGGGCCTCCAGAACACCACGAGCCGAGGTGGAGGGGGGAGGAGAGGAGGCGGCGCCGGCTGGTCACCAGGGAGCGAGGCGCATGAGGGAAGCCGGAGCAGAGGCAAGCCGGCGCCCGACGTCACCGAGCAGGGGAGGCCGCTCCGTGACGTCCGCCACCTGCGCGAGGGAGAGAGCCGCCCCGCCGCCTCCATGCGCCACACGGCCTTTGGCCGGTGACGCCACCGGCGGCGGCGGGGGAGGGGGCATGGGGCGATGGGATGGGGGCGGCGGCGCTAAGGTTCCCTCCCAGGCGACGCCATCTATCTTGTAAGCCTTCTTGCATGGCAGGAACAAATATAATATACGCCTCCTTGCCTTGTATTTGTAGTTACCAAACATGCATGATCTCTTTCTTATCTTGCAACTCCAAGAAAAGACCTTCCATGCAAGAACGCATGCATCACCTTGCTTCATACTAGTTCATCGTGTTAACTCTATGCTTGCTCCCCTAGTCAGCTCACGTATAGTTTCATGATCTACAACAGTTAGTAGACTTTATTTTGTGTTGAACAATATCAGTAGCATATTCAACCAAAGATGTAGACTTTATTTTGTCAGTAGCGACCATCATAAGTTGGAGAGTGAATTTGCTCTATTGATCTGATTGACACAATGCATCAGTGCTTACATATATATGCCCCAAGACGTGGGCACGCAGGCCCGGGCAGTTGGTTCAGATCCTAAATACATGCGCTATACACACTCTGTACAAATACATGTTAACACCCCCCTCAGATGGAACGCCGTGTGGAAGGACGTTCAAGCTAGAGCGAAACTCAGTGAAGATCGGTGAGGGCAGCCCCTTGGTGAACAAATCCGCAAACTGAGAGCTGGAGGGGACGTGGAGAACACGAACTTCACCGAGTGCCACACGATCTCGAACGAAGTGGAGATCAATCTCAATGTGTTTAGTGCGCTGGTGTTGAACCGGATTAGAGGAGAGGTAAGATGCACTGATGTTGTCATAATAGACGATGGTGGCACGAGAAGGTGGCCGCTGGAGCTCATGAAGAAGCTGGCGGACCCAACAGGACTCGGCCACGCAGTTGGCAACGCCATGGTATTCTGCCTCGGCACTCGATCGAGACACAGTCGGTTGTCGTTTGGACGACCAAGAAACCAGGCCGTTGCCCAAGAAGACACAGAACCCCGACGTGGATCGACGCGTATCAGGGCAGCCGGCCCAATCAGCGTTAGTGTAAGTCACGAGGTCAAGGGAGGAAGACTTGTAAAGCTGCAAGCCGTAGTGAGTGGTGCCCCGTAGATAGCGAAGAACACGCTTGATGAGCTGCATGTGACTGTCCCGTGGTTGATGCATGAAGAGGCAAATCTGTTGGACCGCGTAGGTGATGTCAGGCCGGGTTAAAGTGAGGTATTGCAACGTGCTGGCAAGACTCCGGTAAGTAGTGGGGTTGGAAAGGACGCGGTCGTCGGTAGCAGAAAGTTTGGAAGTGGTGTCTATAGGAGTGGAGACGGATTTGCAGTTAATCATGTTGGCGCGGTCTAGGATCTCAAGGGTGTATTGTTGCTGGCATAAGAACAAACCGGAGGTGTTGGGAGTTACATTGATGCCAAGGAAGTGATGTAGCTCCCCTAGGTCAGACATGGAGAACTCCGCCTTGAGAGAGGCAATGATGGAGTGGAGTGTGTGAGGTGTACAGGCCGTAAGAATTATGTCATCGACGTACACGAGAAGATACGCAATGGAGGACCTGTGGGACAAAATAAAGAGGGAAGAGTCACTCCGAGAAGCGTGGAAGCCACGGGAGAGCAAGAACGACTTGAAGCGATGAAACCACGTGCGGGGGGTTGTTTCAAGCCGTAGAGGGACTTACGAAGGAGGCAAACATGATCCGGATGGGAGGGGTCGATGAAGCCGGAGGGTTGTGCACAGTAGACAGTCACCTTAAGCTCGCCGTGAAGAAATGCGTTCTTGACATCAAGTTGATGGATCGGCCAGGAGCAAGATGTGGCAAGGCTGAGAACCACACGTATAGTGGCCGGTTTTACGATCGGACTGAAGGTCTCATCATAGTCCACACCGGCCTGTTGAGTGAATCCTCGAACGACCCACCGAGATTTGTACCGCGCCAAAGAGCCATCGGGGTGAAACTTGTGGCGATATATCCACTTGCCCGTAACCACGTTAACACCTGCAGGTTTGGGAACCAAAGACCACGTCGAATTCTTGATTAAAGCAGTAAATTCATCTTGCATTGCATGTAGCCAATTGGGGTCTTTGAGGGCAGAGCGATAGGTGGCAGGGATAGGGGAGATGGTAGGTGTTGTAGTGGTGGTTAGATAAAGACACTTTGGCTAGCAAAAACCAGATTTAGCGCGGGTTCGCATTTTGTGCGAGTTAACAGGAGGCGGAATCGGTATTGCATGGTGAGGAGGACGTGGCGGCGTCTGGTAGGTGGAGGCGAAAACGCTTGGACCGGAGCGTGGCACGGGATCCGGAGGAGATTCGGTCAGAGGCGTGGCAGGCGAGGCGGAAACGTGATCCGAGGCGGATCGACTGGGCCAGGGGGTTGGCGAATCGGGAGGAGTGCGAGGGGATCCCGCAGGTGGGGACGGCCCGGAGGACGAGGACGATTCGATGGGGCTTGCGGTGTGGGCGGAGCGGTGGGATTGGTGGGGCGAAGGCTGGGGCGACGGGATTGGTGGGACGTCGGTTGGTGCAGGCGCGCACGAGTGGGCGGGGCCAGGTGGTGCGTCGGGATCGGGGCTGGGCAGCTGCAGGCGGATTCGGTGCATGGGATCGACTGCGGCAAGAGGCTGTGTGGCCGAGGGTGTAGGAGGCACGTATGGAAAAACGGATTCATCGAAAGTGACGTTGCGAGAGACGATGACACGGCGGGATTCCAAGTCGTAGCATCGGTATCCTTTGTGCTCAAGTGGGTAGCCAAGGAAGACACACCTAGTGGACCGAGGGGCAAGTTTGTGAGAGGAAGTGGCGTAGAGGTTGGAGAAGCAAAGGCACCCGAAAACGCGAAGATGATCGTAGGAGGGGTGAACACCGTGGAGACGAAGGTAGGGAGTGGAGCCATGAATGGCACGGGAGGGACGCCGGTTGAGTAGGTAAGTAGCTGTGTGGAGGGCCTCGACCCAGAACGGAGGAGTAAGATTGGCTTGAAAAATGAGGGTACGCACTACATCATTGGTGGTACGGAGGAGGCGCTCGGCTTTGCCATTTTGGGGAGATGTATGAGGACACGAAAATCTATAGGAAATGCCGTGAGTGGAGAAGAAGGAGCGGAGAGAGGAGTTGATGAATTCACCACCATCGTCACATTGGATGGCTTTACATGGTATTGTGTGCGCAATGAGCAAAGAAGCGTTGTAGTGTGAGGGACGTGTCCAATTTGCGCCGTAGGGGAAAGGACCAAGAGAAGTGAGAGTAATCGTCGAGAACAATCAAGTAGTATTCATAGCCGGAGAAGCTCACAACCGGCGAGGTCCACAAATCACAGTGAATAAGCTCAAATGGTGCATAAGTGCGACTAGAAGAAGAGGGAAAAGGAAGGCGAGGTTGATGCCCTAGTTGGCATGCAGTACAAGGGCCATTATATGGATTATTACACGGGAAAGAAAAGGTGCTAGAAATGGATTGAAAAGCTTGTTTGCTTGGGTGGCCGAGGCGACGGTGCCACACATCGCCGTCGGAGGTCGTAGCGGAAAGAGCCGTGCACCACGTCGTGTTGGTCCCGAAGAATGGATAGAGGTCGCCGGAGCTAGCGGAGATCAGGATTACCCTCCGTGTGCGAAGATCCTTCACAAGAAAGCCAAATGGGTAAAATTCTATGGAGCAAAAATTATCTTTGGTGAACTGGCGAACGGAGATAAGGCTAGTGGATACGGAGGGAGAAAAGAGAATGTTGCGAAGTTGAAAATTGTGGGGAGGGAGCGAGGTGGATCTAGTGGCATGAATAGGTAGATGGTGACCATTGCCTACAACAATGCTAGAGAATTTACGGTGTAAAGAAGAATTGGAGCGGGTGAGGTTACCAGCGTTGCCGGTGACGTGGTTGGAGGCGCCACTGTCGAGATACCACTAGTTGGAGGGAGCGGTGTTGTTGAAGCCCTGGTTGCTGTAGGCGGCGTGGAGGAGCGCCAGGTGATCCCACGAAGGCTGCTGGTACGGGGAAGGTGCGGCGTAGGGCGTGTACTGCATCGGGTACGCCTGCGCGTGCGACCCCGGACGGGGACCGAGAACACCAGCGGCATTCGGTGGCACCCAGCCAGGGCGTGGTGGAGGGATGGCCATGCCATACGGGGCGAAGAACCCCATGTAGGGGTTGAACGCCGAAGAAGACGAGCCACCGCGCCCAGGCTGGCCGCCGCGTCCACGCCCACGGCCGTGCCTGTGTCCGCGGCCGCGGTCACCACCGCGATCGCCACCGCGGTCACCACCGTCACCGCGGCTGGAGTAGTCACGCCCAGGGGCGCGATCCGCCCAATCCTGAGGACGATCCACCCGATCGCCTGGAAGGGAAGAGGAGCCCGCGCCGCTGCTGGAGCCGGAGGCGCCGGACGGACCGCCCGACCCATGGACGGCGAGGACCGTGGCCGGGGCCTCGGCGGTGCGCTGAGCCAGGTTTTCCTCGGCGAGCTTCAGGCGCGAGAAGACGGTCTCGAACGGGGGCAGGGGGACCGTGTCGCCAAGCACAACCCTGATGGTGTCGAGACGACCGTCGATGCCGTGGAGGAACTGCGTGGTGAGATCCACCTCGGTGACCGCGTGGTCGATGTCAGCGAGACCCGCAGTGAGCAGCTTCATGCGGCGCGCGTACTCGTTGACGGAGAGATCGCCCTGTTTGAGGTTACGATACTGGCGATTGAGCATCATGTACTGAGCCGCACGATTGGCGAGGAAGTAGTTCCGGATCCGAGTCCAGAGGTCGAAGGTGGTGGTGGCGCCGATCACGTGATCGACGATCTGATCGGATAGGGTGGCGTACATGGCGAGAGCGACATGGGCGTCGAGCTCACGGTATGGGCCATCGGTGTTGGGTGGGGGTGGATGCTCGATGAGGTAATGGACACCATAGCGGATGAGAACCATGAGAAAGAAGAATTTCCACTTGTGATAATTGTGTTCGGCGGGGTTCAGAAGAAACTTGATATGGTTGGTGATGTCGACGTTGAGGATAGGGTGTCACGCCGGAGGGGCTGGTGGTGGCGGTGCAGTGGAGTTGAAGAGAGGGGCGAATTGGGAAGAGGCGGGGGCAGTGGCGCTAGGGTTGGAGGGGATGGTGTCGAAGATTAGCGGGGGAGAGGTGGATGTACCGGAGATGGCTGAGGAAGGAGCCGCCAAGGAGAAGAGGGGCGACGAGGTGGAGGCGTGGATCGCCGCCGAGGAGGAAGAGGAGTGTTGCTCCGACATGGCGGCGGCCTGGGAACGTCTGATACCAAGTTGGAGAGTGAATTTGCTCTATTGATCTGATTGACACAATGCATCAGTGTTCATAGGGGTTAGTGTATGCGCGTGTGTATGAGCGCTTGTGTCTGTATTGATGTTCAAAAAAAAGTTGAACTCCTCTAGGAAGTCGACAAAAACTAAAAGCGAGGACGTAGGAGAACGAAAAGCAGATTTTCTTGAGATCATTAGTTCAAAGACAACCATTAACGGTTCTAAAGGCAGTCACTAATGGTAAAGAACAGAATATCATGGTCTTGAAAATGGGATAGAAATTGCCGGGATTATGACGATAATAACATAATTAAGCTCACTGTGTTGCATGATACCCTTTGATTACAGACTATCAAGATAATGTAGGGCCCAAATGATTACAGACTATCAAGATATTATGAGGTCTCAGGTCCAGAGGACTTTCAAGAAGAACATCATAAGTAATACTGTAAGCAGCAATCCATAAAAAAAAAAAAACTAAAGATGTCGTAACGTCCAGCCAAGGACGAGCGGTACGTCACCTCGTTCCTCCGTCGCAGGGATACCACCGGGTGCCTTAGTATATATATCGTGCGTACTTCCTCCGTCCGAAAAAAATTGTCCTTCAAATGGATATATCTAGCATCAAGTTAGTGCTAGATACATCCATTAGAGAGACAAATTTGGGACAAGTTTTTTCGGATGGAGGGAGTACGTGTTAAGTGCCATCTGGGATGATCTGACATTGAAGGAACAACTGGCCTCGCATATCTCACCATGCACGAGAAGGGCGGCATAACGACAATGCAGTAGGCAGCTGAAGGAAAAAAGAGAATGCAGTAGGGCATCAGGTCACTCCTTCATTGTGATACTCACACACCGATGGAGACATTAAGGACATAGGAATTGTATAATACAGTATGTTAGTAAAAAATTCCAACATGATCGGCAAAATACCAGTTTCAACCGCGATGATGCACTCGTTGTCAAGGTGGCGTAGGTGGAACTACGCTTGCAACGAGTAGAGTCATTCGGGGGGCGGGTTTGGCTAGCGACCAAAACCCTAGCAGCCGCCGCCAAGAGCTTGTCCCTCAAATGGATGTACTCCCTCTGTTCCGAAATGTAAGTCACTGGAGCGATCCACGTACAAACTTTTTCACGTTACGAGATTTTTCTACTTTCCCAAAATGCCCTCCCACCGCTCCACTCGCTCCCTGTCTCGTTCCACTCGCTCCACTCCACTCGTCTGCCTCCTCACGCCCGCCACTCCCAGATCCCCTCCTCTCGCCCGCCTCTCCTCTGCTCCCGTCGCCGGTCTCTCCTTTCCTCCCAACAACGTCGAACTCTCCTTTCCCCCCTGTCGTCTCTAGCTTTCCTCCCACGGCGTGACCCCGTTTTCTCCCACGGCGAGCGCCAGAAATCCAACACGCGGAGGTCAAAAGACTACCTTTTTAGCACCGGCGACGAGCTTCTGGGCGGCGGAGGCGCTGGGTCCGCGTGCGCTAGCACTGGATCCGCACGCGTCGATGATGGATCCGCGTGCCCCAACGCCGGTGACGAAGTCACGCTGGATGTGGAGCAGCGTCGCGGCGGCGGAGCAGTGGCGGAGCAACGGAGCTGGAGCGGCGGGGCGACAGTGGAGCGCCTACTCACGAGCTGAACCTCAAGGTAAGGAATCGATCCCTCTCTCCATGGCCTGGCCACTCACAGGGGTTAATGAGTGCGCTGGAGGAGGAGGCGGCCGTGTAAATGTTGCTGTACTTAGCTGCAGATGTTCTTCTTAGCTGCAGATGTTGGTGTACTTATCTGCGGTGGTGCAGAGGATTTTGTTCTTCCTATGAACATTAGTTGAACTATGCTTCCTGTGTGACCTGCCGACAAAATCCATATTGGAGGAGCTGTGAAAAGTGAAATGTAAAGGAAATTAATCCATATTTTTGTACTACTCCAAATCTGAAATGTTTAGATTTGTTTCTTAGGTGTAGATTTCTGACAAAAGGGAGTAGGAGTATAGCACTAGCTTGCACTGCAGTAGCTTGAATTGATAATTTGGAGTACTCTAGTGATGCTTGCTTAAAACTAGAGTAGCAGTAACTTGTGCTTTTGCAGCAGTGTCCTCCCTTCCTCTCTTCTTTTCAGTAAAGTGTACTCCTGTAGGAGTATAACTTTAACTTGCATTAGCAGTAGTAGTTAACTTGTGCTTGCATTAGCAGTAGCATTTTTCTTGCTGGAGTAGAAACCTTTTTATGTTACTCATGTAGCCCTGGAGTAAATTGTCTTCTTCTCTCTTTAGAAAATTTTTACTCCAACTTCTGTAGTTTTGTCATGGTGCAGCTTCTGTAGTTTTGTTAAACTTCAGAAAATTTGTCTTAGTTCTACATGTGCTTCTTCAGAAAATTTATGAAGACAAAATTTAGTTTATGAATACAAAATTTAGTTTGTGTAGCTCGCAGCTGCCCCCGCGCTGAATTTAATTTACTGAATATCGCTGATGAACATATCTGCAGTAGGTCTCTGCCTGGTGAACTGCAACACTGTATCACTGCGAGGGTAAAAGGTTTTTTTTTGACTGAATTTGGTGTTAACTGTATCCTTGCAGACAATTGGATTTATCGCCGGGCAAGTGCCATGCTTGAAGTCACTGGTCATCGCCTCATGGAGTCATGGGCGACGGGGCCCTCTAGAGTTCACACAGAGTTATCTCGAATTGATGGGGTAAGATAAGGTCAACTGATCTCTGTCTGTCTACCTGTCGACCATAATTTCAGATGTCTGTTGTTTTGACAGGGATATTCAGTGTTTATTCAGCCACACTAGAATTCCTTGTTCTGTTTAAAATAAGGCATGTGGTTGGGGTATGTTGCTTAGAGTAATTTTGAACAAGATTTAACTTGTCAATTTTGCTTGAAGTAATTTTGCTTGGAGTATTTTTCAGCAAGTATTCTGAACATGAAACTGTTCCTTTAATTTTTCAGCAAGTATTATGAACATGCAAGTATTATGTGCATGCATTTGATTCAGTTTGATTACTGAACATGATAGCTACTCAAAGAAATTTTGTTTGCTTGCACTTGCACACATCACTAGTTCAGCAATTTTGTCTTCATTTTCAGTAGCGGAAGCAAGTTGTGCATGCTTTAACTTCTCTTCTCTTCTTCTATTTTGACCACTGAAACTTTAAACTGTTCCTCTCCTACTCTTCTCATAAGAAAATTTTCAGGCCAAGATGCTTGTATTGCTGGCAGTAGGTTCTCTATCATGAACTCTCTCATTACTTGCCTGTTGACTTTTATAGACTTTGTCTCCAATGTTCCTCTGGGCCTGTTGTCGCTTCTCCTCTGAGCCGGAACTTCTTTCACAAACGGCCAAATTCCAATTTTTCCAGAGAAGGTCACATTTCCTTCATTATCCCACCTCGGCCTAGCAACAGATGTCAAGAACATAACCTTTCCAATACAACTGCCGTTTTGCAGAGTTCTCGTAGGCTCTTCCTCCCCATACAGCAGATAATAGTTTTATTTTTTCTTGGTTATATAGAACCAGTTCTCGTCAATATGAATAATGTTGTGCATGGTCTTGAATTTTGGCCTTTCAGTTTGTGTTGTTGTCTCATCGAGCATTGACAAGCAAAATTTCATTCTATCCTTCTTGTTCTTTTCATTCAGAGCTGGTTTCAAACAGTTTGTATGCCTCTTTATCAACTTTAGCATGAAATTCCGGTGGAGTGTCGTAGGGCTGCACCCGAGTTGCCAAGCAAGTGACCTGATAGTAGACCTCTTGTTAAGTGGGATGGTAGGTATTTGATCTAGATTGATGTCTTTTGGCTTTCTTCCGCAGTTCCCTTTTCTCTCACTTGAAACATCCACCTCCTGACCGTTAGCAATTTGCTTCATTGCTTTCTTCCAAACTCTTTGTACATTCCATACACCCACTCCAAAGAAATTGGCAATCTTTTTCCTGTCATCTCTTTCAAATTTGCCCCCTCTACTCATGCAAAGTGTGTGCATTGCAACATAAGCAGCATACTTTTGCTTGTCATCGAGGCCATCCCTTTTTTTAACTGATTGCTCAACACCTGCACAAAGAAATACAACAAAGGAAAAATGATCAAATGATCAAAGGAAAAATGGTCAAATGAACATAAGCAAATGATCAAATGATGATATGATCATATCATCAAATTCTCAAATGATTATATCATCATATCATCAAATGATCAAATGATGATATGATCATATCATCAAATGCTCAAATGATTATATCATCATATCATCAAACTGTATTCTGTAATTTAATTGATTTTTTTTCTTCCATCATTAACTGAAAATTTCTGAAATGCCACTGTAGTTGTACCTGCATGTTGTACTCCTGCATCTTCATCCATTTGTACTCCTGCATCATCATCCATTTGTACTCCTGCATCATCACCATCCATTTCATCTTCTGCAGGTGGAGTGCAGTTGAGGTCTGGGACAACCATCTTCTGTTGCTTTCAGCTACTACTCTTGTGCTTGGAATATAACCTGTAATAAAGAGTAGGAGTAATTTTAATACTTGTGCTTTTAACTGTAATAAAGTGTGAATGATATCAAACCATCCAGCGAGGATGATATCCATAAGAGTATAAAATACAATGTGTGGGCAAGTACCACCAATGGAAATAAGAAGCTTGATGTTGCTTATCAAGAAGCTCAGGCAAAGGGCTCTAGCTGCCCTATATTCTTGTTTTTCTCAGTAAGGACGTTCTCAACACTTGCTATTGCTTTAGCGACGCTTCAGCAACTGACTGTCTGATCGATCCCCGTTCCCCTCGCTACAGTATCGCGAGGCGATTTCGGAGGCGAATCTTCGATCCCCGCCGGCGTTCGTGCTTGGGCGGTGGATGGATCTGATGGCTTCCCTAGAGTCGCTGCGCGCCGGCGATTAGCGGCCTCTGGGAGGTGATCTCCGTCTGGGATTGCACATAGCCTGCAACCTCTCTCTTTGCTCCCCCACCTTCCCCTGTTCTTGCTCCCGCTGGTCGGTGATGGCTGGATTTCTAGCTGGCCTTGGTTCGGGGTGATTACGGGGCAATCCTTGCATTGCTACCCACCCTTGCCCACTGCTGACTAGGATCTACCGGCGTGCTCATGGCGGAGACTGCAGGGGAGAAGGGGATGAGCGGTGAGGCGGCCGCACGTTTGACCCCACGCAGTGGCGGTGCTCCACCGGGGCCGCTGCTCCCCAGCTCGGGTAAGGCGACGACGGCCTCTGAACCGGTGCGGGAGACGGGTGGTTCCGGCTCCGGTGCACCTGTAGAAGACCTGTTGGAGCGCTTGCGGCTGACTGCAGTCGAGGCGCAACCTGTGTTGCTGGACGATGAAGACGACGCCGATCTGGTCGACTTCGATTGTGCATTGGTGGGGAAGGTGCTTTCCCCTGGTGTTCTTCATATTCAGACGATCTCGTCGGCGATGAGGCCGGCTTGGGGCAATCCGAAAGGGCCGCTATTCCACCCTGCGGGGGACAATTTGTTCGTTGCAGAATTTGGTACGAGAGAGGACCGTGTGCGTGTGATGGAAAACTCACCATGGGTGGTCGGCAAGCACGCCGTCCTGCTCAAGAATTACAATCCGGACATCCAGCCGATGCAGGTTAATTTTGACCGGCTGGCCATATGGGCCAGGATTATGGCACTCCCACCAAGACTGATGAACTCAAAGTTGGGCATGGAGGTTGCCAAGCCAATCGGAACAATTCTTCGGGTGGAGGCTGACTCAGGAGGGCGCTGCTGGGGAGCCTTTATGCGCATCAGAGCAGAAATTGCGGTGCAGGAACCTCTGGTGCACTATGTGACGGTGACCTCAGCTAAGCTCAAGACCACTGAAACTTATTCCGTGATGTATGAGCGCCTCCCTTTGTATTGCTTTTCATGTGGGCTACTCGGACACTCCTCAATCTTGTGTTCTGCCCCAGTGGAACGCGACGTTAATGGTGACTTGCCCTATGCGGCGAAGAAAGTATGTGCTATTGTTGACCAGATACGAAGATCAAATGGCGCAAAGTCAGGCAATGCCTCGTCATCTGCTGGCTATGAGTCCCAACCCCCTAGTCACAAGGTTCCTTCTGGGGGCTCTCGGTCATCTGCTGCTGGAAGTAGGGCGCCGAACTTCGGCAAGGCTGCTGCTGGAGACGAGGATGGCGAGGTTTCCTCCCCTATCAAAGGCGGTCGGATGACCAGCCAGGGCCGGGGATGCTCCAACCGCGGCCGCGGAAGAGGTCGTTCTGCTGGCACTGGAAAAGAATTGTTTCCTGCTCAGAAATCCAAGAATGGGATGAGTGGGCAGAAAAGAAAAAAGGCAAAGGACCAGGCTACTACTTCTACGGTAGATGAGCAACTTCCTAATGCAGGGAATACCCTCACGCTGGTGGTCTTGGCAAATGCAAACGATGGGAATCTTGATACTGAGGAGTAACAAGAAAATGACCCCAACAAGAAACTGAGGACAACACTCTCTCGATCGACGGATCCGGCGGCGGCTGCGGAGCAGCCCTGCCAAACGCAATGAGTATCCTATGCTGGAACTGTCGCGGCCTGGGGTCGGACGCGACAGTGGGCGAGCTTCGCTGGTTAGTGAAGACTTATCGACCCTCGATCCTCTTCTTGTCGGAGACCAAGATGGTGGATCGTAAAGCAAAGAACTTTATGTGGTCTTTGGGCTACTCTGGTTCTTTCGCTGTTAGCTCCGAAGGCCTCAGTGGAGGCTTGGCCCTTTTCTGGTATTCGCCACATTCAGTTTTGCTGAAGGGTTTCAACTCACATTGCATTGATGTGACGGTCTCATCGGATGATCTGGCTCCTTGGCGGGTGACCTTTGTTTATGGGGAACCAAAGCGCGAGCTTCGTCATGAATTTTGGAGCTTGATAAGGAGGTTGTCCCGGTCCTGGAAAGGCCCGTGGATTTGCTGTGGCGATTTCAACGAGGCTCTCTGCCATGATGAGCACTTTGGGGCTCGTGACCGATCGGATGCCCAGATGGAGCTTTTCCGAAACTGTCTTGATGACTGCGGGCTGGTGGACCTCGGTTTTTCTGGTCCTAAGTTCACCTGGACTAATCGGCAGGACGCGCAATGCAATGTGGCTAACGGCGACTTTACTGCCATGTTCGAGTTCTATCATGTGGAAAACACAATTACTACCACTTCTGACCATTATGCGGTGGCCATCTCCCTCGACTCCCAGCAAGTGATGGGTGATCGGCCCCCTGTACAACACAAGTTCCGCTATGAGGTTATGTGGAGCCGTGCTGAGGGCTACATTGAGGTAGTGGAGAATGCTTGGAAAGCCCATGCCACTGGAACTCACTCGCTGCATGAAACATGGTCAGTTTTGAACCATGTGTCAGGTGCTCTGAAGGAATGAAGCTAGAAATGAGGTACGTAATAATGGCACCGAAGTGCATCCTGCTAGAACTGCTTCAAAAGTTCGTGCCTATGTCCGTATGGTGTTGCAGCATTGTTCTAAGCCCAAACCCGATCCCAGGCGTGAGTCTTCTTCTTCAACTGTTATTTGGACTCCGCCACCTGCTGGTGTGGTGGCTGTGAATGTTGATGCGGCGCTGTTTCCTTCTATCCGACGGATGGGCATGGGCTTTGTGGCTAGGAATCATCTTGGGGAGTGTATGTTTGCTG
Source organism: Triticum timopheevii (assembly GCA_963921465.1). NCBI lineage: Eukaryota > Viridiplantae > Streptophyta > Magnoliopsida > Poales > Poaceae > Triticum > Triticum timopheevii. The sequence goes on along the minus strand of OY997264.1, from coordinate 48,228,629 downwards.
GCAGTGAGCAGCTTCAAGGCTTTTCTGAATCGGAGTTGGCTGAGGCGCTTGCCATCCAACGTGCTCTTGAGGTTTGTCGATCTGAAGGCTGTTCGTCAATTGTTTTGGCATCTGATTGCCTCTCTATGGTGAACAAAATCAAGTCTATGGCTCAAGATCGATCAAGAGTGGGCGCTGTTGTCTCGGACATCAAGTCTCTTGCGTCTGGGTTTACTCAATGCTCTTTCTTACATGTCAGGCGTGGTATGAATGTAGCGGCACACAAACTAGCTCATAGTTGTGAGCACTCTGTTAATCTTTTTTATCTTGGTGTGGTTCCAGATTGTATCAGGGACGAACTTTGCTGTGATGTTCAGTAATCAATGAAGTACTGTTAACCTAAAAAAAACACTTGCTATTGCTTTTATGAAAGCTCAGTTTGATTTCCTTGGGCTAATTGAATCTCCTTTCTTACAAACTTTCAGGTGAATACAAGTGGACATTTTGTTGGTGTTACTGAAATGACTGGTCCTGTTGATTTTGAAAAAACTCTAGAGTACTGGCAACAAGACAAGTGGAATGGTTCATTCTCTGTCAAGTGGCACATTGTCAAGGATGTTCCCAGCAACATTCTCAAGCACATCATCCTAGAGAACAACGAGGGCAAACCGGTCACAAACAGCCGTGACACACAGGATGTAAGTGTCGATGAGTGTTTATTATTTTTAGGTTCTCTGACATCCCAGATAGGCCGTACCTTATTGTTCTATTTACTCCTTTTTGTCGACAATTCAGATCAACCTTGAGCAAGGTATTCATATGCTTAAGATATTCAAAGAGCATGTCAGCAAGACCTCTATCAGGTTCAAAGTTCCCAGATAGGCCGTTTCAGCATGCTTGTAGGAGATGCTGCTTCTGTAGCAGATGCTTGGTTTTTTTATGCCGTTTTGATGCCAGATAAGCCGACATTACTCTTTTTTCCTCCATTCAGTTGCACCTACCATCTCAATATCATCATCCACTGCTTGCCTGGACCAACGCCCAGCTGCCACCACTTCAGTGCACCGTGCCGACCTGTGCGTGCATGGCAGCATGGGTCGTCGACATTGTTGAAAATTTCTGAAGGTTTTTCCTGGTGCGTGCAGGTGGTGTCGACGGAAGCGTGGGCGATGCACAACGTGGGGTTGGCAGGGCTGACCTTCTAGAGCCCCAACATCAACATCTTCCGGGACACGCAGTGGGGCCGGGGCCAGGAGACGCCAGGCGAGGACCCGCTGCTGGCCAGCAAGTACGCCGTCGAATACGTCACGGGCTCCAGGACGCCGGCGCCGGCGGCGTCACCGATGGCGCGCTCAAGGTCGCCGCATGCTGCAAGCACTACACTGCCTACGACATCGACAACTGGAAGGGCATCGAGCGATACACCTTCGACGCAAAGGTAGTGCTACCTACCACTATGATCAGCACGCTTCACTTCAGTGTAGCTACATAGGTACAGTAGCTTATTTTGGGTTACTTTGCCTGCCTGGCTGCCATGATTGGTTGGATGGTGATGTTTGTATCAGGGAGTTTGTTGACAAGAGCTCCACACTGACTACTATCAGGTTCAAGGAGACTTGTTATCACAGTCACTGCTCGGATCCAATTAGGCAAACAAAATTTGCTGGGAAATCCAGTGCCTAACAAAATTTAATGGGAGTATTCAGTTTACTGACAAAATTTGCTACAGTTTATGATCTGCTACTCCTATTATCTGAAATGCCACGATTATGATCTGCTAGTCCTTTTGTTCAAATTACTTACTCCATCAGTACTCTATCACTTGAATCAAATTATTAGTTCAAACTTAGTGGTTTCTCTGAATTATTCTACCAAATTCAGTTATACACTTGACTACACTTGAATCAGTACATCTCTTGAATCACTTGAGTTTTGTTTATGCTTGCAGTTTGTTTCCAGCGACAGCAGAGAGATGTACTCCAGCAGAGGATCAAATGATCAGAGAGAGGAGATGAACCTAGGCATCAGCCGAGCCCAGCAGCAGCTCCTGGACGTGGGAGAGGAGGAGCGCCTGTGCCTGGATGTAGTGGCCGGAGGTGGGTACAGAGGTGGAGGTGGGGGAACAACCTGTGCTCGCCTCCACCTGGGCGCGGGCCAGATGGAGCCCATGTGCGTGGGCGGCAGCAGAGTACCAGCTCTACTCCAGCGGCGGCAGCGCCTGGGCAGGGGGCAGGGGGCAGAGGAGGCGGAGGTGGAGGTGGAGGTGGAGGTGGAGGTGGAGGTGGAGGTGGAGGTGGAGGGCAGAGGTGAGGGTGGAGGTGGAGGGCGGAGGCGGAGGTGGAGGGCGGAAGCGAAGGTGGAAGATGATCGATGAGGGATTCAAATTTTGAACGAGGGGTATTCAGGTCAATTGTCACGTTTTCACCTGGTCGGAACAGAAGCCCCAACGACCTATATTTCGGAACGGAGGGAGTATCTAGCATCAAGTTAGTGCTAGATACATCCATTTGAGAGACAAGTTTGGGACAAGTTTTTTTGGATGGAGGGAGTACGTGTTAAGTGCCATCTGGGATGATCTGACATTGAAGGAACAACTAGCCTCGCATATCTCACCATGCACGAGAAGGGCGGCATAACGACAATGCAGTAGGCAGCTGAAGGAAAAAAGAGAATGCAGTAGGGCATCAGGTCACTCCTTCATTGTGATACTCACACACCGATGGAGACATTAAGGACATAGGAATTGTATAATACAGTATGTCAGTAAAAAATTCCAACATGATCGGCAAAATACCAGTTTCAACCGCGATGATGCACTCGTTGTCAAGGTGGCGTAGGTGGAACTACGCTTGCAACGAGTAGAGTCATTCGGGGGGTGGGTTTGGCTAGCGACCAAAACCCTAGCAGCCGCCGCCAAGAGAGCCAACTTTCCGGTGCCGTTTTCCGGCGGCGACCTCTTGGTCGTCGGTCGTGAGGGGGGTCGCCGGATCCCGTGCGTGCGGATCATTTTTGCTTTAGGTTTAGAGTCCTAATAGCTTAGGTTTTTAGATCGTCCGACGTCTTGGCTTTGGCGGCGCCGACGACGATGCTGAATAAAAAAGCTCCATATTCTTCTCTGGTGAGGCGATCGTCTCTATGGTCAGTGATGGATTTGGGAACCGTCCTGTTCAAGCAGGGATATCATGGCGGCGACAGCATCCTTGTGGTGAACTTGTGTCCTCGGGCTCCGCCGTTTCGACGGCGTATGCTCTAGCGTCGGCGCGGAGCTTGGGAGATAGTTCGGGAGCGGGTGCAGATTGTGATCTGCATCGACGACATCTGAAAGATGGACCGTGTGCTGGGTTCGTGGTTGACGGATGGCATGTATGGTTTCCTACTTCAGCGTCTTAGTCGTGGTGGGGTGTCAGACCTGGAGTTCGATGACGTGTCCAGGGTGTTGCCCCGGTCTGATTCGTTCAACGGCAATGGCTTCATCTTTGATGAGCCACCTTGGAGGTCCCCAAAGATGCATATCAGCGATGGAGCCGCGTCGAGCTCGGGTGAGGAAGTGATCCGTCATTTTTTTTTTCTTTGGTGGCTGTTGTGGTGGTGCCGGAGGCAGGTGACAGGTGTTGGTGTCAAGCTTAGCGATATTCTTCTATCTTTTCAACTTTGTTATGTCGGTCTTACGTGACTTGTAATTTGATCTTTACTAGCAAGTTGCCCGTGCGTTGCACGAAACATTAAGATCTTATGGAAGAAAAGGATGAACGAGAAAAGGCCTTACCTGCAAATATGGAGAGGAGTGCGGGTAAATTGTCATAGTTTTCTTCCTATCCGTTAGATATAGATCGGACGGCCTATATTGTAGGATGGCTGGCACATCATCATCACCAACTCTGCTTTTTATAAGAGTAGAGATAATATGAATGAGACACGTATTACCATGAAAAAAAACCGCGATGATGCACTCTGGGCCGGTGTCCTGGTGCGCTAGCCTTCCTTGATCAGCGCGGCCCACGGAGGCCTGGGCCGTATCCGCTGGGATAAAACTCGAAATTCTGACGACACGAGACTCATGGCCCCATTCATTCGGCTTCCCCCACTACACACTACCCTTCCTCAAAAAAAAAAAAATACACACTACCCAGGTCTCGAGCTTTCCCTAAAAAAAAAAGACCTAGGCCTGGAGCGATGGCGCCGCCGCCGCCGGCGAAATGCCCCACCACCGTGCTCGATCTCGACGACGACCTTCTCCGCGAGGTGTTCCTCCGCCTCCCGGCCCTCCCTAGCCTCGTCCGCGCCGCCCTCTCCTGCAGCACCTTCCTCCGCGCGGTCCATTCGTCCCCGGCCTTCCGCCGCAGCTTCCGGGCTCTGCACCCCTCTCCCTTTGTCGGCCTCTTCACCCAGCGCCTCCTCGGATGCTTCGAGCCCGAGGTCTCCTCTTTCGACGCCCACCACAGCCGCCCTGACCTGGACTTGGAGGCCGCTGTCCGCGGCGGCGATTTCGACCTCACCGGCCTCCCACTCCCAGACGAGGACGAGGACAACGCCAAAGAAGATGAGAACAACGACGAAGAAGATGATAACAACGAGGTTGAGGACGACCAGGAGAACAGCATGGAGGAGGACACCGATGGAGAAGATGAGAACAGCGAGGATGAAGCCGAGGAGGACGAAGAAGAAGATGAGAGCAGCGAGGAAGAGGAGGACGATGAAACCGCCTCGCCTGTGTGGCAGATTGAGCGATGCTGCGACGGCTACGTCGTCCTCTTCAACCAGAGGGCCAAGCAGATAGCTGCCTACAACCCTCTTACGCAGACACTGCATCTCTTCCCCTCGCCGCCATGCCTCTTCTCCGATGCCATAAACTTCGAGTTCCACATTATCTCCTCCCAAGAGGACCCTGGCGTACCACCCCGCGTGGTGGTGTGTTTCTACACTCGCTTCTATCAGGCCATCGTAGGCGTCATCTCGTCTGACAGCAGTATCGAGTCCGAGTGGCAGAAGTTCCCTGAGACCGCGGTCGGACTCACCGGCAAGATGGTGAATGGCTCCATCTACTGGATCCACGCGGGGAAACCGTACATGACCGTGCTAGATACTGCGACGCTGCAGTTCACTAAAATGGATCTGCCGCCGCTCTTGGCAGGGCGGGATGACCGTGAGTGTGGTTTTGTGCTTGGTAATACCAAGGATGGGAGGCCCTGTATAGTTTCCCCAGATTTGTGGGGTGATTGCTCGCTTAATGTTTTTTTCTGGAGACGTGACGAATATATTGACAATGGTCTCAATTCCTGGATACTGGACGAGACATTTCCCTTAAAAACGATTCGTCAGTTCATTAAGTTCTCAGAAGGTGATGATGAATTTATTATTGTGCGGCCTATGCAGCTTATCGATGGGGTTGTGTACCTTCGTACTGCGTATGCCGAGGCTTCTCCGTTATTGTTATCCTTTTGTCTCGAAACAGCGGAGCTGAAAATGATCTGTGAAGATTATCACAAGCCCATCCATCCGTACATCATGGCGTGGCCTCCTTCTTTGGTACTTGATAAGGTGAGCCCATCCATATTGTGAGAAATGCTCTGCCACAGTTTCTTTCTACGTTCAAAACCTGGATTTTAGTATGCAGTTTTTATTTACCTGAGAACACTGAATTAATGGATCGTTGTAGGAATCTGCTATCCACTCTTCCTGTACATGATTTTCCATTTGCAATTCTGCTTCACTTGAAAATACTGAAACATTATAAAGACTAATACTCTTTGACTGTGCTATATATTGCTCAGGCAGTTCTATGCTGATAGTTTGCACATACGATATATCATACCCTCGTAGCACCGTATATGGTTAGTTATGTTATTCTTTGTTTCACGGATGAAGCACTTGATTTCCCTAAATCAGAAATTCAGAATCATACTTGTCAAGGCACCTATTCGTAAAAGATTTATAGATATATGTAAATGGTGCTCTGTAGGCTGTATAAGTGCTTCGTTAAAATATGGAAACCCTTTTCACCCTTTGGTGTTACTGTTGTAATAAGCATATGTTGTATACTTCTTGATGTCGGGCTCAACATTCTGTTGACTGCTTACGGCAGTATATGTCCATCCAGGCAACAATTGGCAGATATGTGTACTTTAATTCAGAGTAGAAACTCTGTACTTGTTTTGGGCTGTTCACAATACTTATATAATCTGTAAATTCTTTAGGGTCCCTGTTCAAAAGGTCAAGCTTTGTCTACACCAGGATCCGAAGGAAGTGATGTGAAGGCTTGAGGTGGCTTAACAGGGCCTGCATCTGTTGCCAAAGCATAATAGGTAACTCCGTGGACTGAATGTTATATATAAATTCCGAAGGTGGATTATTTGCATAACTGGACATGGACCTGCACATTTGTTTAGTACTCCCTCTGTAAACTAATATAAGAGCGTTTAGATCACTAAAGTAGTTATCTAAACGCTCTTATATTAGTTTACGGAGGGAGTATAATGTTGATTCCGTTGACCTGCTAGTTTTCTATAATCTTGCATCTCCAAACTTTGAAGAGTGCACTTGTCGCTTTTCCCTTTTAACATTTGGATGGTACCTTTTGGATGCATGAACACCATTCCTAGATTTTGAATTAGCCTCGTATTTAAATATTTTGGGATCAGATGGTACACTACTCGACTTAGATTTCCAACGACACACTATATTGACGATTGGTGTGCACTTGTTTATCTTGTTCCTGTAGGATTACTTAGAGACCTGGTGAGATGGATAGTGGTGGCGTCTTTTGGCGATGCTGATGCTGATGCATGGTGACTCAAGCAATATGTCGATACTTTGAAGATTATAAAATCCTTATGTCCTACTGGGCGTGGCTATCTTGAGAGCCTTATGCTTATCTGTGCCTTTTGCATATATATTATTCTGGAATTTCAGACCTACTTGAACCTTAGTTGTCGATTGCTTGTCTCTTAATATGGTTAATGGTCGGGTCATGAACAGCATGGTGATTCCATGTTGTAAGCTTTGTTGCTGATGAATTGCTGATTTGGTGCAATACTGGATTGCTGGGTTATCTTTTCTCAAAAATGTAGAGTGTATCAGTGAAATGTAGTTATATGGCCACATTCATCATATGGCATGTATTTCTCATTGATTGGCCCCACTCTTATCCTCGTCCACCCAATCTTTCATCCTTGCTTGCTCCGACCCTCTCCATCGTGTCCACTCCTGAACATGACGATCTTGCATCGTCTCCCGAGTTCCTCAACAACGGTCTTCCAACATAAGCCCCCCCCCCCCCCCCCCCCCCCCCCAAGCAGGAGTGATATCATACCTCCTTAATGCACCGCCCACACATAATCACATTGTTGCGCCTGCTGGTCTGTCAACCTTGTGTTGAGTAACATGGGGCCTACATGGCTAACTCAAATACGACGCCGCTTAGACATGAGTGGGTTTTCTCTATCAAGTGGCATCATCTTGGACTTAATTATGATTGTGCCAAAGGTTAAAAATTGTTAGTTAGGAAGATGATAGACGTGTTTGCTTCCAACATGTCATGCCTAACCATCGGCATGTCAGGGTTCAAGCTATATGTTTAGTTCGTGCAATAAGGGTGAAGTTGCACAATATTATTTGCATGGTCCATATGTTATGGACTTCTGTATCTTTTCCCCCCAAAAAATAACGTAGCCGTGCTATTGATTGATTTTTGTTTTGTAGATTTACTTTTTTCGATGAAGGGTGGATTATATTGACTCAAAATAAAGAATCAAAAGGATACAAACACAGTGAGCATGCACCCGGCCTCTGTATAATTAGGATGCACACAAAGAAAAAACACATTTTAAATTTAGTCGTTATAAAATTAGCAACAAAATAAAACACCTCCCCTCGGCCCTGTTTCATGAATGGTTATGTTGAGTAAATGGTCACGTAAGATTGAGAACAAACAAGGGACGTGGCACTTAATTTTCAACAAGGAAAGGATTTGTTTTACTAGATTTTTGTGAAGTCAATGTGGTGTTTTCTTGAGGAGGAGGACCGTGCTTGCCTAAGGGGGCGAGGGGTTCTTGTGCGCCGACACTCCCATCGGCCGTAGTCCGTACATCGTAGGCAAGAAATCACGCAACACACTACTGACACATATGTTGATGGCAGATCACCAGCTCAGTACACATAGCATGATGCAGGACGATCCACAGTGCCACGGAGCTCTCATGAGTTACACCGGATCATATATAACTTATAACATATATGGACGCACGCAATGGCAAATTAGCACAACTTAGCACAAATGTGTTCTTTCTTTGGCACAAGGACAACCAACCAAGTTGGCATATGCATACGTTGGCAGAAGCACAACTTAGATACTCCCTCCGTTTCTAAATATAAGTCTTTTTAGAGATTCCTGTATGAACTGCATGCGGAGCAAAATGAGTGAATCTACTTTCTAAAATAGATCTATATATTATGGTAAAAAAATTATATATATACATTTGTATATTGTTTGTGTTGAAATCTCTAAAAAGACATATTCAGGAGTGCAAGTATATATACCACCATTCATACACAGGGGTGGCGATGGTTTCCAGCTCAGCAATCTAAAGTAAGCCATTCAGGCTTGGTGGTGATGGTTTTCACATCAACCCCCTTAGGCAAGTGGACATACAATCTGCCACCAACCACTTTATAACCGGTGAAGACTCGCTTGTAAAGTTTGCTGTCGTGAACTACTATAAACTCACATGGATCATCACCAAACTCATCTTCAATCCTTTTGTTAAGCGGATCAGGAGAGCTACGGGACCGCCTTAGCTTTCCATCAGTGAATTTGTTTATCCCCAATTTGTGCGGCGGGTTAGCCTTGTTGGTACGGTGGGCAAACAGGACAGTCTTCTTGAATGTCTTGAACCAGTGAACCATCTCATCGCGGTCACGCTCCTGGTCGAAAGCCTTGCACCAGCGCTCGTACAAGGCCCAGAGGGCTTCGTCTGACTCGAGGTCCTTCTCCTCTGCCACAAACTCCTCCCTGCCTTGCGGCTTTTGTTCTGCGACAAAAAAGAAAAATGGTCTTATGTAGAATTGCAATTGAATCCGCGGCGTCAGATGTGCAGGTAAAACTAGGAGCAAAACAACCTCGATCGATATATTGTTCTACACAAGCAAAAAAGAAAAGGCAGTACTTATATCGAATGAATTGCAGTTTAATACTAGGAGCAGAACACCCCAAGAAATCCGCAACCGTTGCACGCAACCAACTTATCAGATGGTTCGGCCTCCCGCGTAAAGACAGTGATGTTGGATAAAACAGTGGGTTCTCGCACTCACGGGCTAGAAAATGCTAAATTCTTCCGGACATGGTCGAGTATATATGATCGATGCCCAATCTGGTGTGCCAGAAGATCTAGGCGTAGTTTTCTCTATAAAGAAAGATCTAGGCGGTACCTTTCAAGTGACTGAACGTCGGGGAGGCAGGTGCGGGTGTGACGGGGGAAGGCACGGCGACGGTGGCGGCACGATCTGAACTAGTAGTAGGATCGTGAGATTCAGCCTCGGCGGAGAGGGAGAGGGAGAGGGCCGCTGGTTCATGGAAGCGGGCGAAGCGAGACGCGGCCGCCGCAGCGGAGCGGGCCGCACGGGCGAGCATGGAAGCTGCCGATGGCGAAGGATAATGGCGGTTGCGGATGGGGGCGACCTACCAGACGAGCCTGGTTAGGGTTTCCGAAGTTGGACAACAAATGGAGCGTCCGTCTTTCCCGTGCGTGACTGCTCAGGAGGCACCGGACGGCGGCAGTCCACATCACGTCGGGCCGAAAGGAAGTGGGGCCATGGGGCTGCCAGGGTCGCTCGCTCGTTTCCGTCGACAGAAAAAGAAGAAGAAAGAGCGCGTGCATGCAGATGTTGCGTTCGATCGATCGATCGATCGGTGCAAAGACATCTAAATTGAATATCAGAAACAAAACTGACCCCTAAAAAAAATAAACTGAGAAGTGAATTCAAACTTTCCAACACGAATGTCAATCCAAGAAATGAACTATTCAAGTTCTTGGCACAAACGAGAGCATAAACAAAACACAATTTCTCTACATGAAATTTAAGAACCCTGTTTCTCAACAAGGAAAAAAATTGAGCACATTTTTTGAAAACAGAATTTACCTTGTCTTGCCCACCGGAATGATGTTTCGTTTTAATGTGTGTTTTGACACTTTAGCTGATTTTTGCTCCATTTGTTTCCTTTGCTCGAGTGCACTCAACTCTAGGAGCTTTGTGGCATCTTAGGAATCGTCGTCACCATCTATCATGCTCGTGGTATCCTTGGTGTACCTTCTCATGAACAAGTCGAGAGACGCATCAAAAGGCGGTAGTGCCACATCCTCTTTAACAATTCCATTATAATTTTCGTTAATAATCCAAATCTGCAAATCATGGATGACAGGGCAACACTGGAGCAAATTGGCAAAGGCAGAAGCTATTTCGTTTCTGCGGCCTGGGTCAAATGGACCTTCAAGCTCCGGTCATTCCAGACTGAGCAACGGGACCAAGTGCTCATGTTGCACGCCCTCGTCTACTATCATGTCCTCGATGCTTGCCACCCTCAGTTTGAGGATATTGGCATGTCGAAGGTTGTTGAGGAACTGCCAGAAAGAGGTGAACCATGGCCATGGATACTTTGGCTCAACGCAATAACGTCACCTGGGGGTTAGAGCCACTTCAACTAGTGTTATCTTGGTCGCAGGTGATTCCATGGTAAACTAATCCGCAAGGGAGCCAGCATACTTGAAGGTGCATATGGATGACATATTGAGTTCGATGTGTTCCCTAGAGCTTAACCTCATACCGACAAGCATGAGGGTGGTAAGGCTTGCGCTGTGGAGCTTGAAACGCGCCCTGTTGTAAAAGTGGTGGCTTTGATATGCAGGCTAGCGAGGCACGGCATGGCACAGATAAAGTCATCGAGATCTTCCATTGAAATCGACGAGCACTTGTAGAGCCTGAGGTTGGAGAAACAAGGCAGGACGACAATGCATACGGTAGAGCCCTCATTGCTAGTGCCAATGCTTTAACGTCCAGGTGATGCACCTCCTTGCAACAATACTTTTAAAAAACCATAATATGTGCTAAACTAAGCTCAGCTTGCAAATGGTAAATTTAGTACCGGTTAACTTAATTTGGTCATAATTACCTTATTACAATTCACAGTGTCATAATTGTTTCCAGGATTTTACATGTTTATGCAGAGAAGATTCTCGACCATGATAATTAATTACATAAGTAGACTTTTACGGCAAAAACAAAGGACAGATAATCTACTACTCCCTCCGTCCCTTAGTGTACGATGTTTTTCGACACTAGTGTAGTGCCAAAAAACGTTTTACATTATGGGACGGTGGGAGTAGTTGATTATTGAGAACAGTACTAGGGCTGAGAAACTCTAACCTGATTGACATTCATCTTTCTAGGGATAAACGGCTTGTAATATCTACTCACATACGGATCTCAATCTCTGCCAATAATTTTAGCAAAGAAATAACTGAAAGAAAACGTGTTAAGCGAGAGAAAACAACTGGACAAACAAAACATCTTAGCAAGCATGTAGTATTCTTACTCCTGAGTGGCATGATCTCCTGTAGTTTTCTCTTGTACAACTCGTCGGAACTAAGACTGCAAATGATAAAAGAAATTATTTTTAATGGATGCATTATTGATTGTTACACTTTCGTTTCATTATTGATTTTGAGAAAATCCGACAAAATGGATGCATGGATGCATTTTGCAGGGAACACCTCCGAGCGGCCTATGTTTTGCCGGAATGTTGATTAATTTTCGTTCCAGCAAATTCCAGGCGCTCGATATGTCCTGTTTTAGCAAAGGTCATGCCGGAATTTTTTGTCGATTTCAGCATGACTTGTGCTATAAAGTAGGAAATATCGAGTGCCCGTGTTTTGCAGGAACAAAAATTAAATGACATTTTGGCAACCAATAGGTCATTTTTTTATGTCATTACTCGATATATGTAACGGGTTGACTGTCATTCTGTCAGGACTCCTTGTGTAACTTTCAGTCTGCTCTTGAAGGAAGGATGTCGACAGTTGTCGTGGGGGTCGCTTTCTTTCCTTCTTATCGTGATATACCTTGGTAATGCATGAGAGAAGGAGGGGAGGCGACCATCATCGACGGTCGAAATATCTACGAGGGACAGTCCACTATATACTGTCGAAATATGAGAGAGGAAGAATGCTGATTGTTGTCATGGGGGTCGCTTCCTTTCCTTCTTCTCGTGAAATACCTTGGTAATGCACAAGAGGAGGAGGGGAAGTGACCATCACCAACGGTCAAAATATCTGTGAGGGAGAGTCCACCATATACTATCGAAATACGAGAGAGGAAGAATCCCGACTGTTGCCGTGGGGGTCGCTTCTTCTTCATTCGAAGGTGCTAGACATTTTGATGTAATGCACTTTTGAATGAACGGAGGCGTGACCATCACCGATGGTCGCAAATGTCAGAGAGGAAGAATCCCGACTGTTGTCGTGGGGGTCGTTCCTCCTTCGTTCCCATGTGCTAGACATTTTCATGTAATGCACTCGGGAATGAAGGGAGGAGCAACCATCACCGAGGGTCAAATATATCAGAGAGGGAGTGCCCACCATATACACCACGTAAGATGGGAGTTTTCAAGAAAAGACTCGACTTACCGACAGTCAACCCTTGATGAATAATAATGATCTATGTGTTGAGTTCCTATTATTTGTCGTTGATTTTTAATTCTTGACTTATGAACACAGGAAGTGTCTGACGACGATAGGATCCCTGAGTGCGACTACTGCGAAGACGGCCGGGGTATGAGCAACAGGATGCCTCATCTGCAAAACTGTAGGTGCTTCACCATTGTGCTGAAGGAGACTTTCTACGTTTTACGGTACGTAACGACGACAAGTATTTTTCCGTAATTAAGCATGACTTGTGATTTTGGCTTCAACGTGTAATTTCCATTTTTACAATTTGAATAGTTCATCCCATGTCATGCAAGCCCGTATGTCTTGGAAAAGCTCGGTTTCAAAGATAGGGAGAGAACGGAGACGAAGAGAGCTCACCTTAGGATGAAGCATGGTTTCACTTTTTGGGTTGCTATTTAATGCACCAAATAGCTCATATTTTGGTTGCTCAACTTGGAAAGGACTTTGCAAGGCCTATGAATTTAAGGTGGATATGAAAATAACCTTCGATATTCGTCCCGAAGATGAAACTGGCGATAATATCGACATTTGGGTGGATGTGGACACGCTTCCAATTCTACCTCTTTGTGAGTTTGTCAAATAAATCATTGACGGCTAATTTACATTCTTCAAAAAATGTATGAAGATAGTAGACAAAACCTACTATATTGATGGCTCTAAACTAATTTATGAGGAGAAAGATCATCTTGTGTCATTTATTATTGATGTTGTGACTTTAAATAACAGTTATGAAACTCCTCCACATTATGGTAAATGCGTGCCGCTAGCACTCCATGTGTTGAACTACGGTAACATCCACGGAATGACATGGTAAGATTTTTTACTATTATGACACCAGTGCATCTTTTGCATATATTCTTCTAAAGCTAAACTACATTGCTAACTCCGTTATTGTTATGCATCTTTTTCATGATGAGTTATTATATCAGTGGATGAAAGAAATATGGATTAGATTCAAGTGGAGGCAACATGGTGCGGATCCAAAGTACTACTAATCCACATTTCTTCTTTCACCCACCAATATAATAACTCATCATGCTCATAATGATATAACAATCTCTAAATTGCTACTGTATCAAAACTTGTACAATGTTATATAAATACACTATAAAACAATAGAGAAATGGAATATATACGAGTAGTAGTAGCGCGGGTCTTGGGTGCGCTACTGCTAACTCATATGGCAGTAGCGCTGGCTAGGGCACCCAAGACCCGCGCTACTACTACTCGTATATATTCCATTTCTCTATTGTTTTATAGTGTATTTATATAACATTGTACAAGTTTTGATATAGTAGCAAGGGCCAGCGCTACTGCTATATGAGTTAGCAGTAGCGCATGTGTGAACCGCGCTACTGCTAAAGTTTAGTTGTAGCACCATATTAGTAGCGTGCCCACCCGCGAATTAGTGGTGGCACACTCTTGTGGCAGAAAAACGCGGGAGTTTCTCTCGTTCCAGATGGTCCAAGAGTCAAATATGGTGAGGGAGGCCATCACACGTCTGTTGGGGTTTTGCATGTCGGTTTGCTTATCCCACCACTCGAAAACGGATCCCAAGAGGTGGCCACGGACAAAGCCCGCAACAAGGTACCACGTCGCGCCAAACATCTCATCGGCCTGTCTTGCATCTTTCCTCCTCCTCCGTCACCGACAACAACAACTCTGACTTCGATGGGCTCGGGCGACGAGCCATACACTAGTAGAAAACAGGGCTTTGGTCACAGCTCAATGTACACATTAGTCCCAGTTGCTCGAGCGGCTAAGGCATCGGGAAGGCATTAGTACCGGTTCAAATGGGATCTTTAGTCCCGGTTTAAGACACGAACCGGGACTAAAGGGTGCGATGCCCTTTAGTCCCGGTTCGTGTCTCAAACCGAGACTAAAAGTTAGACCTTTAGTCCCAATTTGAGACACGAGCCAGGACTAAAGGGTGTGATGCCCTTTAGTCCCGTTTTGTGACTCAAACCGGGACTAAAGGTTCAAACTCTCCCCCCCCCCCGGTGTATCGCCTTTTCAGTTTTGTAAAAAACAAAAGAAAATGATAAAAACTTAAAAAATTAAAATCTTTCGGGACGTAGTTATGTTACTACATCTACTAGCTAGGAAAATTTAAAAACATAAATTTGGACATGTTTTGCAAAAAAGTGTTATGAAAAAGTAAAACGGCCATATCTTTTGCATACTATGTCGAAAAAACGCATAATATATCAAAAAATCAGCACGAATATCCGCATCCAATTTTGCACGTGTTGTTGCTGCTTGAGTGCATGATTCTATATACTAACAAGATTCTCTTGTCTAAGTTGATTATATTTAAGTTGTACTAGCAAGTGGTTATCCTGAGCTGTGCATTGCTTTGCGATCAAGCATATTTTTATTGTGTTCCTTAACTAGCCCGATGTCAAGGTACCCTTGATTTTAGAGCTGATATGGAGCTAGTTGAGAGAAATCCTATTTCCTACCTATTGTTCTTCTGGAATTCAGAACAACCCGCTTCTTAAGGATAAACTGCTCCTTGATTATATTCTTGTCTCACATTTCTGAGGGTCTCTGGTGTCACTGTAGATGGGTCGGAGCATTAGCTTTATCTAGCCAGTGGTTGATGGTGGCTTTGACACCAAAACAATGAACCAGCCCGTCTCTAGCTGAGTGTGCTGTCTGCTTGGGCAGTGTAGGATTTTCTGATCGATGTTTTTTCTACAGCAGTTGGGTTATGCTTTGTGCTTATCGTGTTTAGTACTACCTCTGTACCACAATGTAAGACATTTTTGCAATTGGACTGCAAAAATGTCTTATATTATGGTACGGAGGTAGTAGCTTGGTGGCTAAATAGTTGTGACTTGTTCCCCTTTAGCCAGAATTTGAGCTTATTCTTGTTTTTCTGAAATGGGATAGTGCTTGCACTACTAGGGAAAACCATAGCAGTAGCGCGGGTTTAATGCCTATCAGTAGCGTGGGGAACCGCGCTACTAGTAAGGCGCTACAGCTAAAGGTTAGCAGTAGCATGGGTCAGATCACGCTACTGCTATATCGACTTAGTAGTAGCGCTTTCTACAATGAGCGCTACTGGTAATTAGTAGTAGCGCTTCTCCCAGCACGCGCTACTACTATTATTCCGTATTTTACTTCTTTTTTATTTCATGTTGTATTCATACACCTTTATACAAGTTTTCATACCGCAGTAATTTAGAGATTGTTTTTACATCATAATGAGTTATTACATCACTGGGAGAAAGAACCGTGGACTAGTTTCAAGTGGATGGACATCCACTTGAAACTAATCCGCAGTTCTTTCACCCAATTATATAATAAATATCATCATCATCATCATATCACTAACAACTTATCATCATAATACATCATAGTCATATAACACCTCCTCATGATCATCGTTTTCATCAATAAGACATCACATAGCATGTTGGTCACTAGTCATAATCACAACTACTCATCATCATCAACTCTCATAAATATATTGTACCTCATAGGACCTACTACATTCTCTTAGGACCTACTATATTCTCTTAGGTAAAATAGCATAAAACAAGATAGCCCCTAACTCTCCATTATGGAGAATGGAGATTATCCTGTCTCCAATTCTTGCCTTTCGCACAATGTTTCTTCCAAGAACCTCCTTACGACTGTCCATACATTTTTTCCATTTTTTGATTATCATGTGTTCACCGGTTTTAGAAATCCGGTATGGACGGGTGAGATTCGTAGGAAGACCTGGCTGTATGTTCAAAACATCAAGGCGACCATTCTGATACATCAAATGAGGCACACAATCCATCGGAATTTTCTGTTGAAAAACATAGCAATAACTTTTTAGTTAACAATGTAGTTCAGTTTAAGAAGTATGCAAAAGATTCACGGATGTCGTAATAGTAAAAAAATCTTACCAGGGCATCTCCATGGAAGTTATCGTGGTTCAACACGTGCACTAGTGGCACGTATTGACCATAATGTGGAGGAGTTTGATAATAGGCATTGTAATTCTCAAGGTCAGTACAATATGCGACCAGATGATTTTTCTCCTGATAAGTTAACTCAGAGCCATCGGTGTAGTAGGTTTTGTCTACCATCTTTCGCACATTCTTTGAAGAATGAAAATAAGCTATCAATGGAAATAAGTTGTCAACTATTTTGAAATAAACAATATAAATTAGTTAATAACTATGTTTGAGAAACTCACATAGCGATAGAATTGGAAGCGTATCAACAAGGACCCAAATGTCCAAATTGTCTTGGTTGATGTCAGGATCACCAAGATCCATGGTGACAAACATACCCTCTTGAAAATCATACATCTTGCAAAGTGCTTTCCAACCCGGGCAACCAAAATGGGATACGATCTCAGAATTGTATAGATTTACCTCAAAATCCATACCATGATGGGTCCTTAGGTTAATTTTCTTTGTTTCATTCCTCTCATGATGTTCAAAACCCATCCTCTCCAAGACATAGCGTCTTGCATGGCATGGGATAAGCTAATCGAATTGTAAAAGACAAAAATTACACGTTGAAGTAGTAGAAGTCGAGCTTAATTACAAAAAAACACTTTGTGTCGTAGCTTACCATATCACAATCGAAGACCTCCTCGAGCATAATGCTGAAGCGCCGACCTTCTACCAAGTGAGGCCTGTCACAGAAACCCCGGTTGTTGCCACACCAGGAGCACTCCCCGGGACCTTCTTCGTCCTACGACATTTCCTATGTTCATAATTCAAAGATTAAACTTGTACAATTAAATATATATACTACAAAAACTAAATTAGATCATTATTATTCATCACGGGTTGACTATCGGTCTGTCGAGTCTTTTTTTTAAACTCTAAGCTCACGTGGTGTATATATTCGAGCATCGGTGATGGTAGCTCCTCCTTTCGTTCCAGAGTGCATTACACCAAATTGTCTAGCACGCGGGAACGAAGGAGAAGCTACCCCCACGACAACAGTCGGGATTCTTCGTCCTCTCATACATGATGGAGACTCTCCCTCACTGATTCCTCTCTGACATTTGCGATCGTCGGTGATGGTCGTTACTCCTCCTTCACCTAGTGCATAACAAAGGTCTAGCACAAGGAGAAGAAGGAGAAACGACCCTCATGACAACTGTTGGTATTCTTCGGCCTCGACGGACTTAAAGTCAACCCAAAATATCGTTTAATTATCTCTAGAAAATCCAGGCCACTCGATATTTCCTACATATTCTAGCACAAGTCATGCCAAAATTCACGGAAAATTCCGGCATGACCTTTGCTAAAAAAAGGACATATCGAGCGCCTGAAATTTGCCGGAACGGAAATTAATCAACACTCTGGCAAAACATAGGCCACTCGGAGGTGTAACCTGCAAACATGACCGGCCACTTGGGAAACCACATATCCTATTTGAGCAACACAAGATATACATGTTTTTATCTACATCATATCTTATAGGACTCATATTGACATGGAGATTTGGCTGCTCTCACCTAGAGGTCGGAGGGGGTCGGTGACAGGGACGACGGCGGGGATGATGGAGGGGCTCCTAGATTTCTGCAAAAACAAAAACCCCATAAGTTATCACTAATACATCCTGAATAGTATCATACATATAACATCACTAATACAACTAAAACCCTAGCGAACGACGGGTATCGACGACGAGGATGCGGGATAGGCATCGTCGACGTCGATGCGGGAATAATTGCTTATACTTAAAAAAACAAATGTGACATGTTCAACTAGTTCTATTAATTCAACTAATTCTTACTAAAAATAAACTTACTATAAATAAAAATAAACTAGTTCTTTCTAAAAATAAACTAGTTCAACTAGTTATATTAATTTTCTTACTAAAAATACATTAGTTCTATTAATTCAACTAATTCCTACTAAAAATAAACTAGTTCAACTAGTTTTATTAATTTACTTACTAATTATTTTAAACACTTACTAAAAACAGTAAAAAAAACTGCATTATACAATAGTAAAAAAATATAAAAAACAGAAGAAAAAAAGAGATGGAGGGAGGAGGGGAAGGGAGGAGGAAGGAGAGAGGAGGAGGGGGAGGAGGCCCGTGGGATCGGAGGAGGGAGGGGGCGGGGGAAGGAGGGGAAGGGGGCGGCCAGAGGAGGAGGAGGGAGGGGGCGGCCGGAGGAGGAGGAGGGAGGGGCGGTGGGAGGAGGGCGGCCGGAGGAGGAGGGAGGGGAGGAGGGAGGAGGAGGGACGGAGTGAGTACCTCGGTGGAGGAGCAGCGCGGCGGTGGCGGACGACGGGTTCGACGCGGACGAGAGTGAGTGAGAGGGAAAGTGAGTGAGAGGGTCGGGCACGTGTTGAGGATAAGGTAAGTAAGTAGTAGCACGTTTCCGAGATACGCGCTACTGCTATGGAACGTAGCAGTAGCGCCGGTTGCAGATACGCGCTACTGCTAAGTGGGGCTAGCCATCTACGCCCAGTACAAACATAGCAGCAGCGCGTTTTCTTAGCACGCGCGATTGCTAAAGTAGTAGCAGTAGCCCAGTTTATTTAAACACGCTACTACTAAGTAGCAGTAGCGCCCTGTTTTGCCAAGCGCTACTGCTAATATGTTGTGTATAAGGTTTTCCCTGGTAGTGTTGTCATGTCGCTGGAATATGTTGAACTTCATTTTCTTAGGAGAAATTTCAATGCCTACTTGGCATTGGCAGCTAGCTTTACTCATTAGCATTATGAAAAAAAATTAGATTAGCTGGATTTTATTTGGAAGCTCATCTCTATTAAGCATGTGGGCTTTTATTGATAGGGAGCTAGTGCTGTAGGGTTTTCTTCTGTTGGCTAAAAGATGTTGGCTTTGGAAGTTGGCTTTGGAATGCGTATTACCTTGTTTCTTTGATCAATTGCTGGTGATGGCTACTATTACTTGTGTGTGACTTGTTTCCATATGTTTATCTGCATCTTGATCCAGTTTCTTAAGTTTGCAAAAAAAATCTGCAGGTAAAGACATATGACTGGCTATCAAAGAATATCCCTGTGGTGTAGGATGGTGGTGAGCTCACAGCCATGATGACGGCCTCTTCTTTGACTCTGTTTGGTTAGCACCCAGTCTTCTTCCTCTCTTCCTCCACCCCATGTTGCTATGTGTACCCACGGCCATCGCGCTGGTTCAATTTCTAGTGTTATGTTTGTGGTTGGTCATCTGGCCATGGTCTTCCTCTACTATGTACTCCCTCCGTCCCACATTATAAGACGCTTTTGCAAGCTATGTTAGCTTGCAAAAAGGTCTTATATTGTAAGACATAGGGAGTAGCTATTAGTGGATATGATGGTTGTGCTCAGTTTGTGTAAAGGCCACAAGTGTTAGCATGTTCTATTCTGTCTCTTTGTTTCAAAGAAAAGGGAATGTTTGGTTTGACCTGTTTTGTGATCCTCTGCTGCTGGTTGTAGACACTTGTTGCCATTTTTAATTTGGTGTTAGGTCTTTTATATTTTGTCCTATCACTCTTGTGATGCATGTGTCTTTATATCTAAGCATGATATATGGTGTTGCACATGACTGTAGCCTGTGAGTTTAAGGTTTGAATCTACCGTGTCTCGGTGAATGTCAGTCTCTTTATTTTACGTTCCTTGCTCAGACTCTCCAACATATCGTAAATACATTTGTAGCAGCTTCATTTTATACTCTTATGTGCTTAGCTTCAATGGTTAACAAAGCATCCATACGAGAAGCTTGCAGTTAATATATACTCCCTCTATCCGGAAATACTTGTCAGAGAAATGCATAAAAATGAATGTATCTAGAATTAAAATACATCTAGATATATCCATTCCTCCGACGAGTATTTTCGGACGGAGGGAGCATATGTTATTGTGTGCCTTGCAGCTGCAAAACTGAGGGAGCATATGTTGGAGTGGTCATTTCCTAGCATATATATATGGATCTACAATGGCAATTAATTTGGAGCTAAAAGGTAATGTCTTTTCGTTAATGTGTTACCAACCGGGACTTGAACTAAAAGGCCCATTAGTCTGTGTTGGCAGTTAATTTGGAGCTAAAAGGTAATGTCTTTTCGTTAATGTGTTACAAAAATTCTGCAACATTGTTTGTGTTGCAACAACACCTACGTTGGCAAAAAGTTAAGACAAAAAAATTCTGCAACATTATCTATGTTGCAAAAATTATTCCGCAACGACACTTATGTTTCAAAAGAGTTCAAACAAAAGAAAACTCTGCAACAGAACCTCTATTGCAAATGTTTATGCAACAAGAGGTCTGTAACAAAGGTTGGGGAAGATGCAGGGCGACTGGATGACCCCTGATCAAACGGATGCGGAGGCGTCGGATCTTTTTAAAAGATCCGTCGGCTGACGCGTAGGGTCACCCTTTCTTTTTATCCATTCTTTCCCGTCAGCCAACCACTGCCGACCCAAGCAGACGAACTTGCGCGCCACTTCACCGCATCACTTTACTTACTTAATTCCTCGGTCCCGACGGGAAGAGCAGAACATGCGCAGGCAGCTCACTGTGGACAGCGCAGGCGCCACCGTCCAAGGCGCCTGCGCCGGCGGCCGCGTCCTCCTCCTACCGTTCCCCGGGCATGCAGGGCCACGCTAACCCGATGCTCCAGCTCGGCCGCCGCCTCGCCTACAACGGCCTCCGCCCCACCCTCGTCCTCACCCGCCACGTCCTCTCCACCACCCCAACCTCCACCCAATGCCCCTTCCCCATGGCCACCATCTCCGACGGCTTCGACGCGGGCGGCATCGCCTCCTGCACGGACACCGCAGAGTACCTGCGCCGCATGGAGGCCACCGGGTCCGACACGCTCGCGCGCCTCCTCCTCGCCGACGACGGCGAGGAACCTGTCAGGGTGCTCGTGTACGACTCGCACCTGCCGTGGGCGCGGCGCGTGGCACGGGAGGCCGGCGTGGCCGCGGCCGCGTTCTTCACGCAGATGTGCGCGGTGGACGTGGTCTACGGCGAGGTCTCCGCGGTGCTGGTCGCGCTGCCGCTCGCGGACGGGAGCGCGCTCCGGGGGAGGCTATCCGTGGAGCTCGGGCCGGACGACGTGCCGCCGTTCGTCGCCGCGCCGGAGTGGTACCCGGCGTTCACCGAGTCGGCGCTGTCGCAGTTCGACGGGCTGGACGAGGCCGACCACGTGCTCGTCAACTCCTTCCGCGACCTCGAGCCAATGGTGAGCACCAGCGACCACCACCTGTTTGTTGTTTTGACCAGCTGAAAAATCATGCCGCAGGAACAGAGACTTATGCTTTGAAATTTAAACATTGAGCCGCCAACAACAAACCACATTTTTCTGTATTTGAATGTGAATCAGTAGATTCGGATTTGCACAGCAAAAGTTGTCCTAATTTTCATATGCCAAATGTATTGCTTTGTCTAGAATCTAGACAGGCCATTGTACACGAATTCAGATTGCTGTTTTCTGGTTGAGCAGGAGGCAGATTACATGGAATCGAAATGGGGCGCAAAGACCGTCGGCCCGACATTGCCGTCGTTCTACCTTGACGACGATCGTATGCCGTCGAACAAGACCTATGGCTTCAACCTCGTCTCGAGCACTGCTCCGTGCATGGCATGGCTCGACAAGCAGGCTCCTTGCTCTGTGCTCCTCGCATCCTACGGCACGGTCGCTAACCTTGACACGGCACAATTAGAAGAGCTAGGCCATGGATTGTGCAACTCCGGACAACCTTTTCTTTGGGCGTTGAGGTCCAGTGAGGCGGATAAGTTGCCCCAGGAACTCCATGACGAATGCAACACGAAAGGCCTAATTGTTCCCTTTTGCCCTCAGCTGGAGGTGTTGGCTCACAAGGCCACAGGTATGAAATGAACCAAATTTCTGCACATACAGCAATAAGGCTGACAATTCTTAGTGGAATTTGACAATGAATAAAACCTAAGCATGCAAACCATTGTGGTGATGATGCAGGTTGTTTCTTGACGCATTGTGGATGGAACTCAACAACGGAAGCAATTGCCACCGGTGTACCCATGATTGCAATACCGCAATGGGCGGACCAACCGACCGTCGCAAAGTATGTGGAGAGCGCGTGGAGGATCGGCCTGCGTGCGCGTCGAGACGAGAAAGGCTTGGTGAGAAGGGAAGAGGTGGAGAGGTGCATCAAGGAGGTGATGGGTGGAGAAGAGTACAAGAGAAATTCTTTCAAGTGGATGCACAAGGCCAAAGAGGCTATGCAGGAAGGAGGGAGCTCTGACAAAAACATTGCAGATTTTGCAGCCAAGTATTTGTCAAATTAAGACCATTTTCTGATTAGAGAAATAATCCTAAGTTACTAAGCCTACACTGAACGTTTTGAGTCTCTTTTGTTGCAAAACCGATCGGTTGCTAATAAACCGCTACTTATTGAGATATGGAACAATGAAAATAAGATAATTGATTAGTAATGCTCATGTAAGATCCAGAGAATTTGTGACAGAATATATAGAAGAACATTGCAGGTTGTGTATCCATATATATACACACCACATAGGCGAATATGTGAGCATGCAGATGTTTCATACGAGGTGTATCTGGTCTTCACCAATCACCAAGGTTGCCTGGTGAAACACACCATGGATGGGAGCTGATCCTTATTGGCAGCAATCAACAAGGCCCGAGCTGATACTTGATTTCTTCTTTGTCTCCAGCAAAAAATATTGAGTATACCAAAAACTACTCCTCAGAGTATAATGGTAAAGATTTTCTTCTCAAAATATAAGTGTATGGAACAGAGTTCAGATCTTTTGAATTGACAGTTTGGAAGACTGACAAGGACCCGCCAAAACAAATTGCATATGAAAGAAAACCACAATAACCTACATAGTGGAAAACAAAATGGACAATCTCCGCCGTCCCCAAGAGAGGCCGGCACCACCTCACCCTCGGCTCCTCCCAACCGGCCCCAACATCGTGCGTGCCTTGCCAACAGAATGGCATGGCGGGTGGAACATGTTGCCATGATGATATGGTTCAAGAGGCTTATATAGACAGGGAAACTGATAACACGGCGAGCAAAATATCAGTTGATAGTCTTCTTACATTATCTCACCCACCAGGCACCAAGCTACCAACTTGACAGGCCGACGCAAGGGCATGGCTAGCATAACACACTTCATGGTTTCCATCGAGAACCGGTCCAGTCTACTGCGGAAAAGGGGTCAAGGACAGAAAAATCTGCACCATCTTTGAACCTCCAGACCTCACCTTTTAAGGGACCATTGCACCCAAAGACAGTGATTTTGCAGGATTTACTTGCCCTGTTTCTGGAGCTATATCTCACTTTGGCAAACGCCTCATCTTTTGAAAACGGTATGAAGCTTGGACTGGCCAGATAAACAGATGCGGTCTTCAGCGCCCCTGCCCTCCGGCAGAAGAACTCGAGGAAACCAACCTCAGCTGGGTCCCCTGTGAAGTCTTTGAAACTCATCATGCTGATGCGCGAGTGGATGCTCTCGATGGGACCAGACTCCTCCCAGAACTCGAGGGTGAGGTAGTCACCAGTGGGTTTATCACATTTCTCACTCTGCAAAAAATTGCTGGAATCAGTCAACAAGTGAACAGTTCGCCAGAAATATTCTTTAAGACAAACTTCCAGATGTGAACCATGAAAATCAGTTAATAATTAGCTACCTAAATGGAGACAAGTGCCACATATTGTGCAATTAGTGTAGTAGCATCAATTTGGTACTGAGTGGTATACTATAAACTACAGCCCTCCAGAAAACTGTAGGCAGCAAATGAGCTAGTTTATTATGTGTAGTTTAATCCGCTTGAAATAAGCATTACACGCCATTTGCATCATCCACATTCCACAGCACAAATACTGCTAGCTAGTATCAGCACGATGAAAAAAAAAACTAAAACAAGAAAATCTGGACAAAGCAGAAAAATCAAGAAGCAAAGCAATAGAAATGAAAATAATGGCACTATAAACTGTGGCGCGACAAAACTTTGGTAACAAAGGTCTTACCATAAACAGGAGAACATGCAACCCCAATAATTCCAATTGCATACTCTAGTCTGCATGCATAGAGATAGCCTGATGGTTGAGAACAAATGCCAATGCTTGGTCTTTTAGCTATATTGGTCAAGAATGCATAAATGGCAATGCTAATTGCATAGTCATACTGATGACTATCATCGTCTTGTTCTGATATTCGCAGGGAGATTACTTAGCCTAGCATGCATATTTACATACATGGTTCACATTCCACAATAGGAGAAATTAAAAAGACCATAAAGAACTCTAATGATAATTGACTTGACAGATCTATGCAAACAAGTGAGAACCCTGCAAGAAACAAAATCTCCTGCAAGATGGTAACAAAAATTCAAGTGGCATGTATATGAAATTATTAAGAATGTTTGCAGAGCAGAGAATAAGCTGAGATAAATCAGTGCACATGTACTTTTTGTGAGCAAATGGAGCATTTTTGCAGCTAATTAAGATTCAGAATCTACCACATGCAGTGCTAACTGGTCAACAGTAAATACTGCAAATTATACTGGTCCATAGCCAAATATTGCAAATTATACTGGCACATAACTAAATATTGGATCCAGTTTGTAGGAGAAGTGAAAACTAGGACAACTCCATACTTCACTAGATGTAAATAGCCTAGTAGTGCAAAGAAAAGAATGATGTATCTACTGAACAAGATCTAAGCAGAATTCATGGAGAGCAAACTAAGATATATGTGAGGCTGCAAGCTCCAGTCCACAATGGACGACTTTAGTCTTAACAACATTTTGCCAGATATATTCTTTAATATGAATTTTCGGGTGTGAGGTACAACAGCTGCTTTCTGTAATAAATTAGTTGGGATAAGTTCTACGGTACTAATATGATCAAATCAGTGTACTAGCACAAATGTGAACAGCCTCAAGAACTGCCGATATGATTATGCTAGTTTACTTTGTGCAACTTTCACAAGTCTGATATAAGCATTGCATCTGTTACAGTAACATAGCACAAATATACTAGTGGCTCGTATGAACACAGTGAAAAACACTAGAAAAAGAAGATCTGTACATTTATAAAGAAGCAAAGCACTATAAATCAAGATATTATCTGAATAATAATCACTGTGCCTCAAGAAAAAATTCTTACCAGATGTCATAATATAAACAGATCAGCATGAAACCCTTCATAATTCCAAATGTGTATTCTAGTCTATAGATGGTCGAGAAGACATTTTTTTTTGAGCTGGGCTTACCCCCTTTCCATTACAAGAACAAAAATACAACTGTTCCAGAAACAATGGTCGAGAAGACATGATGGTGGGTGAGAATAAATGGCGAGGCATGGATTGTAACCTATAACTGGTCACACATGTACATGTTTCACATCGTGCACAAAACCAAAAAGACGATATAAAGAGCTATCACGATGATGGACTTGAAGTATGCAATCAATCATAATAATATACTCCCTCCGTCCCATAATATAAGAACGTTTTTGACACTAGTGTAATGTCAAAAATGTTCTTATATTATGGGACGAAGGGAGTAATATGCAGTCTCTCCACAACCACATACAAAGAGCTATTACTTTGTGTTTCATTTTCAATGAAAATTGAACTGACGGTGAGCCTGTTGATCGAAACAACATATAAAGTGCTATATATCAGCCTATCACAACCAGCAATAATATGAACAGAACATGGATCTGAGACAAATACCATAATATACAGTGTTTCCACGTTAGGGAAGCATCTCAGGAAGGCGGGCACCAGCTTGACCTCCTTGCGAACTCCGAAGCGTACACTCAAGCTCAGAATCTTCACGCTTGTGACCATGGTACTTGTGCTGCTTGTTATCCCAGGCTGAAATTTTCCAAATTCAAGAAGGAACATCGTCACACAGCTGAATCATGGACCTCCACCAGTTGAACATAAGTATTTGGCAAGTCAACAAATGGAGACTAGGGATTAATGGCATGATTGGTTTGATGCCAAAAGTTGGCATGCCAATATTTGGCAAATGCCAAATGTTGGCTAGTGATTGGTTGGCTACCAACTTTCTTCTCAACCTCACAAAAAGTTGCCAACATTCGGCAAATTTTGATTTTGCCAAATATTGGCAATGCCAATTGTTGGCATCAAACCAATTATGCTCTAATTTACCATGTTGATGGTGTCCCGGATCTGTAGGACCTGTGTTGGCTCCAAGAACCCAAGCACGTGCAGCTTGGGGGCATCACCAATCTCGATCCTGGTGGGCAAGCGACGAGCAACTCCGCAAGGTGATGAATGGATGAGCCGCTCGAGGCGTGGGGCCTTGACCACGGCGATGGTCTCCATTATCGAGCAGCTGATCTGCACGCACCGTAGGCTCTTGCTGACGATGCGGAGACGCAACCCGTCGACGCATTCCAGGATGTTGAGGACCTCCAAGACGGGGCTACTGGCGACGAGGGAGTCGAGGACGCCGTGCTCCATTCCGACGCAGCATACGCCGAGCTCGTGGAGGTGGGGAAAGGAGGCGCCGCACAGGCCGCGCGCGGCCGTGTCCGGCAACTTCCACATGCCGAAGTAGAGGCGGGTGAGGGTGGTGATGGTGAAGAGCGTGACCGGGAGGGTCACGTCGCGCGGCCACGGGCGGTTGACGAGGACGAGGTCCTGGACGCCCTTGGCGGCGAGGAGGTGGAGCCAGCGCGCGAGCTGGGCGCGGTGCGCGGCCATGTTGTTGCAGACGAGGTGGACGCAGCGGAAGGGGCCCGGGTGCGCCTCGAGGATGCGGGAGACGGCGGGGGCGGCGAGCGACGAGTAGCCGGGCGTGGGCGACCAGCGCTGGCGCTCGGGGAGGAGGTGGCCGTCGGCGAGGACGAGGGGCGTGGAGGGCCAGAGCGCGCGCCAGGAGGAGGAGAGCACGGTGGTGCGCGCGGCGTCCTTGACGGGGAGGCGGGCGACGATGTTGCGGAGGAGCTCGTCGGGGAGGCCGCTGACGCGGTCGACGCCGTCGGAGGAGGCGGCGAGGGCGGTGAGCCGCGCGTCGTCGTGGACGGGGGGGTTGGGGAGGGTGGTGTAGATGTACGTCAGCATCATCCCCATGGCCTCGTCCATCTCCTGCGGGTCCCGTGGCACCCTCCCTAGGTAGACGAGGGCGAACGGCGCCTCCCCGGCCATGGCGAACGGCGGCGCCGGTGGATGAGCCGGCGAGGGTTTGTGGATTTGGGGCTTCCGCGTGTAGTCTGTGTGGAAATGGACTGTGGGGCGAATGAAACTGTTGGGCCCAATTCCAACAACGGGCCCGTGAGTATGGATCCACGAGTCAGCCAACGATCTCATCCTTTTGTTAGGGCCCATCCCAACGGGGTTTTTTTTGAAATTTGTCTGAAAAACTCACCTTCTGAAATTAAACTTTTGCCTATCCCCTAAAACTTAATTCTCAATAACTTATATTTGACTCACACAATTCATCAAGGGAAAAGCTCCCGAACAGCCGGTCGATTTTATGCATGCGTCCGCCACGCGCTCCGCCGCACGATGACGCTGATCACGTTTTGTACGTCACTTCCTTCACGAAACAACAACCAGGTCTGGTCGTTCTCAATAACTTATATTTGACTCACACAATTCATCAAGGGAAAAGCTCCCGAACAGCCGGTCGATTTTATGCATGCGTCCGCCACGCGCTCCGCCGCACGATGACGCTGATCACGTTTTGTACGTCACTTCCTTCACGAAACAACAACCAGGTCTGGTCGTTCTCAATAACTTATATTTGACTCACACAATTCATCAAGGGAAAAGCTCCCGAACAGCCGGTCGATTTTATGCATGCGTCCGCCACGCGCTCCGCCGCACGATGACGCTGATCACGTTTTGTACGTCACTTCCTTTTGTACGTCACTTCCTTCACGAAACAACAACCAGGTCTGGTCGTTCTCAATAACTTATATTTGACTCACACAATTCATCAAGGGAAAAGCTCCCGAACAGCCGGTCGATTTTATGCATGCGTCCGCCACGCGCTCCGCCGCACGATGACGCTGATCACGTTTTGTACGTCACTTCCTTCACGAAACAACAACCAGGTCTGGTCGTTCTCAATAACTTATATTTGACTCACACAATTCATCAAGGGAAAAGCTCCCGAACAGCCGGTCGATTTTATGCATGCGTCCGCCACGCGCTCCGCCGCACGATGACGCTGATCACGTTTTGTACGTCACTTCCTTCACGAAACAACAACCAGGTCTGGTCGTTCTCAATAACTTATATTTGACTCACACAATTCATCAAGGGAAAAGCTCCCGAACAGCCGGTCGATTTTATGCATGCGTCCGCCACGCGCTCCGCCGCACGATGACGCTGATCACGTTTTGTACGTCACTTCCTTCACGAAACAACAACCAGGTCTGGTCGTTCTCAATAACTTATATTTGACTCACACAATTCATCAAGGGAAAAGCTCCCGAACAGCCGGTCGATTTTATGCATGCGTCCGCCACGCGCTCCGCCGCACGATGACGCTGATCACGTTTTGTACGTCACTTCCTTCACGAAACAACAACCAGGTCTGGTCGTTCTCAATAACTTATATTTGACTCACACAATTCATCAAGGGAAAAGCTCCCGAACAGCCGGTCGATTTTATGCATGCGTCCGCCACGCGCTCCGCCGCACGATGACGCTGATCACGTTTTGTACGTCACTTCCTTCACGAAACAACAACCAGGTCTGGTCGTTCTCAATAACTTATATTTGACTCACACAATTCATCAAGGGAAAAGCTCCCGAACAGCCGGTCGATTTTATGCATGCGTCCGCCACGCGCTCCGCCGCACGATGACGCTGATCACGTTTTGTACGTCACTTCCTTCACGAAACAACAACCAGGTCTGGTCGTTCTCAAGACATCTCTCGTTCATCTAGACAAGGTGCTAGCAGCCGTTGGCGCTGGCACCAGCGAGCAAGCGCGCCACTGCCGCGGTTGTCAGCCACCTCCATTACCGCCCACCCCTCTCTACTCCTCCCTCTCCTCTATCAACAACGCTCGCCCTTACTGCTACTTGATGACCACAAAGACGACCTCCGCTCGCCACCGTTGACCGCAAGGCTGCCGTCCAGGGCCGGTCCTGAGATTTCAAAGGCCCGGGGCGAAACTACAATCAGGGGCCCTTCGGGGAAGATGTAAATTTGTATCAAAGAAAACAATTAAGTGCATTCAAAATCAGTGTATATATCAAATAATGGTTTATATATTAGCTTCAAAAATTTCTCCTAACATTTTGTGATGTGAAATCGCTAATGATAGTATCAATATCAATTTCTTCAAGCAATTTCTTCTTGGTGCATGAAGTTGCCAAGCCATTTAACCTCTCTTGCGACATTGCCGATCTCAGGTAGTTCTTCAACAATTTCAACTTTGAAATACTTCTAGCTATACGAATTTTTTTTGCG
This sequence comes from Triticum timopheevii, assembly GCA_963921465.1. Lineage (NCBI taxonomy): Eukaryota > Viridiplantae > Streptophyta > Magnoliopsida > Poales > Poaceae > Triticum > Triticum timopheevii. Next base: position 48,198,543 of record OY997264.1, on the reverse strand, counting down.
TGTTTTTAAAAAACAAACCATTTTCTATGACGCACCTCTTTAATTGCTCATTTTTCTTGACTAATGGCTATACGAAAAATGTCTTGAATTTTCATCCAAATGATATTTGGTGTTTTCTTCTTCCATTTTAGGCCCCCTTTCCACTAATATGTCCCTAGCTTTGTTATCAAGATTGCCCCAATTACTTGGATCATAAATATCCATAGTAACAACTGGTTCCTCATCAACACTAACAGATTATGTCGCAGATGAATTTAATATGGGCTCATGATCACTCACATTGCTATCATCCATGTTGATGTCAACATTGTCTTTTGTAGGAGTATGAGCAGCATCCTCCTCATCGGCATTAGTTGGTCATCTGCAAGAACTATTGCTAACTCGTCCGGAATTCCTGAAGTGCTCGTATCGCTCTTATAATATTTAAAAGGGATCCTCTAAATGCTCCTTTCATCTCATCTACCTCCTTCCTTTTTCTTTTTTCACTTTCAGATGGATACTTTCTACCCGAACCTGACATGGCCGTGCTGCAATTGAAAGGAACATTTTACTTTTAAAATTAGCGCAAAGCTATGGAGATATTGGATTAATTACACAAGATCTTCATCTAATATCATGAAAAAATCTGCTAGGGCATAGACGCATAGTAGTATAGTACCTTCTCTTTCTTTGTAATCTGACTATGTGTGCATAAGGATTCGAGCGCCCGACAACAATTTCCTGTTGACATGTTCGATCGAGAAAGAATTGGGAATCGGCATTAGAAAAAAGAAACAACCAGGAAGAAGAACAGTCGAGGGCTGAGGGGCGAGCAAACGTACCTGGCGCAGTCGTTCGTTAGGAGGCAAAGACGACCAAGCGAAAGGGCGGGGAACGACCGATCCGAACAACAGGAAATCAGGGATTGATTTTCTTTTCCTTTTTGAGGGAGGAAATCAGGGATTGATCGATTCCTTTCCTCGCCACGTCATTTGCCTGCACGCGCAGACATGGGCCGGCACATTATCTCTAACTTCTCTTTCCTAGGCCTAGCAGCAGGCGACGCGAGAGGCTGAGGCGTTGGTGAGCTTCGCTTGAAAAAAAAACAAATTCGCTCGAACTCTGGACGTATAGCTGTTGTATGCTACATACACATACCTGGGAGCCCAGGGGCCCTCGCCCCCCCCCCCCCCCCCCCCCCCCCCCCCTCCCCCGGGCCGGCCCTGTGTCGTCCAGAGTGCAACACATCGTCTCAAGTGGAGGCCGCCATCCCTCCTGGGGTCGAGCGGAGTGGAGGTTGCAACGACAGAAATCAGTGGCAGGCAATGCAGGTAATAATTTGGATTGCAGTGTCCTTGGTATTTTTTTTTTCAAAAACATCACATGTGTTGTAGAAGTTCTTTCCGCAATGATACATGTATCGCAAAAAAAGTGAAGACCGCAAACAGAAATTCTGCAACATCACATGTGTTGTAGAATATTGTTTTTTACATTTCAAATATATGAGCATTAATTTATACATTTATTGGTAAGATCATCTTACAAGTTTCTAAAGTTCTCGTATTAAACATTTTAACGTTCCAGCCCAAACGCCGTCCCCCCCTTCCCATCAACCAAGAGCAATAGTTAGCATGCCAAAGGTATCGCCCGACTTGGGAATTTTCCCAGCAAAGTGGGATCTACTATCATTGATCGGGATTTAAATTTTTTGAGAGCTTGTGTGTTTCTAAACATGCCTTTAATTTCTTCTTCCCGCCAAAAAGAAAGAAAAACAAGTTAATTTCTTCTTCGCGGAGAGCATGATGTGCTACATCTACGCCAACCTCCCCAGCCTCCCTATCTATGAGGGCACGCGGCTCGCCGCCTCCGCCTCCCCCGACGGCGTCGACCGCATCAGCCGCTCATGGGCCCGGCGCCGAAAGAACCGAGATCTGGATGTGGCGGCGATCTCCTGGTGCAGCTGGGCCGTGGCCGGGAGGAAGTTGTGTGCAACGGCCAAGGCGGTGCCCTTGTCGCGCGGCGGCCGCGCTACCCTCCATGGCCAGCATGATCCAAGGTCTCCGACGATGGTGGGCATGGCGGCGGCCACTGATCTGGATCCCATCCAGATCAGTCGTTAACTCTTCATGTGGATGGTTGACGGCGCAATGAGGCCTCCGGTGAGGAGATGGAGGATCTCCGTCGGAGAACCGGTGGCGACATACATCTTCATGGCGAAGCTCCGTGCGGTTCCTGCCAGCCGCGAGATCAGGACATCGCGGCTTCCGGTGAAAACCATGCCTGACTGCGGTCTTGGAGAATGATGGCGCCGCCTCTGACGTCTTTTCCTTCTCGAGGCATCGTTATTGAAGATCATGTCAACTCCATCGGAATGTTCCGGAGGAAACCCTAGATCTAGATCTACCGGATCGGACGATAACAACGCCTGGTGCTTGCTGGAGGGGACAAGAGGAGGATCGGTGTTTCATCTACGGCAAGGCCGACTGCGGATCCCCGCGGCATGGCGTTGCGGAGTTTTGGCGACGGGCGCGTGTGGATTGATACGCGTGGGACGGTGGCATTGTCTGGTGCCTTGGTGGCGTCGACGATGAGCCTGGCAAGGTTGGTACGTCAGTACCTGTTCTGGAGATGGATTGGTGGAAGGCGACGGCGGCAGCCTCCGAGAGTGCGCCGGACCAGTGTGTGAACCGGTCCCGACATTATGGCTTGGCTTGGGCATCTGGCTTTAGATGTTAGGCTTTGATGCTATGTCTATTTGGTATTCGGCTCGGACATTTAGCACCCCTTCATCAAGGGGATAGGGGTAGCGACAGGTGTTGCCAAGATGGTGGCTTCAGGCTTGCTGATGTATTATTTTGTAGGGTCTTTGTGAATAATTAATAAAATGACTGCATGCATTGCCCAGATGCAGAGGCGGGGCATATCCTCCTTTTCTAAAAACAATATGCCTGGCGGGGAAATTGGAGATGGTATAAGCAACTATTTAACTGACACTTTGCTTGTCAGCTGATTGGTGATGGTGTAATTCATCAGAATGACAAAGACATCCTTGATAAAAGAGACCTAAGACTCCAAAATTCAGCATGTCATTTTAGGCTTTTTCTATAATTATGTGAAGAAATCTTGCCATGTAACTGTGAAATATTGCATATTATCACATTTTAGAATTCTGTGGAACAGGTGGACCATTGTTTATAGTAATACATCATCTTTCTTACGACCGGTAGCTGGTTTTGGGGTGGCTTGTTTGAAGCAGTTTTTTTTAACATGTAGATGTCCATACATACCACATACACTCACCCATATTAACGTACGCATGTATGCACACCTTACCCCTATGAGCATCATCTTGAGATTGGTGTCTCTGTAGTTGCCGGGAACGTCTCCGAATAACCACCATGGGAAAGCCGGATTGTGGCTTCTCTGAAAAGTGTGTAGTGCACAAATAACATATTAATGAACTAATTGCTGGTCAAAAGCTTGTCTAATGAATCCTAGTATGCCATAGGAGTAAGAATATAGTTTTTTACATTTCAAAATATGAGCATTGATTTATACATTTATTGATAAAATAACCTTACAAGTTTCTAAAGTTCTCGTATTATACCTTTTAATGTTTCATTTGAAGCTCCCGCCCCGACGCCGTGTCCTCTCCTCGCCCCGACAACGCAGGCCTCCGCCCATAGGCGAGTTTGTTGAAGGGCGAAGTATATAGCATGTTTGAATTGCTGCTAGGGTGGGCGGGCAGTGAGTAATACTGTACCTCATGTTCTGACGGTAGAGTGGTGGGTTGTATGCGTTGTTGATGTTGTTGTAGTGTTTAACTCTCTGTAACATCAACGGTGGTTGGGATGCTCCCCCCCTCCCCCCTTCTTTTATACAAGATGATACGCACACTCGTGTGTATTCGAGAAAAATACGCGCCGTCCCCCCTTCCCCTCGATCAAGAGCAATAGTTAGCATTCCAAAGGTATCACTGACTTGGGGATTTTACCTGCAGAGTGGGATCTACTATCATTGGTCGGGATTTAGAATTTTTGGGAACGGGTGTGTCTCTGAACATGCCTTTAATTTCTTCTTCCCGTAAAAAAAATCAAGTTAATTTCTGAAGCACAACATTTGAAGCACCAGATCCCAAACGGGCAAAACAAGTTAATTAAGACAGCTCAACAGAAGGATCAAATGAGTGGCTGATTGGTTAATTAAGACAGCTCAACAGAATGTTCATGGGCCCGTTCGCAACAACCCTGTGTCGGAATTCGGCCCAACCAAATAACCAAACCCTAGGGCCACCACCCAGCCCAGCCGAGCACTATATAAGCAAGTTCACTGCCGCCGACGCCCGACCATTTGTGTCCACACTCATTTCTAGCTCGCCAGTCGCCACTCCGGAGCTCCAGATCCACAAACCCTCACCGGCCGGCGCCGCCGGCGGCCATGGGCGAGCAGGCACGGTTCTTCAACATGGATCCAGCGACGGCGACCGACGCACGGCGCAAGGGCTTCGACCCGCACACGCTGGACCAAGCCGCGGAGAGCATGCTGTGCTACATCTACGCCAACCTCCCCAGCCTCCCCGTCTACGAGGGCACGCGGCTCGCCGCCTCCGCCTCCTCCCCTGACGGCGTCGACCGCATCAGTCGCCTCCCGCCCGAGCTCCTGAGCAGCAAGATTGTCTCCCGCCTCCCGTCCGTCAAGGACGCCGCGCGCACCGCTGTCCTCTCCTCCCACTGGCGCCGGGTCTGGCTCTCCACACCCCTCGTGCTGGCCGACGCCCACCTCCACCCCGAAGCCTGGGGCTGGCCGCCCACGCCCGCGAGCTCGCCGGCCGTCACCGCCGCCGTCTCCCGCATCCTCGAAGCGCACCCGGGGCCCTTCCGCTGCGTCCACCTGGTCTGCAGCCACATGAACGCGCACCGTGCCCGGCTCGCGCGCTGGCTCCAGCTCCTCGCCGCCAAGGGCGTCCAGGACCTCGCCCTCGTCAACTGCCCGTGGCCGCGCGAGGTGCCCCTCCCGCCCACGCTCTTCGCCGTCACCACCCTCACCCGCCTCTACGTCGGCATGTGGAAGTTGCCGGGCACGGCCGCCCTGCGCGGCGCCTCCTTTCCCCACCTCCGCGAGCTCGGCCTGGGTTGCGTCGAAATGGAGCACGGCGTCGTCGACTCCCTCGTGGCCAGGAGCCCCGCGCTGGAGACACTCAACATCCTGGGATGCAAGGGGCTGCTCCTCCGCCTCGTCAGCCAGAGCCTGCGGTGCGTGCAGATCAGCTGCTCGAGAATGGAGGACATCGCCGTGGTAAAGGCTCCGCTCCTCGAGCGGCTCATCCTGTTTAGACCTTGCAAAATCGCTGGTGGCATCTCCACGAGACTCAAGATTGGCGATGCCCCCAAGCTGCACGCTTTTGGATACTTGGAGCCAGGACAGGTCCTAAAGGTCCGAGACACCATCGTCATGGTAAATCTCTAGTCTCCATTTTGTTCAGTTAACAAATACTCTATGTTCGACCGGTGGAGGTCCATGACGCAATTGTGTGATGTTCCTTTTTGAAATTGGGCAAATTTCAGCCAGGAATAGCAAGCGCAAGTATAGTGGTCACAAGCGTGAAGATTCTGAGCTTGAATGTGTGTTTCGGAGTTCGCAGTGATGTCCAGATGGTTCCCACCTTCCTCAGATGCTTTCCCAACGCCGAGAGACTGCATATCATGGTATTTTCTCCAATACATGTTCTGCTCTTTATATGTGGTAGTTGCGGGGAGACCGCTGCATATTATGATTGATTGCATACATCAAGTCAGTCGTTGTGAACTTGTGATAGCTCTTTTACATGGTCTTTTTTTTTTGGTTTCGTACCCTGTAATTCAGAGTAAGATATGTGTTATAAGTTAAATTTCATGCCTTGCCATTTATTCTCGGCCACCATACCAGTTCTTCTCGACAATCTATAGACTAGAACACACAGTTAGAATTATGGAGTGTTTCATGCCGATCTGTTTGTGTCAATGACATTTGGCAAGATTTTTTTTTCTTGTGGCACAATGATTATTATTCCTGTATCTTGATTTATATTGCTTTACTTCTTTACTTATATCCAGATTTTCTTGTTCTAGTGTTTCTCACAGTGTTCTTACGAACTACTAGTATTTGTGCCAACTTTTTTATTTAGAAAAAGAGTATTTGTGCTAACTGCTATGTTATTGTGAGGAGGCAATGCTTATTTGAGACTTGTTAGAGTTACACATAGTAAACTAGCGCACTCATGTTGACAGTTTGCTTTTAGGGTATTGGTAATACCAACATTACAAAATTTTGTTAAGACTGAAGTCTTCCATTGTGGACTGAAGTCTGCAGTCTCTCACATATACCTTTAATTGCTGCGCATGAATCATGCTATCAGATCTTGTTTAGCGCAGCCACATACACCATTCTGTTTTCTTCTTCTCTGCACTACTAGGCTCTTTAGTACTTAGTAGTACATTCTGCTACTTATCTGTAAGGGTCCTTAGTCACCACATCTCCTACAAATGGGATCCAGCATTTAGTTATGGATCAGTATATGATTTGCAGTATTTTAGTGTTGAGCAGTTTGCACTGCACGCGGTGTAGATTCTGGACTTGGCAGCAAACATGCTCTATTTGCTCACAAAAATAAAGACATTCATAATACAATTCCCTTTTCTTACCTTGTCTTTCTGGAAAGCTAATGGAAACTAAGGACCAATTTATCTCACCTTATTCTTGCTCTGCTTAATAAATTTCTGTGCATGTCACTTAAATTTTTTGTTTCATCTTGGAGCAGATTTTGTTGCTTGCAGTGTTCTCCCTTATTTGCATAGATTTGCCAAGTCAATTATCATTGGAGTCCTTTATGATCTTTTTAGTTTTTTAACTTGGGAATGTGAGCCATTTATGTAGTTATGCATGCTAGGCGGCCCGCGAATAACAGAATAAGATGATGATAACATCATCAATATGAGTAGGCATAAGTGACCAATGACCATATTCATTCTTGACTAATATAGCTAAAAAGCAAAGCACTGCCATTTATTCTCAACCATCAGGCCGTTTCTACTACCCATGCAGATTAGAGTATGCAATTATAATTATTGGGGTTGCATGTTGTTACCCTAGTTTTGTTGTGCAACAGTTGATTTGTATTGCTTTGCTTCTTGATTTGCCGGTATGCCCAAATTTGTAGTTTTTCTCACGTGTTCATACTAGCTTTTTTTTTAGTGCTGTGGAGTGTGGATGATGCAAATGACATGTAATTCTTGTTTTGAACTGACCAAACTATACATAATAAACCAGCACATTTGATGCATGATAGTATTAAATTGTCATTTCTCCAACAACATAATTAATTTGAGGCTTCCCTGATATGCTTTCCTAACTGATTCTACCAATTTTTGCAGAGTAAAAGATGCGCTGAACCCACTGGCAACTACCTCACCCTCCAGTTCTGGGAAGAGTCTGACCCTGAAGAAAACCTCGTCTCGCGCATCAGCGTGATGAGTTTCCGTGAGTTCACGGGAGACCCAGGCGAGGTCGGCTTCCTCGAGTTCTTCTTCCGGAGCGCGCGGGCGCTGGAGACCGCGTCTGTTTCCATGGCCAACCCAAGCTTCACACCGTTCTCGACGCAGGAGGCGTATGCCAAAGTGAAACGCAGCTCGAGGATCAAGGCAAGTGAATCCAACATGGTTGTCCTTGGGAGCACCGGCCCTGCAGGTGGTAAGATGTGGAGCTTGAAAGACGGGGCGGATTTTTCGTTCCATGACCCCTTCTCCGAAGTGGAGGTGGTCGGCTGAGCTTTAGTTTGTGGGGTGAATTGGGATGGTTGTTTTCTGATGCAACACCCTGTCTGCTACTAACGGTGCCCTTTGTGATGGTCTGGCAAAATTGAGGCTTGATGCAAAACTATGCGGCAGACTGATGAGCTGATATTTTGCTTGACCTGTGCTACCAGTTTCCCTGTCTATCTATCTATACTCCTTGAACCATTTCATTTGTGGCAACATGTTTCATTCCTAGACGGACGGGAAGCCACGGGAAGCCGAAAACGCCCCCCACCCTTATCATTACTCTGAATGAATGAAACATGATAAAAAGATCAGGTTCTTTAATTTCAAAACATGAAAGGAGTAAACAAACTATGATAACAGTGGCTAAGTATTGCACTTCAGGCAGGGGAACCAGCAGAACCTGCTTTACCATAGTATTCAACGCTAGCCACCCAAACCTGCTTAGCAGAGAGCCATTTCTGGTTGTTAAAAATTGCATCAGCCTAGATGAAGATACTAAAATTGACAATATGGGATTTTTTTTCTTATGACGTATGCACCGTTGTGTGGTCGTCAATCTTTTTTAACTGTTATTTGAGAAAAATATATTGAAACCGAGAACATGAAATTGATACTGCCATTTCGCGGAAAAATAGAAATTGATACTGCCAAATATACCAAGAAATGCACTTTCAATATTTTACAATTCTTTTTTTTTTGTAGAAACTAATGTCAGAGGCATCACATTGAAGACTGTATCCGTGTCCTAAGGAACAATACTTTGAAATTGAGGGATACTAATAAAATAAATTAATAACAAACTTCAGAAAAAAGTTTTAACAAAATGAAGACAAATATAATAACTACATCAGATGCATTAAGATATCTTTTTCCCCATACGATCCAAAATGCATTATGATATCTACCCATCCATCCAAAAATATCAAGGTGAACACGGTTTCATGCGCATCCACGTGAATCGTATTTTTTTTAAAAAAAAACTAGGAAATTTTTAAAAATCTGAAAGTTTGGGGTATCAAACTTGGTATGCCATTCTACTCACGTGTGATGTGTTACCCGTGATACTCTTAGTGAAGACAATACAATTGGAAAATTACTTTTCATCAAACATTGTTTATTACTGTACCTATGATTTGGTCATTTCTACAAGATTACCATGGATGTCATTTCTTCGTGAAACATCATACGCGAGTATACTGGTTGATGCAAGATGAGAATGGGGAGGGCAAGGCAAAGCAGTGAAGCCTCTCATTTCCTAGTAAAATTCATAGTATATGACTCTGGATCATTTCTCTTCCCTTGCAATCTAGTTGAACCTCTCTTGATCTGAGCTGTATTGGATAAGTGTTGTAGTATCGGGACTTTTCTTCACCTGGCCTCGCGGATTCAATACCGAAAGACTTCTCTTCGCATACTGACCAGCTAATTTCAGGATTAGCTATTCTCAATGACTGGTGGATGCCTCTTTTCTTCCTTAGAAATCCGGAGAGTGTGTAGCGATAACTAAAGCTGACTATACTAGAAACTTGAGGTCATGTATAGGCAACTAGCCTTAGACTAGTGTATTGAGCTACAGGACAGGAATGACCCATAATCATTGGTGAAGAAGGCTTGGAAAAGGATAAAACACATTGGACATTAGGTTTGGAGAGAGATAGGACCCATTATAATTTAGGAGGAGCAGATGCAATCTTTTTCTTTCCATACGGCCAAATTACTACCGGATCATCGGTCTACTCTACTTCAATTCACCATTTCACGTGAGACATCGCTTTCTTTCTCCTCCCTCCATTTTCTTCACTACTACCGCTTCTACATAAATCAAAGAAGCAGAACATGTCTATATATAGGGCGATAGGGAAGGGGTATAGAATTGTACCTGAATCTATCTATAGACATACGACCCCCCAGCCATCGGAATCCATTAGTTTTTGTCTCAATTCGTCATTTGAACTGAAACCAACCACGGGTTTTAAATTTCTGGAAACCACACGATTATATAGACAAAGGGAATACGTCGCGCCTAAAATCATCCCAAGCGCATCTAATGTGGCTACTAAGCTATTCTTTGATACAATCTTTTTAGAAAACCAATTCACTGCACGCCCCACCACGTCACTAGTCATATGCTTGCACTCCAAAACGGTTGCTTACTTTGTACAACTCCGTAGTACGACAACTTTTCTAACTACGCTTGCTTGCTTTGTTTTTTCATCATCCAGTCCATAACAAAACGAATGAAACCCAAAAGTGTTGGATCTTGTTCCACCACCATTGGAAAAGGGAGGCTTTCCACAAAAATACTAGAAGTAGGATCTCCTTCACTATAAGACTCTTGCTTCCCTTTGAAAGAGGCATTCTCTACTTCAATTGTCATCTGACCACTCTTCCGCGGTTGTGGACTCAGACCTTAAAAAAAATCAAAATCAAGTGAATCCGAATATAACCAATCTATCGCCTTTGATACTCGTTGACAGCCTCCTCAACCCAAGCTTTCATCTCCTGCTCGTGACATCGACGTTTGCCTACGACCACAAATTTCTTATCTCCTATTACTGCTGCAGACTTGGACTAATAGAATTGCTTGAAGTGAAGACCAGTAAACAAAAGGATTTACACTAAAGAATTGTTGACCTCTTTCGTTATAAGGCCAGGAAGGAAGCAAATGGAAAAGGGACACCGAGTGGAATCAAAGAAACTAGCGGACTGATCACTAAATAGATACAAATAGGTGCAAATTCCGACATTATCAAAGCCCACTTCGTTCTCTCGCTCTCCTTGCGGCGCTCCTTACTCCATTCCTATCAATACTTCGGTTTTCAAGACCGACTCTTTCAACCGCTCATCCATCCATCCCTGCGCTCGCATGCCCTGTCTATCTGCGTGCTGGCAGGTAGGGGCAACTCTATGTGATTCACTATGCTTGCTTGCGTCCCACCCCGTAGTGGATGTGAGGGTGAGAAATGACGGAGACGGTTACGGAGGGTTAAGACCATATAGGGGCCTAAATTAGGCAAGTGTGGTTTCATTTGCTTTACAAAGCATCAAATAAGTGGCTGACCACAGCTCAAAGATAAATAAATAAGTAGATTTTTTGAGATAAAATAAATAAATAAGTAGCTTTTTTTAGACAAAATAAATAAATAAGTAGCTTTTTTAGCATCAATAAATAAGTAAGTAGCTTTTTTACTTAAGGGATCAATAAATAAGTAGCTGACCAGTGGGTTCCGTACTCATGGGCCGGTTAGTTTTGGCCCAACCAACATCGAAACCTCCTGCTCCTAGGACGAGCAGTCGCCTCGGAAAAGTATCTAGTGCTTCCAGTCTTGGGTGCTCCCAGTGCTCCAAATGTCCGAAAAACATTTTTAAAATGTTCAAAAAATTCTGAAAAAAATGCAGCACATCCACAGAACATCGATGTCTCTTGTCACAAAATTTCAAATCAAAATTCAAAACATTGCTCGAGATACAAAAATGACAAAATTTTGTACATAACATAAGTTGGGCTTTAGTTTTGGCCCATTATCACATTGATGTCAAATTTGTCATTTTTGTATCTCAAGCAATGTTTCGAATTTTGATTTGAAATTTTATGATAAGAGACATCGATGTTCCGTCGATGTGCTGCATTTTTTTCAGAATTTTTTAAACATTTTAAAAAATGTTTTTCGCATCGGAGCACCGGGAGCACCCTAGGCATGGGAGCATACTTTCCCCAGTCGCCTCCACACACACGTGACCAGGTCCAGCGCCCCCGACACTCAGAAACCCCAAATCCACAAACCCTCGCCGGCGCCGCCGACAGCCATGGCCGAGCAGGAGCAGCCGCCGTTCGCCAACGTCGACCCAGCGACGGCGGCCGATGCGCGGCGCCAGGGTCGCGACCCCCGCAAGCTCGACCAGGCCGCGGAGAACGTCCTATCCTACATCTACGCCACCCTCCCCAACTTCCCCGTCTACCCCGGCACGCGGCTCCCCGCCCTCGCCGCCTCCCCCGACGGCGTCGACCGCATCAGCCGCCTCCCCGACGAGCCCCTGCGCAACATCGTCGCCCGCCTCCCCGTCAAGGACGCCGCGCGCACCACCGTGCTCTCCTCCTCCTGGCGCGCGCTCTGGCCCTCCACGCCCCTCGTCCTCGCCGACTCCTTCCTCCTCCCCAAAGGCCAGGGCTTCCGCCCCACGCCGGCCAACTCGCCGGCCCTCACGGCCGCCATCTCCGACATCCTCGAAGCGCACCCGGGGCCCTTCCGCTGCATCCACCTCGTCTGCACCCAGAGCGCGTACCGGAACCAGCTCGCGCGCTGGCTCCAGCTCCTCGCCGCCAAGGCCGTCCAGGACCTCGTCCTCGTCAACCGCCCGTGGCCGCGCGACGTGCCCCTGCCGGCCACGCTCTTCACCATCGCCACCCTCACCCGCCTCTACCTCGGCCTGTGGAAGTTGCCGGACACGGCCGCCCTGCGTGGCGCCTCCTTCCCGCACCTCCGCGAGCTCGGCCTCTGCAGCGTCGAAATGGAGCACGGCGTCGTCGACTCCCTCGTCGCCAGGAGCCCCGTCCTGGAGGTCCTCAATATCCTGGGATGCATCAATGGGTTGCGTCTCCGCCTCCTCAGCCAAAGCCTACGCTGCCTGCAGATCAGCTGCTCGAAAATGGAGCACATCGCCGTGGTAAAGGCTCCATGCCTCGAGCGGCTCATCCTGTACGGGTCTGGCGAAATCGCTCGCGGCTTGTGCAGCAGACTCAAGATTGGCGATGTCCCCAAGCTGCACGCTTTTGGATACTTGGATCCAGGTCAGGTCTTGCAGGTCCGAGACACCATCATCATGGTACATCTCTCATCTCTGGTCTCTCCATTTGTTCAGTTAGCAATTATCTCCATGACTCACTTGTGTGACATTCCTTCTTGAATTGGGGGAATTTCAGCCCGGGATAGCAAGTACAAGTACCATGATGAGAAGCGTCAAGATTTTGAGCTTGAATGTGCGTTTCGGAGTTCGCAATGAGGTCAAGATGGTGCCCAACTTTCTGAGATGCTTTCCCAACGCTGAGAGACTCCATATTTTGGTATTTGTCATCAATCCATGTTCTGCTAGCATTTGTACGGATTTCTTGCTTATTGTTGCTGGTTGTGATAGTCTGCTCCCGGGCACATGTACACCCCCTTAGAATAACCTCTCTCATAACAGAATAAGATGATGACAACATCATCAATACGAGTAGGCATACTTGATCAATGGTCATATACATTCTTGACCAATATATCTAAAAAGCCAAGCATTGCTATTATTCTCAGCCATCAGGCGTCTCTATGCACGCAGACTGGAGTAATCAATTAGAATGGTTGGGCTTGCATGTTCATCTGTTTATGTAAGACATTTGTGAAGTTTTGTTGTGCCATAGTTTATAATGCCATTGTTTTGATCTCTATTTCTTTGCTTCTCGATTTTCTGGTTTGTCCAGATTTCCTTGTTTTAGTTTTTTCGCGTTCTGTTCATACTACCTAGTAGTATTTGTGATTTGGAATGTGGATGATGCAAATGGCATCCAATGCTTATTTCAAACTGTTTAAAGTACACATATAAATGTCTTGGCACTCGTATGTATGTGGTATGAATAACACATTTGCTGCTCCTAACAAATGCTACTCATACCATGTAATGCTTATTTGGCACGAATGGTATACGGTACAGACCTACTGGAATGCACATTTGCTGTCTACAGTTTCTTGGAGGTCTGTACATTATACCACTCATTTCAAATTGATGCTACTACACTGATGCCACAATATGTTGCACTTATCTCCGATTAAGTGATAGATTATTAACTGGTTGTCATGGCTCATGTCTGGAAGTTTGTGTTGGACAGTACTTCTGGCATATTTTCACCTGACCTCGACGGTAGACTGAAACACTGCTGCCTCACTTTCTAAATTTGTTATAGGCGAGAAGCTGCATATATAGACTACTTTGTGTTAGTTTTCTCTAACAACATACAATTTGAGGCTTCCCTTATTCACCATGTGGTGAGCCCACCTTCCTCGGATGCTTTCCCAACTGTTCACTGATTTAATCTATTCTTTTGCAGAGTGAGAAATGTGATAAACCCACTGGCAACCACCTGAGCCTCAAGTTCTGGGAAGAGTCCGGTCCCATTGAGAATGTCCTCTCGTGCATCAACATGATGAGTATCCGTGAGTTCAGAGGGGACCCAGGTGAGGTTGGCTTCCTGGAGTTCTTCTTCCGGAATGCGAGGGCGCTGAAGACCGCATCTGTTTCCATGGCCAATCCAAGCTTCACACCGTTCTCGGCGGAGGAGGCGAACGCCAAAGTGAAATATTGCTACAGGAACAAGGTGAGTAAGTCTTGCCACATGGTTGTCCGTGGGAGTACAGGCCCTTCAGGAGGTGAAGTTTGGAGGTTCAAAGATGGGGCAGATTTTTCTTTCCATGACCCCTTTTCCCAAGTGTTGGTCAGGTGAGCTTAGTTTCTGTGGAGAAGCGGACTGGCTGTTTTCTGATGCAAACTATGAAGTATGGTGTCTGTCTCTTGCTAGCCGTGCCCAGTGCCCTTGTGATGGTCCGTCGAATTTGAGGCTTGATGAGCTGATATTTTGCTTGCCCTATATGTAATCTGTGTTACCGGTTTCCCGGTCTATCTATGTATGCTCCATGAACCATTTCATTTGTGGCGACATGTTCAATTCCTTGCAGTTGCTGGGTTTCCCTGTCAGTTAACTGAACTCTGAACCCAAGTGTTCCTTATAGTCAGTTAACTGTAGCGTATCGGTTCGGCTACAGTTAACTGACATCTGACGGCTGAGACGCCGGGGATGCTGATCAACGGCTGGGATGAAGACACTGCACGTTTAACTGCTAATAGTTACCTTTTCTGCTGTGGTTCACTATTTACCTTCACCCGCCTGCGTGCATGTGAGTGCCAACTATTGTATCAAAAGCTAAACCCTAGCTCTTATCTGTAGACTCTACTGTAGCAAATTCCCCAATTGATAGAAGGATCTCCATATCGGGAGCTTATCGTTATCGTTGAACTGGTTTGTTAATTTGAAGCAATCATGAAAAGGAGTAAAAAAAATACGATAAGAGTGTGTAGCTAAACATTGCACTTCGGGCAGGGGAAGCAACAGAACCAGAAGTGCTCAGGAGTACTCCAGGGCACCACATTTAATTTTGTAGAAATTAATGTTCAGAACATTATATTGAGGACTGCATCAATGTCCTGAAGGACAATAGTTTGAAACTTCACAAAAGATGTTAACAAAATGAAATATTATAAAAACTTCAATAACTAAATCAGATGCGCCAAGATAACTACCCATCAATTTGAGTTTTCTAGTACAATTGTTTCATAGAAGCGTTAGTTAACATTGGTTGTCGATAGCAATTTTATTATCTTTTAGAAACTTCTCTGAATATAAAAGTTAACTTTCCTGCTTTTTATTTATATATTTTTCTACCACCCATTTCAGAATGTAAAGTGCGTTTGAGTGAATAATTGTGAAGTTGAGCTTGAGGATGATTGCTTCACTCCCCCTAGAGCGAATATCGTGAATAATCTCATTGAGGGTTAGGATCCCATCAAAAATAAAGCGGCCTTTGATGAAGGCAGTTTGAGTATTAATAATCTCACGATGGGCCACCAGGAAAAGCCGAGTGGCAAAGCATTTTACGTGGAACTTAGAATAGATCTAAATAAACGAATATTATCAGCTCCCTTAACTTTAGAAATAAGGTAATCCCTCTGTTCGGAATTACTTGTCATAAAAATGGATGTATCTACAACTAAAATACATCTAGATACATTCATTTCTTCGACGAGTAATTCCGAACGGAGGGAGTAGTAATTTAGACATTTGATGTTGACCGTGCTAATACAAAAACCTAAAATAACTTTGTAGACGAGGGGGTTTAAGGATGTTCCAAAATTTCTTGAAGAACGTAACCAAAAACCCGTCCAGGCCAGGAGCCGAATTAGATTTTGATGAGGAAACAGCCTTGTCAGTTTCTTTCTTGGAAGGAGCCAAATTTCCTCTTTCCAAAAAATGGCAATAAATTGCCTAGTATACAACACTTCCCCCTAGGTAATTTTTATACCACGAGCAAGAAGCTTGAAGATCACCAGACTTTACAAATGCCGTATCTATTCCTATGCCTGATCTAAGTCGAAGTAAAGTTCTACTCCCTCCGTCCCATAATGTAAGACGTTTTTTGAGCCAAAAAACGTCTTACATTATGGGACGGAGGGAGTAGTAAGTAGTAACAGCAAAACCAGGGCTAGCTAGAACCAAAGAGGAAAACCCTGGCCTGGTGGTCTCCTGTTTGAAGTCCTATCTAAGCTGCCATAGGAGTTCTGTGACTGCTGCGGTCGTGAATTAGGTCTTGCAGGAAGCGCCCCGCCTCCAGAATAGGAACTACGAGGTTGTTGCTGCTGCTGCCACTGTTGGGCTCCTGCATACGGCGCAGGCTGGTAGCCCCCAGCATGCGATGGGGGTTGCCCGTATCGTCCAAAACCCGATGACAGAGGAGCAGGATATGACGAATATGGGCTGCTACTGTTCTGAGGGTATCGAGATGGATGCCGTCCCACTCCTCTTGAATCGCTGTGGCTGTCTCTTGCGTATGGTTGATGCCTTCCGCGATTATCTCTTGTATACTGATGGCCTGATCCTGATGGCAGCGCATAGGCCGATACCTGATTGTTGGGTAGATTATCACCAGGAGGAACATGCCAAGCAGGACTACGTCCAGCAGGCTGCTCCATCCATGGTGGCATTCCATTTGGATAATGCATACCATTCATTATAGTTTGATATGGCCTAGCCAGGGGGTATTGCCCGGCGCTGCGAATATTCAAGCTGTTTGCAACTAGTCGGTGTGCGGCCTCCCCTAGTTGGCGTCCCTGTGTCGATCCTGCAGGGTTTTGCCTGAACCATTTCAAAAGTTGGTTAGGATTCGCAACGCGTGGAGGCAAGGATTGACTAAATCGAAGGGCAAAAGGCTCATACACTACCAACCTGCTGCTGTTATCACAATGCCTCCTGTTATCATCATGAGGCCTCCTGCCATTATCTTCATGCCACAGCACAGGCGGTGGTTTCAGATCACCAGCTTCAACAACCTTCAGAGCAGATTAAACAAATACGCTTGTTAACCGAGTGGAATGATACGCTCATGTTGATGTTACACGAAAATAAACAACAGTTCTGTACCTTCTTGGGCATGATAACACCAGCAGGTGGACGCGCTATGTGCTTATGAGGATCTGGAAGCTTGTAGATTGAGCATCTAGGGAAGGCAAATGTCATAATCTTGAATACAAGTGCCACTAGATTTATACCAATAATACATTGGGAAAATGAGCTTACATCACTTGATTGTTCATAATATCCTCCAGTCCATCCACAGGAGATCTAAAGACAGGCGGACATGGATCCCCGCCACAAAGTGAGATGTAACCACTCATTCCTCCACTGCACAAGATAAGCAAGAGCAGCTAATTAAGTGATGCTGTAGTTATAGCAGCTCATATAAGAGGCGCTTATTTATTACTCCCTCCGTCCGGAAATACTTGTCGCTCAAATGGATGTTCTAGATACATCCGTTTCAGCGATAAGTATTTCCGGATGGAGGTAGTATACTATAATATGGTGGAACTACTACAGTTTAACAAGAAAATACTATCTGCAGTCAATCAAAAAACCTGGTAGGGTTAGGTAACCTGGCAGAAGGCTTGAGTGGCTCTTTAATTTCATTTCGCTCATTATTGGGCAGATGTCCGAATTTGCTGCTGAGAGAATAGATATAAGGCGCAATTGGGTGCAAGCTATTCACAAAAAGCATATTGTACATTGTACTGTTTCGTCTTGCTTCTTCAGGCTACACAAAAGATGAGGAAAATGTGGAAACCTTAGAAGTTAAAACAAGATCTTCTACTACATGTATGCCATAAAAACAAAAACACACGAGACACTGTTCCATACTGTCAAAGTATGCTCGACTTTTTCAATCTCAGACAGCAACCTAGCTTCATCAATGAAGGGCAGTTTGGCTATCCCCTGTAAAGTACAAATTTTAGTTAAATTAAACATGGAAGAAGTATGATATACATAATGAAGCTTACTAAGATAAATGTACCTGCCAAGAAAATCTCTTTCCGTTCATATCTACTTCAAAATCTGCAGCATACGTACAAAGGTTCACCCGGATTAGAATTGACTTAAGGTTGTAGCTAGGAGAATCTGATACTATTTGTGATTATATCTTTGAAAAATAAGCATACCAATCGGATAAAAATCAATTATGGGCGAACTTGGATCAGTCATCAACTGCCGATACCGTAGAGGGAGTGCATGTGAGCTGAAATGTAATGAAATAAACTGTCAAATAATCCACCACATGAAGGTACTAAGATTGAAGAAATATAATATTAGTATATTCACCTCGCCGCTGGGAATACTCCCATAAGCTGATCGAAAGGTTTGAATGGTGACCCAAGTTCAAAAGATATATTAAGCTGGCCTAAACCTTTTAAATCCGAAGCAAAAGGGGCATAGTGATAAGGGTAAAACCTACACATAGTGAGAATAAATTAGAATGAAACAGGTATTGGTAGGATGGGTAGAGGAATTAATTAAAAATATCAGCAATCGTGCTACAAATAGAACTGTGTGGCATATAATTGGCCAATTAAAACAAGCTAAATTACCATTGCCATGAGCAGACACCTTCATAATAGTAGTGCATTACCCAACACAGACCTTCAGTATATTTGAGAACCTGAAGGAGCATAGAGCAAAAATTATGATCAAGTGAAAATTTCTATCATAAATTCAGTAATAATGGCAACAGGGTATGGTGTCGATAATGAATCATGAATGCAGTTTCTTTTATTCATGAATGCAGTATATTAAAGACACTTCCATGATACTTACAACATCTCTACGTATTTCTTCAATTTGCTCAGGTGTTCTTGGCCCAAACTTGTCTTCATAATACCTTTCCCTCCATCCTGGCTCTCCAAGCTTTATCTGAATATTAACAAATAATGTTATCACTTGAGTAAAATATAAAAAATAGAGTTTCAGAAGATCCAAAAAAATAGAAGTGTACTTTCAATTCCCAAAGCCCCAAATATCTTTGATAACTTAGTGTTGTGTGCAACATATTAGAAGTTCCAAAAACAAGGGGTGGGGCACTAGCTCCCACAGCAGGGAATAGTCTCTGAGAACTTATATTAGGACAAACTTGAACTTACAACTGCAACCAACTGATACAGCAGCAGAAGAAAACTTGTGCACAGATACCAAAGATACAAGACATACCTTGTCCTCCTCTGGATTTTCAGAATTAAAAAGATCTGATTTATCACGAAGTGCGACTTTAAGCATTGACTTCAGTTCTTCTTTGTTTTCACGTGCCTGTAAGAGATGCAGCAAGATTATGAAACCATAAAAATATCTTCAAAACAAATGTAATACCTTCTCAAACAAGATAAAATTAAGAACCTGTGCTTCGACGCTAATTTCAGCTTCAACAACAGCAGCAGAAAGGCTGGAATCTGAAGATGATACACGTGCTTTCTTAGCTCAACCGCCCTTTTCCGTGCTATCATTATGAAGTCCATTATGTTCATATGGTGAAGCCACAGCCCCAGAGGCAAGGCGAGACCCTTGGAAACGTGCAACAGGTACAATAAGATCACCACTGACATGGGGATCCAGATCATCGCCTCGCTTTGCTTGGGCTTTATCACGTTTTATTCTTGCAGCTTGACGCTGCAAAGGACAGCATCGTTGTAAACGTAAACTGTCAGTGAAAGCACACACTACTAGTAACAGCTGAGCATCAAGTGTATATAGGTAAGAAATGTCATATAGGCATATTGCTCTTCATAATATACACGCCAGGTATAGCTGAAGTTAAGCAAGATTGATAAGCAAAATCAAGACAGTCATCATTTTTATACCTGGTGCAAACGAGCCCTTTTCTGAAATATTTTATCCTCGTATGAACCAACTGCTTGAATGAAGTGTTCAACTCTATTCAGATCCGGCTACAACAATGAAGATTAAATGTGTTATTGCTGATGTACCCATGAGGATCATTTCAAATAGAATAAGTTTCTGACGAAGAAACCACATGGCTCAGATGATGTACAATACCGTGCAAGTGTCGGTTAAATAGCCACCCATATTAGGAAATTCCTTCTTGTATACAGCAATAAGCAAATTAATAGCTCCCTGCAGACAGATATGAGAGTAACCATTGTGTCAGTGTGACAACAGTCTAAGAGAAAGTGAACTACAAACAGAGGAACGTTACAAACTTTGGACAAGAAAAAAAAGTAATACTACATAAACTAACCTCACGAATCTCTAGTGTCGGCATATGTGGAAGAAAATCATTGCCAACAAAAAAGCACATGAAGATGAAATCATCAATGATGCGTTCAAGATCAATCTTGAAAGGTGGATTTGGCATTCTGAACTCGTATTCTAGGTACTCTCGTAGGGTCCATATATTCAAGAACTGTGAAAAGCATGAAAGTGGAGCAATACAAATGAGAATAAGTCCGTTGGTAAGTCCACTGAATAGCGCCACACCGCAAGCTGCAACTAAATAAATTGATCATTATTACCTGGTAAGGTTTCTTTGGTACTATTTCATCACCCTTCTCATCAAACTCCCCAGCTTTCCGTTTTGCCTTTCCTTCACACTTTGCTGCTAGATGTCCAACTTGACCGCACAGGAAGCATTTGTCCTGCTGTCCAGGTGTAAACACCACCTGCAAACACAAAGTGTATGCAAATAAGATTTCATGGCAATAACGTCGAACAAAATGTTCAAGAAAAATGAGTGCTCTAAAAGAAAGAAAAAACTTTAATTTTTTAAAAGTAGAGTAGCAACATAGACAACAGTAAAGTTCAAAAATGCGTATAAATTTTTCTTAGCACAAGGCTGTGACATGTATAATATGGTCAAAAAAGTGTAAATTCTGTATTTTGAGAAGAGAACCTCTCTCAGTATGGAGAAGTGCACTTCGTGTGTTGCTAGAGCTAACATGATCAGATCTGCATCCTGCATTCATGAGATTAAATTTATGCGTTAGTGAGACTAATAACAGATAAAACAGCCAACAAGAAATAGAACATTAAGCATACAAAAACAGAACTTACCAGGCCATACAGGCAATGTCGGGTATTTGCGTTAAGTTCATTACAGAGGTTCCTATTGCCACGAATGTAGGACATGATTTTGTGTTCCCCTTCACCAGGAACATTGGCATCAGAAAGAATAACCTTCAAAAGATTGTAAATCAGGACACATATTATTTCTACATACTTTCTAATAAACAATCCATAGAGTTTCTGAACCCCAAGGAAATATGACTAAGCATATTAACAAATGTATTTAAAAGCCAAATTAGTAAAAAAGTCGTGCTTACTTTAATTTTTTTCCATCCAAGATCATAATTCAACCTGAGGTGGATGTAGTACTGCAAAGCAACTGATAGAACAGCCATGAACTCTGTCCCGGGAGTAATAACATTAGAATCACAGGTTTGTGATTCCTGCTTTGGAGGAAGCTTTCTTCCTTCCCTCTCAAACTCTTGACGCAGTTTTTCTTCTTCTTCGGCCTGGATGGACATAGGACGCAAGTGGCCAGTGAGTGCAATCATAAATGGTTGCAACTGTCCACAAATAACAGTAGATACGACTGTACAATTATACACTGAATATGAGAAGATGATTCCATTAGAATACTGACCGCATCAGCCGCATCTTTTGCAGCTCTGAATCGCCTAGAGCGCTGTTGGTTCATCTTAGCACGAGGAGCCACACCATCTGTAAGCCATTGTAGTAAAATACAAAATGGAGAAATTTTTGTTTAATGTCGGTACATAGATACAATAGTAACTTGCAAGTTGTTCAAAGGAAAGCTTAACAAGTGAAGGAATATGTCGCCATTGTTCAGAGAAGAGGATGCCTATTCATTCTAAAAGGAAGAGTAGTATAAATAACCATACGAACGAAATCAGTTCAAGCAACATTAGAGCATGCAGCTAGCCAAACAGAAAAGATGAGCGAGAGAATTCCCTCCATATATGACAAAGAGATGAAACGCGTACCAATGGCCATGTAGAGAAGCTTGCGAGGGCGAACCATGACAAAGAGCCTGTCTATGTAATCGAACATGCACTGGAAGACCTCAGCAAATGTCGTTGGCGAGGGCTGTGGCACAAAATGCAATAGAAGTGAGAACCACTATCAACGTAGCGGTTGGATATCGGGTGTGGCTAGCTCTCATCTACTCCCTCCGTTCCTAAATATTTGTCTTTCTGGATATTTCAATGGACTACCACATACGGATGTATATAGACATATTTTAGAGTGTAGATTCACTCATTTTGCTCCGTATGTAGTCACTTGTTGAAATACCTAAAAAGACAAATATTTAGGAACGGAGGGAGTATATGGGAATTAACTAATTAAGTTTCATCTAACTCCTACCTCCCTTGATTTTACACGGAGATTCATGCAGGATTTTTTTTCTCCTTTTTTTTGTTTGATTAAATGGGGAAATAAAATGCTTCCGGTAAGACTGTTGATAAAGTAGCGGTGTGCAATGTGCAATGTGCAATTAATCAAACAGAAAACAGGAAACTCATCAAACTTGTCCAGAAATTACTTTTGCAGTGTACCTAGTTTGACAGAAAACAGAAAACTCATCAAACTTGTCCAGAAATTACTTTTGCAGTGTACCTAGTTTGACAGGAAACAGAAGACTCTCTGATTGAATCCTAGAGTATAGAACTGCATCATCAAATTTGTATACTTGAACTATAGTAACATCCTCGCGACACCTCAAGATGATTTGGGGACGGACAGTATTGAAGCTCCCTCCCTTTGAAGTGCAAATATATGATTCTACAAGTACAAGTAGGTAGGTAGGTAGGTAGGTAGGTACCCTGTCGTCGGGGTGGAAGCAGGGGTGTATGATCCCGTTCATGTCGAGGTAGAGGTTGTCGAACTCGAGGCCGTTGGGGTTGGCCTTGGACGTGTCGATGGGCACCTTCACGCCGTCGATCTCCACGGCCTCCTCCTCCACCACGTCCACCACCACCATCGGGTACTTCTCCGCCAGCCACCGGTAGAACGCCGGGACGCCCATCCTGCAGTCTCCCTCCGCCGCCGGCGAAAGGCGGATCGAGCTCGCTCTTTGGCGGTCTGGTCTGGACCTCGTGACTTCCTGATGAGGCGGTGGGGGGCGGGCCGGGCCAAATAGAGAGACAGGGAGTCCGTCGCAACCCACGAACCGGTTTTGTTTGGGTCGATACTAACACCTTTCAGTGTTTTTTCTCTTTTCTTTCTATCCCCAACCGGTTTTAGGACGGTTCAAGCACCTTCATAGAACAATTTTTATGGGGTTTTCTCGGTTTCCTTTTGCCAGCATTCTTTATTTTTTATGGGGTTTTCTTTTGTTTTCTTCATTTTTTTATTTTTTGTTTAATTTCTTCCTTTTCCTTTTTTTCCTTTTATATATTCATGAATAGTTCCTAAATTTGTGAAAAAATGGTACCTTGTGCGGAATTATTTTTTTAATTGCCAAAATATTTTTGAATATGAAATCTCTTTGACATTCGAGAACAATTTTTGGATGAATCTAGAACACTTTCAAATTCATGGATATTTTTATTTTTTGAATATTTTCTGAAATTTTGAACATATTTTGAAAAACTGAAAAATAAATAAATTCATGAGGATTTTTTGAAATACAGGAACATTTAATGAATTCGATAATATTTTTTTAAAATTCATGAAGATTTTATTTAATTTTAAAATTTCAAAAAAAATTAGTAAAATTCTAGAACATTTTATCAATTGTCTGTATATTTTTTAAAAAAATCGGAAAAAATTCTATTTTGCACACATTCTTTAAAATTCTTGAACATTGTTTTTGTATTTATGGACATTTTTAAAATTTAAGAACATTTTTTGTGTAGTCATAAGTCTTGGCAACTTGGCATCGATGACACCACATTGATGCCGTTGAGGAGTGGTCAGTGGATCTCTTGTGCTATTTGACTACTGCTTCTTTGGTGTAGATTTTATTTTCTACTCCCTCCTAGATTTTTTGAAAAGTTAAAACCTCACAAACTTTGACCAACTTTAAGGAGAAAAATACTTACATCTGGAATGCCAAACATATATCATTAAATACTTAGGCTGGGCGGGCCAGGGCCCTTTGGGCCTTGTTGTAGCTCCGCCACTAATGCGTATGCACCTTCAAGTATGCTGGCTCCCTTGCGGATTTCGCCATGGAATCATCGGCGACCAAGCTAACAGTAGTTGAAGTGGCTCTAACCCCCAAGTCACATTATTCCGTTGAGCCAAAGTATCCATGGCCATGGTTCACCTCTTTCTAGCAGTTCCCCGGCAACCTTTGACATGCCAAGATCCTCAAATTGGAGGTGGCAAGCATCAAGGACATGACAGTAGACGAGGGCGTGCAACATGAGCACTTGGTCATGTTGCTTACTCTGGAATGATTGGAGCTTGAAGGTCCATTTGACCCAGGCCGCAGAAACAAAGTAGCTACTACCATTGCCAACTTGCTCCAGTGCTGCCTTGTCATCAATGATTTGCAAATTCGGATTATTAACCAAAATTCTAATGGAATTGTTAAAGAGGATGTGGCACTATACCACCTTTTGATGTGTCTCTTGACTTGTTCATGAGATGCCGCAGAGCTCCTAGAGTTGAGTGGTTATCAGTTCAATTGCTTGTGGAATCATCTGGAAAATGTGAAGCTGCAATTTTTTGTGTGTGGGTGAAGCTTGATACGTCTCCATCGTATCTACTTTTCCAAACTCTTTTGCCTTTGTTTTGGACTCTAATTTGCATGATTTGAATGGAACTAACCCGGACTGACGCTGTTTTCAGCAGAATTGCCATGGTGTTATTTTTGTGCATGAAAGGATCGATATAGTTGACTAGAGGGGGGAGGGTGAATAGGCAACTAACAATTTTTAAGAGTACGGCTGGTGCCACGACGACCGAGGTATGTGCGATAAGTTCATTGAGCTGGACGAAGATCGGCGCTTCAGCATTAAGCTCGAGGAGACCTGCGATGTTCATACGGTATGCAACGACGACAATAGTTTTTTCGTATTTAAGCATGACTTCAACTATTTTAACGTGTATTTTTCATCTTTTCCAATTCGACTAGCTTATCCCATGCTTTGCAAAACGCTATGTCTTGGAGAGGATGGGTTTTGAAGACCATGAAAGTTTCGAAACCAAAAAAATTATCCTAAGTACCCATCATGGTGTGGATTTTCAAGTAAAGCTGTACAATGCTCAGAGTGTAACCCATTTTGGTTGCAAAAATTGGGAAGCACTTTGCAAGATGTATGGTCTTGATGAGGGTATACTTGTCACCACGGATCTTGGTGATCCTACAATCGAGCAAGAGACCTTCGATTTGCGTCCTTGTAGATACACCTCCAATTCTTCCCCATGTGAGCTTAACATAGTTATTAAGTAATTTATATTGTTTATTTCAAAATATTTGACAACTTATTTCCATTGACAGCTTATTTTCAATCTTCAAAGAATGTGCGGAAGATGGTAGACATAACCTACTACACCAAAGGCTCCGAATTAACTTATCAGGAGAAAAATCATCTGGTCGCATTTTGTACTGATCTTGAGAATTACAATATCTACAATCAAAATCCTCAACATTATGGTCAATACGTGCCACTAGTGCACGTGTTGAACTACGGTAACTACCATGGAGATACCCTGATAAGATTATTTTTTACTATTACAACATCCGTGCATCTTTTTGCACACTTCTAAAACTAGTACATCATTGCTAACTACAAAGTTATTACTATGTTTTTCAACAGATAATCCTGAACGATTGTGTGCCTCATCTGATGTATACGCACAGTACCCTTCATGTTTTGAACATACAACCAGGTCTTCCTACGAATCTCAACTGTCCATACCGGGTTTCTAAAAGAAGTGGAGACATGACAATCAAAGAATGGAAAAAATGTATGGACAGTCGTAAGGAGCTTCTTGGAAGCAGAAGGCAGCGAAGGGCAAGAATTGGAGACAGGATGATCGCCATTCTTCATAATGGAGAGTCAGGGTCTATATTGTTTTATGCTATTTTACCTTAAGGGTGTTTAGGTCCTACCTGATACTGATGATCATGTGCTCAGAACAATTATGTAGGGTTGGGTTCGATGACTATGAGGATGATGATCGTATGACTTATTATTAATAACGAGTAGAAGTTTGTATGATGATGCATGATTAGTAGGACTTGTTATTATATATGATGATGTATGATGCAAGCATGCATGAGTTGTTATATCAGCGGGTGAAATGAACATAGCAGCAGCGTTGGTAAACCAAGGACGAAGATATAAGAGAGGACACTTCTCTCTATTAGCTAGCTAATAACAACCTAAAAATAACACCCAAAACCCCTAAAGCAGCCACTTTTCTAAAAAAAGATGGACTTTTGGTCCCCGTTGGTGCCACCAACCGGGACCAAAGGCCCCCCTGACTGGGCTCGGCGGACCGGCCACGTGGAGGCACATCTGTTCCGGTTCGTGTTTGAACCGGGACTAATGGGTGGAGGTATTAGTAACGACCCATTAGTCCCGGTTCATGAACCGGGACTAAAGGCCCTTACGAACCGGGACTAATAGGTGTTTTTCTACTAGTGATGTGCAACTATGTGAGCAACCTATATGATGCAATAACAACTAGCACATAAGCAAGCAAGGGATACAACACAAGTAGGCTTGCAAAAGTAAAGGCACGAAATAACCAAGAATGGAGCCGGTGGAGACGAGGATGTGTTACTGAAGTTCCTTCCTTTTAAGGGGAAGTACGTCTCCGTTAGAGCGGTGTGGAGGCACAATGCTCCCAAAGAAGCCACTAGGGCCACCGTATTCTCCTCACGCCCTCACACAATGCGAGATGCCGTGAATCCACTATTGGTGCCCTTGAAGGCGGCGACCGAACCTTTACAAACAAGGTTGGGGCAATCTCCACAACTTAATTGGAGGCTCCCAATGACACCACGAAGCTTCACCACAATGGACTATGGCTCCGAGGTGACCTCAACCGTCTAGAGTGCTCAAACACCCAAGAGTAACAAGATCCGCTAGGGATTAGAGGGGGAATCAAATTTCTCTTGGTGGAACTGTAGATCGGGGCCTTCTCAACCAATCCCGAGCAAATCAACAAGTTTGATTGGCTAGGGAGAGAGATCGGGCGAAAATGGAGGTTGGAGCAACAATGGAGCTTTTGGGGGAAGAAGTGGGTCAACTCTGGGGAAGAAGACACCTTTATATAGTGGGGGAAACAATCCAACCGTTACCCCCCCCAAACAGCCACGCACAGAGCGGTACTACCACTTGGGCAGGACGGTACTACCACTGATAAGCGATACTACCGCTCCCTCCCAGCGGTACTACCGCGCTGACGAGGGATGCAGGGTCCTGGCCCCCAGAGCGGTACTACCGCGGAAGTATTGGCGGTACTACCGCTTGGAGCGGTACTACCGCCACTACTGCCGCTACTAGTACCCTAAAACCCGACACAAAAAACAGCGGTCTCGAGTCGACGCAATAGTAGCCCGGAACCACTGCGGTACTACGGCCGAAGACCGCAAGCGGTACTACCGCTCGGGGAGCGGTACTACCGCTTGACGTGCTTCGGCGGTACTACCGCTGAGGACCGCGGTACTACCGCTGGGACTGGACAGGGCAGGCACAGATAGGAAAGGTAGCTCCAATGAAGCGGAAAGAAACATCGGGTGTGATAAGGATGTGTACATTTTGATTCCACCCTAGCCTTACCAAAGCGGATCCCCTCTTGATAGTACGGTGACTCCTACGAAACTAGTCCACCAACAGAGAAACGAAGGAGCTACACCGTCTTGAATAAAACACCGAGGGGAGGTAATTGTCTCGTGCCAAAGGATGAATCTCTGAAGGAACTCAACGCACACGATTAGTCCGCAAAAGCATTCTCATCAATCACCAAAACATCTTGGGGATAAATATGCCCTTACAATCTCCCCCTTTTTGGTGGATTGATGACAATACGGGATTTGCACAAACAGGAAAGATATAGGATAAGTGCAAAACCCCATGTGTGCTATCTAGATAAGTGCTTTGGACTGCACGACACACATACTAGGATCAACGCTCCCCCTACATTTTAGAGACCAACCACCTAAGCAGGGTATATGAGAGCAACATAGATAACAGGATAAGCATGCAACTCATAAGCTAGATAAAGACATCGATAATGATATCGAAAGATAAGGTAGCATATGTCTCACACCATATGACTGGAACTTAGGTCTCACTGACACAAACCAAACAAAGCAAACTACGAGAGAACACAAACACAGAAGACGAAAGACACAAAACACAAATCCCTAAACTCTCTCCTCCTTTGGCATCGAGACACCAAAAAGGAGAGGGAGTGTTGCTACGGCTCCAGGTGATAGCAGGAGAGGGACTCAAATATCATATCTCAGCGGGATCGTCTGCGCCACCGTCGTCGGTCGGGAAGTGCTCGGCATCAGAATCGATCCACGGGCAGTGCTGCTGAATCCACTCCTCCTCCTCAGTAAGCTGGTCCTCAGATCCACTGTTAACGGTGGCACCCAACTGACGCATGAGCTCCTTGTGACGACGGGCCTTCTTCTCAGCCACATGAGTCATGTACTGGCCGTGAGACTCCATGCAGAACAGCTTCTTCATCTTGAGCTTGAGCTTCTTTGCCCAAGAGGGCTCTGCCGCAGAAGGCACATAGTCATCATCATCATCCTCAGCCTCAGCCTCAGCCTCTTCCTCGGTCTCCATGGCAGTAGCAGACGAAGGACCTCCAGATTTAGGGACCTGAGTGCCCCAGTTGTCCTTCTTCCTTGGACGCTTGATGTCGTGAGAAACCAACTCTCTAGTCTCTAGCATCACCTTGGGATAGAAACGATCCCAGGCCTTCTCAATAAGCAGCATGATGAACGAACCATAAATCGGGCACTTGCGCTCGGAGATAGTAGATAAAATCTCAGACCACATAACATGAGAGATATCCAGGGACTCTCCGGTGTTTTGTTCCTTCTCACGCTGGCAGAAGAGAAGCATGTCCACGAGATAAGAATGAACCATATCCAGATTCCCGATGCGAGGGAAAAGAGTCTCACGGAAGACACGGTGAAGAATGTCCAGAAAGGCAGGCAGCTCATACGTTTCCTTCTTTGTCTCAGAGTTGATCTTCAAAGTGCAGTAGGGCCATAGAGCTTGCTTGTGAGTGGAGGTGGTGTTGCGGTGTGGGCGAAAACCAACATGAGACGCAAGCCCTTGATCTTCCACCCCAATCAACTCCATGAACGCCTTCCACTTGACTGAAAGCAACTTGCCATTGGTCATCCAAGTCAGTGTCCTGTCCTCATCAGTCCCGAGATGAACCGTGGCATAGAATTGGGCTACAATATCAGCATCATAATATTTGTTGAATTGCATGACCCCAAGAATGTTCAGTTGAGTGCACATCTGAAGAGCTTCACCAAAATATTCAGGATCCTTCTCCATATGGTCGGTGTCGATGGAGTGCACGTTAACAAAGAGGTTCTTCTTGGCTTTGAGTACATCAAAGAAGATGACAAACTGAAACCTGTTCCAGAACGGACGGTTGACCAAAGTGGGATCTTGGTCTGCCTCATAGGGGTTGCGGCGACGCCTTGCCCAGAACTCCTTGGGTTGCATTTCTGGCACGGTTTTGCCAGATTGCTTCGGATTGACAGCAGACTTCTTTTTGAGTTGAGGTGGAGGTGGAGCACTTGAGGAACCTCCTGCAGACTCAGTTGTGCGGTAATGCTTGGACGTGGCACGACCGGGGTTGATACGCCGAGTCTGATGCTCAGGAAGCTCATCACCTGGAACCACACACAAGAACACGCAAACAACCAGAAAGAACGAGCATAAGCCACCAAACACAACCAAAAAGATCACTGAGAGGTAAGAGTATGGTGGAACCTGGTAGAGGGCGGTAGTACCGCGACCTGTGAGCGGCAGTACCGCTCCAAGCGGTAGTACCGCTCCAGAGAGAGCGGTAGCACCGCTCGAGACGGGGAAACAACAGTTTCCTACTGCCGTGGTCAGATCCGGCACTACCGTCCTACCAAATTCAAAAATACTTCTACCAACCACCAACCCAAACTGCCTAGATGCCTTCTCCATCCTACTCAAGCCTAGATTTGGCCAAAAATCTAGAGATGCAACCACTATTGCCCCTAAGATGCTAGATTGGAAATCTAGTCAAGAAGAGAGAGGGAACGGGGGCAATACCGGCATCCATGGCAAGAGGACAAGGTGGGGATCGTCTCCACCGAAGGAAATGGAGAGGAACGCCCCGGAGAAGGAGATCCGCCGGAGCCCTCCCGCGGCGCCGGTTGTTGGAGAGACGAACAGAGCGAGGGGGCCAGCGAATGGGTATGGGGGAGAAGAAGACTCCCCCTGCCCCCGATATAACCCCCTTCCCCCGCCTCGCAGCGGTAGTACCGCGTTGGTGGGCGGTAGTACCGCTTAGAGCGGTAGTACCACGCACCACCAGCGGTAGTACCGCTCAGCAACCAACAGGCCTCTAGACATACGGCTAAAGCTCAAAAAGAAACGAAAAAACACAGCCAAGAAGGAGGAAAGACCAACACGGCCACAAACACACTAACAACGGTCCAGAACCCACCTCTTCAAGAGA
Organism: Triticum timopheevii; assembly: GCA_963921465.1. NCBI lineage: Eukaryota > Viridiplantae > Streptophyta > Magnoliopsida > Poales > Poaceae > Triticum > Triticum timopheevii. The sequence continues at coordinate 48,167,955 of OY997264.1, read as the reverse complement.
GGGCGGTGGCCGAGGCCACCTATGTTTGAGTCAAGAGGTATGGCATCGCGAAGATTTTTAACCTTGGACCCATGACCAAAACTCGTCCTTGAAGCACTAGTACCATAAAAAATGGTTAAAGTGAAAGACTAGATCAATTTATGCATAATGGGGGGGAGGGAGAGTTCATTGAGAGAACAACACTCCCCCTATGTCCATGCCTACATATAAACTAGACAACAAGTTGAGTGAGGTGGGGTGTGCAAGGGTTCAAGTCACATTGCTCGAATCAATGATATTTAGCTCATGCCTTAACTCGCGAAATCTTGCTTCATCCAAGGGCTTCGTGAAAACATCTGCAAGGTTATCATGAGTGTTGACATACTTGAGCTCGATCTCCCCTCGCCTAATGTGATCCCGGATGAAATGGTACCGAATCTCAATATGCTTCGTCTTGAAGTGTTGCACCGGGTTGAGAGAAATCTTGATGGCACTTTCATCATCACACCAAAGAGGCACTTTGTCACAAATGACACCGTATTCCTTTAAAGTTTGCCTCATCCATAAAAGTTGTGCACAACAACTACCGGCCGCCACATATTCCGCTTCGGTGGACGAGAGAGACACACAACTTTGCTTCTTGGAAGACCAACTCACCAAAGAGCACCCAAAAAATTGGCACCCTCCGGAAGTGGACTTCCTATCCACTTTGTCTCCCGCCCAATCGGAATCCGTAAATCCTTCAAGCTTGAAGTTTGCCCCTCTTGGGTACCATAAGCCAAAGTTTGGGGTATGAGCCAAATATCGAAAGATTCGCTTGACCGCCACATAGTGACTTTCCTTTGGTGCGGCTTGAAACCGTGCACACATTCCCACACTCAACATGATATCCAGTCTAGATGCACAAAGGTAAAGCAAGGAGCCAATCATGGAGCGATATACCTTTTGATCCACCGCTTTACCATTGGGATCAATGTCAAGTTGGCACTTGGTAGGCATTGCTGTAGTAGCTGGCTTGACATCACTTAGCTTGAATCTTTTTAGCATGTCTTGAGTGTATTTGGCTTGGTTGATGAAGGTACCTTCTCTTCGTTGTTTGATATCAAAACCAAGGAAGAACTTCAACTCTCCCATCGAAGACATCTTGAACTTGGAGGTCATGAGAGCGGCAAATTCCTCATTGAAAGCTTTGTTAGGGGAACCAAAGATAATATCATCAACATATAGTTGGCACACAAACAACTCCCCTTTGACCTTCTTAGTAAAAAGAGTGGGATCGATTTGCCCCACCTCAAATCCACGATCTTGTAACAACTCGGTAAGGTGGTCATACCACGCACGTGGGGCTTGTTTAAGGCCATAGAGTGCCTTATCGAGTTGATACACATGATCCGAGAAGTAGGGATCCTCAAACCCGGGGGGTTGCTTGACATAGACCAACTCATTAATAGGACCATTAAGAAAAGCACTTTTCACATCCATTTGTTGCAACTTAAAGTTGTGATGGGAAGCATAAGTAATCAACAAATGTATGGATTCAAGACGAGCAACGGGAGCAAAGGTTTCACCGTAGTCGATACCCTCGACTTGGGAGTAGCCTTCTGCTACCAATCTTGCCTTGTTGCGAATGATGTTCCCATGAGCATCTTGCTTGTTCTTGAAAATCCACTTGGTTCCAATGACGTTGTGGTTCCCTGTTGGCCTTGCCACCAATCTCCACACCTTGTTGTACTCGAAGTTGTTGAGTTCTTCATGCATGGAATTGAGCCAATCCGAGTCTTCGAGCGCCTCATAGACCTTTTGGGGTTCAACACAAGAGGCAAACGCGTGATGTTCACAATAGTTTGCTAATTGTCTACGAGTGCTTACCCCCTTTCTTAGGCTTCCAACCACATTTTCCATGAGATGGCCTTTGGTGGTGATCTTGGAAGCAATCTTCGTGGCACGACGCTCTAATTCCTCCTCGGATGTGGAAGGAGGAGGGTTAACTTGATTATCTTGAGCGCCGTCTTGAGCTTGTTCTTGATCTTGAGCTTCCTCATGATCTTGAACTTGCTCGAGGGGGAGGACTTGACCTTGGGCATCATTTAGAGGTTCACCACCATCTTGAGGTTGATCTTGCCCTTGGTCTTGTTCACGAGGTTGAGGGACTTCACTTTGTTCTTCGGAAGCGTGTGGGTCTTGGGGAGGTGATGGCTCCACTTGAGTGGAGCATTGTCCTTCTCCTTCGGCCACAAGGGGTTCCTCAATGGGTAGAATATGACCAATACCCATTCTTCTTATGGCTTGGGGAGGAATTTCATCACCTACATCACAAGTACCACTTTGCTCCACTTGGGAGCCATTATTTTCGTCAAACTTCACGTTACACGTCTCCTCAATGAGTCCGGTGGACTTGTTGAGAACACGGTAAGCATGAGAGTTTGTAGCATAACCAACAAATATGCCCTCATAAGCTCTAGCCTCAAATTTAGACAAACGAACACCTTTCTTGAGAATGAAACACTTACAACCGAACACCCGGAAGTACTTGAGATTGGGCTTGTTGCCGGTGAGTATCTCATAAGGAGTCTTGTTCAAGCCTTTGCGGAGATAGAGCCGATTGGATGCATGAAATGCGGTGTTGATGGCTTCGGCCCAAAAGTTGTATGGAGACTTGAACTCCGCCATCATGGTCCTTGCCGCATCCATCAACGTCCGGTTCTTCCTCTCCGCAACACCATTTTGTTGAGGGGTATATGGAGCAGCATATTGATGCTTGATCCCCTCATCACTAAGAAACTCATCCAAGGTGTAGTTCTTGAACTCGGTGTCGTTGTCACTTCTGATTGTCAAGATCTTTGCATTATGTTGACGTTGAGCTTCATTTGCAAAGTCGATGACGGTTTGTTGAGTCTCACTCTTCCTCTTGAAGAAGTATACCCAAGTGTATCTTGAATAATCATCCACAATCACCAAGCAATACTTTCTACCTCCAAGACTATCAATAGATGGAGGCCCAAAGAGATCCATGTGAAGGAGCTCCAAGGGTCTCTTCGAGTAGATGATGGTCGTGGGAGGGTGAGCCTTCTCATGGAGCTTTCCTTCAATACAAGCACTGCAAGCACGATATTTGGCAAAACTAACATTTGTTAGTCCACGGACATGGCCCCCCTTGAGAAGACTTTGCAAAGATCTCATATTGACGTGGGCTAAAAAGCGATGCCAAAGCCATCCCACGTCAACTTTAGCCATTAGGCATGTCGCGGTCTTAGTGGGTCGCTCCGAAAAGTTAATCACATAGAGACCGTTCTCGACATGCCCAACAAAGGCTACTTTAAGAGTCTTGCTCCACAAGAGGGCCACGGTATCAATGTCAAAGAAAGTAGCAAAACCCATGAGTGCAAGTTGACGAACGGAAAGCAAATTGTATGCAAGGGACTCAACAAGCATGACTTTCTCGATCGTTAGATCATGAGAAATGACAACCTTGCCAAGACACAATACCTTAGAATGTGAGGCATCACCCTACTCAACATTGGTGGGCATAGATGGAATCTTTTGCACGTCCACCACCAAGTCCTTGCTCTCGGTCATATGATTTGTTGCTCCACTATCGAGAAGCATGATCCCCCACCGGAAGCAAACACCTACAAGAGATCAATGCTTGGTTTTAGGTACCCATTTAGTAATGGGTCCTTTGATGTTAGTAACAAGGGTCTTAGGAACCCAAGTAGACCATTCAATGTACTCATAAAGAGAACCAACAAATTTAGCATAAACATGTCCATCACTAGCACGGCACAACACATATGACGGGTTAAAGTCGCCGGCTTTGTTGGAGGAAATAGTTTTGCCCTTTTGGACATCAACTCCCTTCACTTGTTCCTTCTTCTCCTTAGGAGCACCCTCTCCCCCTTTCACAAAAGTTTGCTTGAGACGAGGAGGTAGTTTGGTCTTGTCGTTCTTTTTCTTGTTCTTGGACTTGGGTGCGAATCCAATTCCTTCCTTGGCCACAACTTCCTTTTGATTGCTCAAATGGTCGTTGAGGTTCTTCTCACCTTGAATGCATGTCACAAGGCCTTTCTCAAGTTGATCCTTCAATTTGACATTCTCCTCCACAAGATGCACATGCTCACAACACGGGTTAGTAGCATATGCATTATCAATTAATACCATATGAGGAAAGGTGGCCTTTTCCTTGGTTAGCTTAACTTGGAGTTGAGCATGAGACTCCTTGAGGTTGGCGTGAGCACCCTTCAAGACCTTGTGGGCCTTTTCAAGCACATCAAACTCCTCCTTGAGTCTAGCATGATCATCCCCAAGTTTAGCCTTCTCGGAAGTTAGCACACGAGACACAACAAGAGCATGATCAAGGTCTTTCTGCCTCTCTGCCTTGTTGAGCTCCTCTCAAAATGAAAATAGATGCCCTTATACAGGGAATTTGACCTAAATTCATACTGAATTTCTCTGAAGTTAGTAAAATTTATTATAAATTTAGGTTTAATTTTCTCTATAAGCGCATCTATGCTCATTTCTGAGTAGTTTTTTATATAGTTTTATCTTTTCTGCTATATTTTTTTTCTTTTTATTTCTGAGTTGTAATAAGTCATTAAAAATAAGCATCTATGCTCATTTTTTAGTAAAGTTAATCACAACTATTTTTTTCTATTTATTTCTGAATTGTAATAAGTCATTAAAAATAAGCATCTATGCTCATTTTTTTAGTAATGTTAATCACAACTATTTTTTCTTTTATTTATTTCTGAGTAGTTTTTTATATAGTTTTTTTCTTTTCTGCTATATTTATTTTTTCTTTTTATTTATAAGTTGTAATAAGTCATTAAAATAAGCATCTATGCTCATTTTTAGTAAAGTTAATCACAACTATTTTTTTCTATTTATTTCTGAATTGTAATAAGTCATTAAAAATAAGCATCTATGCTCATTTTTTTAGTAAAGTTAATCACAACTATTTTTTCTTCTATTTATTTCTGAGTAGTTTTTTATATAGTTTTTTCTTTTCTTCTATATTTATTTTTTTCCTTTTTATTTCTAAGTTGTAATAAGTCATTAAAAATACTGTGCTCATTTTTTAGTAAAGTTGATCACAACTATTTTTTCTTCTATTTATTTCTGAATTGTAATAAGTCATTAAAAATAAGCATCTATGCTCATTTTTTAGTAAAGTTAATCACAACTATTTTTTCTTCTATTTATTTCTGAGTAGTTTTTTATATAGTTTTTTTCTTTTCTGCTATATTTATTTTTTTCCTTTTTATTCCTGAGTTGTAATAAGTCATTAAAAATAAAAAAGAGGCGCAACGCTCGTTAATTAGCTTCAAGCCTTTCGGAATAGTGTAAACTGCACTGCACACAGCACCGTACTGTCTACCCTAATCCTCAAGGCTTGAAGCTAAGCAACGTGCAGGTGAGCATTGAGCCTCTTCTTCATTGTCTCTGCACTCAGGGCTTATAAACCGCTGCGAGTGCCTCTCACTTGGCGAGGTGGGACTAATTAAAAACAGCTGCAGAAAGAATCAACTAAAAAATAGCTGCAGTAATTAGAGGGGTGCATTGGAACCGGTTGGTGGCACCAACCGGTACCAATCCCCCTCTTTGGTCCCGGTTGGTGGCACCAACCGGGACAAATGGACCTCTTTTGTCCCGGTTGGAGCCACCAACCGGGACCAAAGGTCTTCGTTTCCCGCCCTTTGGGTTGCTGAAAAGAGGCCTTTGGTCCCGGTTGGTGGTACCAACTGGGACTAAAGGTGGCATTGGTCCCGGTTTGAGGCACGAACCGGGACCAAAGCCTTTGTTATATAAGTAGCACTGTCGCCCCGCCCCGACTTCGATCTCTCCTCCCGATGCCGCGCGCCGTCCCCTGCCGCCACCTCGCCGTCGCCGCCTCGCCCCGATGCCGTCGCCGCCCGCCCTGCCGCCCCGACGCCATCGCCGCCCCGCCCCGCGCGCCGTCGATGTCGCCGCCCGCCCTGCCGCCCAGACTTTGCCGCCCCGGCCCGCGCCGCCTCGACGCCGTCGCCGTCGCCGTTGCCGTCGCCGTCGCCGGCCGTGGGAACTTTTTTTATTTTTGTTAATTTTTTTAGATTTTTTTGTAGTTCATAGATATTTTTTGTTAGATTAGATTTGTAGTAATTTAGATATGTAGTTCATATTGTGTAATTTAGATTGTGTAATTAATTTGTTCATATTATGTTAGAATTTTTCTGTTAATAGATTTTTTTGTTAGATTAGATGTGTAGTAATTTAGATATGTAGTTCATATTATGTAATTTAGATTGTGTAATTAATTTGTTCATATTATGTTAGAATTTTTCTGTTAATAGATTTTTTTGTTAGATTACATGTGTAGTAATTTAGATATGTAGTTCATATTATGTAATTTAGATTGTGTAATTAATTTGTTCATATTATGTTAGATTTTTTTTCTGTTAATAGATTTTTTTGGTGATATTATTGTTGAATATGCATGTTTGGTGATATTATTGTTAATAGATCTTTTTGTTAGATTAGATGTGGTGTAATTTAGATATGTAGTTCATATTGTGTAATTTAGATTGTGTAATTAATTTGTTCATTTTTAATAAGTACTATTTTATTTTATTTATAGTAAGTGCTTCATATATATATAGTTGAACTAGCTAGTTGATTTAATAAACTAATTTATTTTACTATATATATAAGTAGTTTGTTTTTAGTAAGTACTACTTTATTTATTTATAGTAAGTGCTTAGTAGTTGAACTAGATAGTTGATTTAATTAATAAAACTACTTTATCTAACTATATATAGAAGTAGTTTCCGCATCGACGTCGGCGATGCATATCCCGCATCCTCGTCGTCATCGACTCGGCGGTGGAGGCCTGCTTGATCAGGGCCATGTTCGGGACTGGGCTCCGCCGGGCTGGTATTGGGAGGTGCTACCTTTCGGGGGACGTAGGTTGGTGAGGAGGCAGCCCGTTGTTGACCCGATCCTTGTTTGGTGGCGGTCGCGTGGGCCAGTGACGGTGCCGAGGCTTTCGGACACCGCGGAGGTGGTACGTCACCATGTCAGCGAGGAGGACGAGCACGTCCGTCGCTACATGGTTGCATTGGAGGGCAGATTCGACAATACCTGGCAGGTTCTTCAGGGATCTCACTGGAGCTATGATCCTGTGATGGTTCCTTATCTTTGGGTGTCCACCGCCCGCGTCGATACCCGTCGGGCACTACGGTTCTAGTTGTATTAGTGATACTATATTAGTGATACTATTCGACGATGTACGGACACCAAGAGATGATGTACTTTTGCTTATAATTATTGAATGCATGCTAATTTGAATACTACTTTATTTTATGATTTGGTTTTGCTTATTTTATGATTTGGTTTTGCTTAATTATTGAATGCTCAGATTGGATAAGTTCTCCTTCATTCCCGGGTACTAGACAATTTGGTGTAATAATGCACTCGGGAATGAAAGGAGGAGCTACGTACATTGCCGATAGTCAACCTGTGATTAATAATCTAGTATAATATTTGAATTATGAACATAGGCCGGAAATGTCGTACTCGGACGACGAAAACTGCCCGGGGGAGTACGACTAGTGCCACGACGACCGAGGTATGTGCGACAGGTTCATTGAGCTGGACGAAGATCGGCGCTTCACCATTAAGCTCGAGGAGACCTGCGATGTTCATACGGTACGCAACGACGACAATAGTTTTTTCGTATTTAAGCATGACTTCAACTATTTTAACGTGTATTTTTCATCTTTTCCAATTCGACTAGCTTATCCCATGCTTTGCAAGACGCTATGTCTTGGAGAGGATGGGTTTTGAAGACCATGAAAGTTTCGAAACCAAAAAAATTATCCTAAGTACCCATCATGGTGTGGATTTTCAAGTAAAGTTGTACAATGCTCAGAGTGTAACCCATTTTGGTTGCAAAAATTGGGAAGCACTTTGCAAGATGTATGGTCTTGATGAGGGTATGCTTGTCACCATGGATTTTGGTTATCCTACAATCGAGCAAGAGAGACCTTCGATTTGGGTCCTTGTGGATACACCTCCAATTCTTCCCCATGTGAGCTTAACATAGTTATTAAGTAATTTATATTGTTTATTTCAAAATAGTTGACAACTTATTTCCATTGACAGCTTATTTTCAATCTTCAAAGAATGTGCGGAAGATGGTAGACAGAACCTACTACACCAAAGGCTCCGAATTAACTTATCAGGAGAAAAATCATCTGGTCGCATTTTGTTCTGATCTTGAGAATTACAATATCTACAATCAAACTCCTCAACATTATGGTCAATACGTGCCACTAGTGCACGTGTTGAACTACGGTAACTACCATGGAGATACCCTGCTAAGATTATTTTTTACTATTACAACATCCGTGCATCTTTTTGCACACTTCTAAAACTAGTACAACATTGCTAACTACAAAGTTATTACTATGTTTTTCAACAGATAATCCCGAATGATTGTGCCTCATCTGATGTATACGCACAGTACCCTTCATGTTTTGAACATACAACCAGGTCTTCCTACGAATCTCAACTGTCCATACCGGGTTTCTAAAAGAAGTGGAGACATGACAATCAAAGAATGGAAAAAATGTATGGACAGCCGTAAGGAGCTTCTTGGAAGCAAAAGGCAGCGAAGGCAAGAATTGGAGACAGAATGATCGCCATTCTTCATAATGGAGAGTCAGGGTCTATATTGTTTTATGCTATTTTACCTTAAGGGTGTTTAGGTCCTACCTGATACTGATGATGTGCTAAGAACAATTATGTAGGGTTGGGTTCGATGACTATGAGGATGATGATCGTATGACTTATTATTAATAACGAGTAGAAGTTTGTATGATGATGCATGATTAGTAGGACTTGTTATTATATATGATGATGTATGATGCGAGCATGCATGAGTTGTTATATCAGCGGGTGAAATGAACATAGCAGCAGAGTTGGTAAACCAAGGACGAAGATATAAGAGAGGACACTTCTCTCTATTAGCTAGCTAATAACAACCTAAAAATAACACCCAAAACCCCTAAAGCAGCCACTTTTCTAAAAAAAAGATGGACTTTTGGTCCCGGTTGGTGCCACCAACCGGGACCAAAGGCCCCCCTGACTGGGCTCGGCGGACCGGCCACGTGGAGGCACATCTGTTCCGGTTCATGTTTGAACCGGGACTAATGGGTGGAGGTATTAGTAACGACCCATTAGTCCCGGTTCATGAACCGGGACTAAAGGCCCTTACGAACCGGGACTAATAGGTGTTTTCTACTAGTGATATGCAACTATGTGAGCAACCTATATGATGCAATAACAACTAGCACATAAGCAAGCAAGGGATACAACACAAGTAGGCTTGCAAAAGTAAAGGCACGAAATAATCAAGAGTGGAGCCGGTGGAGACGAGGATGTGTTACCGAAGTTCCTTCCTTTTAAGGGGAAGTACGTCTCCGTTAGAGCGGTGTGGAGGCACAATGCTCCCCAAGAAGCCACTAGGGCCACCGTATTCTCCTCACACCCTCACACAATGCGAGATGCCGTGAATCCACTATTGGTGCCCTTGAAGGCGGCGACCGAACCTTTACAAACAAGGTTGGGGCAATCTCCACAACTTAATTGGAGGCTCCCAACGACACCACGAAGCTTCACCACAATGGACTATGGCTCCGAGGTGACCTCAACCGTCTAGGGTGCTCAAACACCCAAGAGTAACAAGATCCGCTAGGGATTAGAGGGGGAATCAAATTTCTCTTGATGGAAGTGTAGATCGGGGCCTTCTCAACCAATCCCGAGCAAATCAACAAGTTTGATTGGCTAGGGAGAGAGATCGGGCGAAAATAGAGCTTGGAGCAACAATGGAGCTTTTGGGGGAATAGGTGGGTCAACTATGGGGAAGAAGACACCTTTATATAGTGGGGAAACAATCCAACCGTTACCCCCCCCCCCGCCAAACAGCCACGCACAAAGCGGTACTACCGCTTGGGCAGGACGGTACTACCGCTGATAAGCGGTACTACCGCTCCCTCCCAGCGGTACTGCCGCGCTGACGAGGAATGCAGGGTCCTGGCCCCCAGAGCGGTACTACCGCGGAAGTATTCGCGGTACTACCGCTTGGAGCGGTACTACCGCCACTACTACCGCTACTAGTACCGTAAAACCCGACACGAAAAACAGCGGTCTCGAGTCGAGGCGGTAGTAGCCCGGAACCACTGCGGTACTACGGCCGAAGACCGCAAGCGGTATTACCGCTCGGGGAGCGGTACTACCGCTTGATGTTCTTCGGCGGTACTACCGCTGAGGACCGCGGTACTTCCGCTGGGACAGGACAGGGCAGGCACAGATAGGAAAGGTAGCTCCAATGAAGCGGAAAGAAACATCGGGTGTGATAAGGATGTGTACATTTTGATTCCACCCTAGCCTTACCAAAGCGGATCCCCTCTTGATAGTACGGTGACTCCTACGAAACTAGTCCACCAACAGAGAAACGAAGGAGCTACACCATCTTGAATAAAACACCGAGGGGAGGTAATCGTCTCGTGCCAAAGTATGAATCTCTGAAAGAACTCAATGCACACGATTAGTTCGCAAAAGCATTGTCATCAATCACCAAAACATCTTGGGGATAAATATGCCCTTACAGTGCAGAAATAAAAGTTCTCGGAATGACCTGAAACTTCACGGAGATAACTTTTGGAACAAATAAAAAATATTGGCGAAAGAATCAATCGAAGGGGACCCACACCCTAGCCACGAGGGTGGGGTCACGCCCCCTTTCCCGTGGGCCCCCTGGACCTCCACCGATCTCAACTCCAACTCCATATATCCACGTTTGAGGAGAAAAAAAATCAAAGAGAAGGATTCATTGCGTTTTACGATATGGAGCCGCCGCCAAGCTCTGTTCTTCCTCGGGATGGCAGATCTGGAGTCCGTTTGGGGCTCCGAAGAGGGGAATCTGTCGCCATCGTCATCATCAACCATCCTCCATCGCCAATTGCATGATGCTCACCGTCGTGCGTGAGTAATCCCATCGTAGGCTTGCTGGACGGTGATGGGTTGGATGAGATTTACCATGTAATTGAGTTAGTTTTGTTAGGGTTTGATCCCTAGTATCCATTATGTTCTAAGATTGATGTTGCTATAACTTTGCTATGCTTAATGCTTGTCATTAGGGCCCGAGTGCCATGATTTCAGATGTGAACCTATTATGTTTTCATGAATATATGTGAGTTCTTGATCCTATCTTGCAAGTTAGACTCACCTACTACGTGTTATGATCCGGCAACCCCGGAGTGACAATAGTCGGGACACTTCCCGGTGATGACCATAGTTTGAGGAGTTCATGTATTCACTAAGTGCTAATGCTTTGGTCCAGTACTCTGTTAAAAGGAGGCCTTAATATCCCTTAGATTCCATTAGGACCCCGCTGCCACGGGAGGGTAGAACAAAAGTTGGCATGCAAGTTATTTTCATAAGCACGTATGACTATATTCGGAATACATGCCTACACTACAATGATGAACTGGAGCTAGTTCTGTGTCACCGTAGGTTATAACTGTTGCATGATGAATGCCATCCGACATAATTACCCATCATTGATCCACTGCCTACGAGCTCGTTTAATATTGATCTTTACTAAGTTACTTTTCTGTTGCCACTTTTATGATTGCTACAAAACTGCTACTCTTACTTTTGCCACCGTTACCATTACTTCCATACTACTTTGCTACTAAATACTTTGCTGCAGATATTAAATCTTTCAGATGTGGTTGAATTGACAAATCAGCTGCTAATACTTGAGAATATTCTTTGGCTCCCCTTGTTTCGAATCAATAAATTTAGTTTGAATACTCTACCCTCAAAAACTGTTGCAATCCCCTTTACTTGTGGGTTATCAAAGTTGTTGTTCTATTGAAGGAGCTTAATAGCTTTTCCCTAGCCAAGTTCTTTGCGGAAAATTGTGTGGCACTTGAGCTCCTATAGATTGATGATGGGCATCAGAACTTTTGTAACCATATCCAACCAGATAGTAGAGAGATGGAGAGTTAATGCGCTTGAGCAATGGAAACAAATGGAGCAATATTCAACTAAAGTGTCAAAACAGACATTAAAATGAAACATCATTCCGGTGGGCAAGAAAAGGTAAAATTGTTTTCAAAAAATGTGCTCGATTTTTTCCTTGTTGAGAAACGGGGTTCTTAAATTTCATGTAGAGAAAGTGTGTTTTGTTTATGCTATCGTTTGTGCCATGAACTTGAATAGTTCATTTCTTGGATTGACAATTGTGTTGGAAAGTTCGAATTCACTTCTCAGTTTATTTAGGGGACACTTCTCAGTTTTGTTTGATATTCAATTTAGATGCCTTTGCGTCGATCGATCGAACGCAATATCTGCATGCACGCGCTCTTTCTTCTTCTTTTTCTCTCGACGGAAACGAGCGAGCGAGCGTGGTAGTCTCATGGCCCCACTTCCTTTTGGCCCACTCCCTCTTTCGGCCCGATGTGATGTGGACTGTTGCCGTCCCGTGCCTACTCACTACTGAGCAGTCAGAGAGGGTCCTCTTCGGAATTTCCTATTGGCCGCTCATTGAGACAAAATGACGGCGCTTCACACAGGGGAATGATCGAGCGACGCTGCTTGGGCCGACCCACTTACGTAGATACGTTAGGAACTGCCCAATCCGGTTTTGTGAACCTTCTAGAAGGTTCCCTGAACCGGGTTTTTGTTTCTTTCATCGGTTTTTTCACTTTTTTGTTTCTTTTTCTTTTTTCTGTTTCTTTTCCTTTTGCTTTTTTTGTTTCTTTTTTCTTTTTCAACACAAGTTCGCAGTTCTACAAAATGTTTAGGATTTTTCGAAAAAGCAGAGAAATGTTCCTATTTTTTTCAAAAAATGTACTTGTTTTTGAAAATTGTTTCATAATTTCTAGAAATACATGTAAGTTAAAAAAATGTTCCTCTTCTTGAATTTCTTTTCAAAATTTCCAAAATTAAATGTTGGGAATTTCCAAAAATGTTCATATTTTTTTAAAAAAGTGCTCAGAAGATTAAAATATGTTCCTGCTTTCAAATGATGTTCAGGAATTTTTTAAAAAATTATGCTTCTAAAAAATTGTTCAACAATTCAAAAAAATGCTACAAATATCGAAAATTATTCAGAATATGAAAAATTGTCTCACAAATCCAAATATTCTTCGTGTTTTCAAAAAATGTTCTGAAATATAAAAAAAATCGTGGTTTTAAAAAATTATTTCACAATTCAAAACATGTTCGCATTATCAAATTTTATTCCCAAAATTCTATAAATATTCGAGTTTTTTTTAGCTTTTTTGAGAATTTCAAAATATGTTTGCGCTTTACAAAAATTGTTCCCGTTATCCAATTTTTTGTTCTAAAAAGTCAATAAATTTTCGCTATTTCAGTAAGTGTTCAGGAATTCCAAAAATTGTTTTGTCGAAATATGTTCACGCTTTTATTTAATTTTTTGAAATTTGTCCAAGTTTTTGAAAATTTTGTTTTCTTTTCAAACTTTGCGCGTTGCTATAAAAATGAACAATTTCCAAGGAAAGTTCGAACGACATAAAAAAAATTGTCCGGATTCTGCCTTGGTGTTAGTTCTTATACCTCCAGGCTCCCATTTTTTCACAAGCACTTGTTACGTCTACTGGTTATCTGCTCTCTGACCGCCGAGTTCGAATCCTAGTGAGATACCCTATGCGCTTTTTCTTTTTTTTAACGTCAATGCGCTAAAGGCAGACATGCGCGCCCACTACAGCGCCCTCTAGTGGGCAGGCCCAATGGGGGGGGGGGGGGGGGGGGTCCTTGCATGCGTCGCTTCGCTGTTTGACGCAAAGTGCGTCGAATAGGAGCTCCCGTCCTCTTCGGCGCCCTCAGCGCCGCTTAGGCTAGCTGGCGCTCCAATGGGCCGGCCCAGCATCGCTGGCATCCAGCAAAAATGCTCCAAAAAGAAACGTGAATACTACACTACTATTTTGCAAAATGCGGGAATCGAACCAGCATGGCAACGCTAAAAACATGAGCGACTAACCACTGCACCACCATCGCTTTTATGTCATCAATTGAAAAACACGTTATTTGACCATTTTCCCAGTCCCAGTATAAATTATTTGGGGGAAAAATCGTAAATATGAAAAAGATTTCACGAATTCTTAAAAAGTTCATCTATTTCAAAAAAATCACGGATTTTCACAAAACAAATTCATAAAATCAAAAAAAGTTCATCGATTTTGATAAAAAAAGTTCACAAATTTGAAAAGAGTTCTCTGAATTTTGAAAAAGGCTCACGGATTTGAGAAAAGTTCATGGATTTTAAAAAGTTTCATCGATTATGATATAAAGAAGTTCACAGATTTGAAAAGAGTTCACCAAATTTTCAAAAAAAGTTCACGGATTTGAGAAAAGTTCATGGATTTAAAAAAAGTTCACCAATTTTTTTAAAAAGGTCATAAATTTGAAAAGAGTTCACCGAATTTTGCAAAAAGGTTGTCAGGTTTATAAAAAGTTCACCAATTTCAGTAAAAAAGTTCACTAATGTGAAAAAGGTTCACTAGTTTTCAAAAAAGGTTCACAAATTCAAAAATGTTCATCAATTTTGAATAAATAGTTCATGAACTGGGAAAAGCGTCCCTGGATCTTTTTAAAAAATCATGCATTTAGGAAAAAAGAAAGAAAGGAAGGAACCAGAAAAAAAGAAAAAGAAAAAGTAAAAAGAAAGGAAAAAAGGAAAAAGGAAAGAGGATGTCATAAAAGGAGAAAGGATGTGCCAAATCAATTGAGGGTAGTTGTTTACTTGGTTACCGTAGCTAACGTAAAAGGAGGAGGTCGCGAGGTTGCGAGTTCGAGTGTCGACAGTGCACGAAATGCCTAATGCGAGCGCTAAAGGCGCCGAATAGGGGTTGGTGAGCAGTCAGCCAGTCACGCACAGGAAAGACGGACGGACTTGCCGCTCCATTTGTTGTCCAACTGCGGAAACCCTAGCCAGGCTCGTCTGGTAAAAGCATCCAAAAAACTACCGAATTTTTCTCTCTTCTCTCCTCTCCTCTTGTGTCTTCCAAGCCGGAGACCCTCCCCTTCCCTCCCAAGCCGGTGACAACCCTCCCTTTGCTCCCCAGCCTCCCCATGGTCGTGGTAGGTGCTCGTCGGAGCTCTTGGTGGTGACGGTGGCGACGAGGAGGCATACCAGAGGCCGGCCTCGTCCGCGGTGACGGGAGATGCGCACTCCAGCAGCTGTGCAGGCCGTCCAGATCGAGCTTGAGGAGCTCGCGATAGGAGATGGCGGCGACCGCAGGCGAGGAAGGACGTGGGGTCAGTCGAGTCATGGCATGGCATGACGTGGATCCGGCCGCTGCGGGCGCAGCTCGCCGGCCGCAGGCGATGCCCGGCGTGGATCCGGCCACTGCGGGAGCGGCTCGTCGGCCTCAGGCGATACACGATGTGGTTCCGGCCGCTGTGGGTGCGGCTCGCCGGCCGGAGGAGTCAGCGTCGTGGTTCTGGCAGCCGGGATCTAGCGCCTGGCTGCCGCGGGGCGCGGCTCCTCTGGATGACCTGATTGCTTCTTGCAAAAACATTTCGGGACCTAATTGAAAACTCATAGGGGCCCAATTGCTTTTCTGAAAACTTACTGGCCCCGATTGCTTTTAAAAAAACTTACAGGTGGGACCCACATGTAAGTTAACTGTCATAGTAAACAGTCAAACAAACGATTATCTTACATGTGGGCCCCAACTGTCATAATCGTGATCAACTAATAAAGACTCGACGATGTGTGTTTTTTGAAACAGCCGACCCCTGACTTGGGGCCCATTCGGAAGTTCGCTAGCTTCCTGCGCAACAAGCTTCTCGAGGGAGCCAGCACTAGCCTGCTTCCACGTGAGTCAAGAGCATTCGATAGCTCTGGTTTCCCCTTTTTCACTAAAAATTCATATACCACAGATCTGAACAGAGAAAGGTAGGCTTCGGGGCAACTCACCTTGAGGCGGGGGCGGGGGGGGGGGGGGGGGAGGATGGCTCGGTCGAGATGCGTGGGGCCGGCGGGCGGAGACTGGTGGCGGCGCGTTGGCCAGCCAGCCGGCGGAAGGATGGACAACTGCTAGGGTTGGCAGCAGAGAGGAACGAGCTCGTGGGTCTTCTGCGGTCGCTCGAGCGGGATAGAATGGTGCCTCTGCGGTTGCTCTAGATCAAAACGGTATGTGCGCCCTCACTTTAGAAGGGCAATCAGCTATAATTTGTCTCAACTCCGTCATCTATCTTTTTTGGAGCTGGGCTTCTGCTGCTTCTGAAAACTGCACTACGTCGGGGCTATCTCCGCGGAGCGGGCTTTCAGGAGTAGGACCGTTAGGGCTGTCTCCCCACGTGGAGATGAGCTAGCTGGTGGAGACGATCCGAACATGCCCTTGGTAGTTATTAGTAAAATAATCAGTAGTTTTTTGGAACCCTAGCCCGAATATATCCAGTAGACAAAGCATGCACTTATTCATGTTCAAATATACTCTGTTAGCGACACAGGAGAACACCACAAAATTCAAGCTTCACAACTCGGGATCTCACATCATTATCATATAACTAGTTTTTAGCAACCTCTCGGATTTTACAACAATAGAGAGTCAAAGTTCAGTGTAGTAGGAACAATCTCTCATAAAAAATGGCCTTGATTTCATAAATATTTGGCTGCAAAATCTGCAATGTTTTTGTCAGAGCTCCCTCCTTCCCGCATAGCCTCTTTGGCCTTCCGCATCCACTTAGAAGCATTCCTCATATACTCCTTCCCACCCATCACTTCCTTGATGCACCTCTCCACCTCTTCCCGTCTCACCAAGCCTTTCTCGCCTCGACGTGCTCGCAGGCCGATCCTCCACGCGCTCTCCACATACTTTGCGGCGGTCGGTTGGTCCGCCCATTGCGGTATTGCGATCATGGGTACACCGGTGGCAATTGCTTCAGTTGTCGAGTTCCATCCACAATGCGTCAAGAAACAACCTGCATCATCACCACAATGGTTCGCATGCTTAGCTTTTATTCATTGTCAAATTCCACTAAGAATCATCAGCCTTATTGCTGAATGTGCAGAAATTTGGCTCGTTTCATACCTGTGGCCCTGTGAGCCAACACCTCCAGCTGAGGGCAAAAGGGGACAATTAGGCCTTTCGTGTTGCATTCGTCATGGAGTTCTTGGGGCAACTTATCTGCCTCACTGGACCTCAACACCCAAAGGAAAGGCTGTCCGGAGTTGCACAATCCATGACCTAGCTCCTCTAGTTGAGTAGTGTCGAGGTTGGCGACCGTGCCATAGGATGCAAGGAGCACAGAGCAAGGAGCCTGCTTGTCGAGCCATGCCATGCACGGAGAAGTGCTCGAGACGAGGTTGAAGCCGTATGTCTTGTTCGATGGCAGACGATCATCGTTTAGATAGAACGACGGCAATGTCGGTCCGACGGTCTTTGCGTGCCATATGGATTCCATGTAATCTGCCTCCTGCACAACCAGAAAACAACAATCTGAATTCGTGCACACAATGGAATGTCTAGATAAAGAAATACATTAGCATTTGTCTTGAAATACAGAAAATGCAACATGAAAGGCCGCTGGTGAAAACAACAAACAGGCGGTGGTCGCTGGTGCTCACCATTGGCTCGAGGTCGCGGAAGGAGTTGACGAGCACGTGGTCGGCCTGGTCCAGCCCGTCGAACTGCGACAGCGCCGAGTCCGTGAACGCTGGGTACCACGCCGGCGCGGCGACGAACGGCGGCACGTCGTCCGGCCCGAGCTCCACGGAGAGCCTGCCCCGGAGCGCGCTCCCGTCCGCGAGCGGCAGCGCGGCCCGCCCCGCGGAGACCTCGCCGTACACCACGTCCACGGCGCACATCTGCGTGAAGAACGCGGCCGCGGCCACGCCGGCTTCCCGCGCCACGCGCCGCGCCCACGGCAGGTGCGAGTCGTACACGAGCACCCGTACGTCGTCGGCGAGTAGGAGGAGGCGCGCGAGCGTGTCGGACCCGGCGGCCTCCATGCGGCGCAGGTATTCCGCGGTGTCGGCACACGAGGCTATTCCGCCGGCGTCGAAGCCGTCGGAGATGGCGGCCACGGGGAAGGGGCATTGGGTGGTGGGGATGGTGGTGGAGAGGACGTGGTGGGTGAGGACGAGGGTGGGGCGGAGGCCGTGGTAGGCGAGGCGGCGGCCGAGCTGGAGCATCGGGTTGGCGTGCCCCTGCATGCCCGGGAACGGCAGGAGCAGCACGCGGCCGCCGGCGCCTTGGACGGTGGTGACCGCGATGTCCATCGTGAGCTGCCGGCGCAGGTGCCGAGTGATCTCGGCAGACGCTGGCCTTGGACTCAGGAGTTAAATTAAGTAGGAGTAAGTGATAGGGTGGAGTGGCGCGCAAGTTCTGCTTGTGACTGAGAGTGGTTAGCTGACGGAAAGAGAGAAGGAAATGTTATCTTTGGAGGAAGAGTTCAAATTCGCTTAGAATTGGTGCACGTGATGCTGCGCTGGATGCTTCCCGGCAACATATGTAGCTGCTTGCTTCCTCCATAGCGGTATACAAGGCTTCATCATATTTGGGTATAATTTAAACCATTTATAGAAAACAAAAGAGGTAATATAAGTGGTAGTGAAAGTACTTGCATTTGATCTTCGGTTTAGTGCTAAAAGTTGTAAAATACGTCATCGCAGTCACATAACTTGTCTCTATATGTACAGATACAACCACTTCTTTCATATCGAGCAATATTTCGTGCTCATAATGCGGTCCACATGTAAGTGACTGTGAGTGGTGAGGTGTTAGGTGAGCCACGTTTTTTTTGGCAGAAATTGCCCTCGGCTTTTATTTAAATGGGCACCTGTGAGTGCATTATCTTGCGACAAGAAATAAGAATACAAAATATATGAGTTATGTTCAATAAAAAGTACTCCCTCCGTTCCTAAATATTTGTCTTTTTAGAGGTTCCAATAAATGACTATATACAGAGCAAAATGAGTGAATCTACACTCTAAAATATGTCTAAATACATCTGTATGTGGTATCCATTTGAAATTTCTAGAAAGACAAATATTTAGGAACGGAGGGAGTATACATTAAAAAATCTAATAACATACTCTTCAGGGTTTGTGATTATTCGGAGAATAGGGCCGGGGAGCCAAGCACCCTGCTCGAAATGTCACGAACAGAGGTCAACGTGTTTAGTGAAAAGAATTGTTTAAGACTACCCACAGTGGGAGTAATATAGATAATAACATCACACATATCTAGATAAAATAGATGGTGTGGCAAGCAATAAATAAAGAAAGAGAGGCATTTGGTAACATAGCTAGTTATTACTAGTACGAGTAACATCACACATATCAAAACAAGATCAGTCTATAGCCTAATAAATGAAGTGTTGCATGTTACCACACATATATTACTCCCCACTATAGTGGTAGTAACATAGAGTAGTAACATGGACATGTTACTAATACCTCCGTCCTGGTTTATTAGTCCCCTTAGTATTTTGTGCAAAACTTTGACATTAAATTTAACTAATAAAATGTTAATGCATGTAATTAAAAATAATATCTCTCAAAACTATGTTCAAATACGAACTAAGGGATATAATTTTTGCTGACATGCATTTTTATTTACTTAGTTCATATACTATGTTCATATACTATGGGGACCAATAAACCACGACAGATGTAGTACTCTATATTACTGCCCATTGTGGCTACTCTAATGTTTCTTGTAGGTCACCTCATAAACGGAGGTTGAGCCTCATTTTCTGGAGTCACTGACCGGAACCGGAAGGTTTCTTTGATTCATTTCATAATGAATAGCGAGAATCGGGACTTGGACAGTTGGAGAGCGGAGCGGCCACGGCGAATGACCGGAGATAGAGGCAAGGACGCAGGTATATTTTCTGGAGAGCCACCAGCGTGGCAACGATGACGATACAGCAACCCCATTGTTTGTTAGCTACTCCCCTCGTTTCTAGATATTTCTTTTTTTTTTTAAAGATTTCAAATGAACTATCACATACGGATGTATACGAACATATTTTAGAGTGTAGATTTACTCATTTTGCTTCGTATAAAGTCGTTTGTTGAAATCTTTAGAAAGACAAATATTTAGGAACGGAAGGAAAACTAGTAGCTGGCCTGGGGCTTGAGTCAGCACTGATTTGTGCCTGGCCAGACTAGCCTGGCCTTGTAGTGTTTGGGTTCAATCCTACTTCCTCCGTTCTGAATTACTTGTCGCACGGATGTATCTAGATGTATTTTAGTTTTAGATACATTCATTTCAGCGATGAGTAATTTGGAACGGAGGGAGTAGCCAGGTGCGTGCTCTCAGTTTAAAAATAATATTTAAACTGTTTTCCATATAACTTTTAAAATTTTATTTTTGATAGTATATACTCCCTCCGTTCGGAATTACTTGTCGCATAAATGGAGGTATCTAGATGTATTTTAGTTCTAGATACATCCATTTTCGCGACAAGTAATTCCGAACGGAGGGAGTATAATGTAAGATGTTTTTTGACACCGACGATGCTTTTTTTTTTGACTATACACAGTAGGGCAAAACCCCACTGCAATTTTTTTATTAATATATAAAGAAAAAACAAGGGTCCAGCAGTACTAAGGCTTGAGGTAAGCCCTAGAAAGAAAAAGAAAAGGAACCAAAACAAACTAAACTAATAAAAAAAATTACAAATAACAAATTACAGAACAAGATTGTCAAGCCAATCACAGAAAGCCCTAGCATAACTCTTTTTAATCCTGAATCTGAGCAAGTTAATCTCTTCAAGGAAGATTGCTTTCCACCTCTGAACTGAAGGTTGAGTTGCTTGAAAGATGAGATTATTTCTTGAAATCCAGATGGCCCAAGAGGCTAGGATGATGATTTTCATGAGAGCATCTCCAACAGCCGCGCTATAGCGCCGCGCGCAAAAACTGATTTGGCGCGCGCCGAACGCCTGGTTTGGCGCGGCGCGCTGCGTTTGCTCCAGCAGCCGCGCTGTAAAGCCGCGCGCGCGCAGCTCCAGCAGGCGCGGTAAAATACAGCGCCCGAACATTTTTCATAGAAAAAAAAACGATGCATATAGATAGATAGATAGTTCAACATACATAGATAGATAGTTTGACATACATAGATAAATAGGCACTACTATGGCATACATAGGTAGATAGGCACTACTACGGCATAGATAAAAGCTACTCCAAGTCGCTACCATCATCATCACCATCATCATCCTCGTCGGTGTCGTCCGAGGTTGAGAGCCATATGTCATCCCAACGGTCATCGTCCCGCGTGAAGAACGACCTCCCACCTGCTGAAACAATTTCGCACTGAGCGTTCGCCAATGCCTTCCGCGCACGCCGGTCAGCCTGCTCCGCACGGCGCCTTGCCGTCCTCTCCGCCCAGTAGGCGTGCTCGTCGGCGACGTCCTCCGGGTGGCGACGGCGCCACTCCGCCATGGCTCGCTCGTCCTCCTCGGCGACGAGGAGGCGGCGCTGCCGCCGAGCGTGGTCGGCACGGTCCATGTCGGTGATGAGACGCGGCGGAGGGGCGGCGCGCTGCGCCTGCTCGCGCGTGAAGACATCCTGGAAGTTCATCTGCGACCGGGGCCTGTCCAAGCGCCACGCCGCCGCGTCGTATGCGCGGGCCGCCTCGTGCGCGCTCCGGAACGTCCCGAGGCCGAGCCGCACGTCGCCGGACCGTATCTCGGCGGAGAACCAGCCGTTGGGGCGCGCGCGGACGCCGCGATAGCCCGAAGCACCCCGGCGGCGCGGCGGCATGGTGGCGCGAAAAAGCTGCGAAACGGCGAGCGGCGAGCGGCGAGCTTGCGAGGGAAGGGCGCGTGGCTGTGTGCGTGGCTGTGTGCGGTGCGCGTTGCGGGCGCGGCAATTTATAGGCGCGCGGTAAGCGGCGCGGTAGTTTTGTCGCGCCGCGTGCCGCTTTCTCCCGCGTGCGCGCAAGCGCTTCCCGCGCGCGGTAATTTCCTGCCACCGCTGGAGCGCGGGAATCAGCCGGCGCGCGCTAAATCGCGATTTTACCGCGCGCGCGCCTTTTGCCGCGCCTGTTGGAGATGCTCTGAAGAAAGGTACATGTACTTTTTGTCTGAGATCATCAAAAGCTTCAAGCACAGAAACATTTAGCTTGTCTTGTAGGGCATAATAGATCCCAGCACTGGGAGGCAACCGACGATGCTTTTTGATACTAGTATAGTGTCAGAGAGTGTCTTAAATTATGGGAAGGAGGGAGTACATTTCAAAAGTATAACAAAACATATTTGTTACAACTGGCTGGCCCATTCAGGCGTGTGCGTTCTGGTTTGGTTCTAGAATCTGTGTCACTCTCAAACGATACTGAGGTTTTGGTTAAAATTTGTGAGATATTTCTTCGGTGCAAACTCACCCGGACTCTCACTTTCAAACTTTGCGGCACATATTTTTCTTAGAACAACATTATGTCTCAAGCAAGGTTTGAAGCAAAGTGTCTGCATACCCTGGCCTCCATGTACACACGTCCCCTTCTGCAATAGTACCCTTGCGTGGGGCTGCAATGCCCGTCCTCGGAGCAGACGCACTGCCCGTCCAGCGCGCACCCGTCGGCGCCCACGCCGCCACCGCCGCCGCTGCCGATGACGGCGTCGGACCACGGGCTGTCGAACAGCCCCCGTGGGTCGAGCTCCCACTTGGCCACGGCGAAGCTGCCCCATCCCGGGTACTTCCCCTGCACCCCACGGAAGGCCACCATCCTGTTCTTGGCCCAGTGCGGGCGCGCCCCATGCTTGACGAACGCCATCTGCTCCACCTCCTCCCACACATCCTGGTTGAGCCGCGCCGACGACGCGTCCGCCGCGCGGTAGTAGTTCAAGTCCACCACCACGGAGTCCTCCGGATGGCCCAGCCAGGCCTCCGACCTCTTGACGAACCGGATCAGTAGGCCGTTGTAGACGTCCACGCCGCACATGTTGTCCGGGTTGAGGTCCCGCAGCCGCTTCACGTCGAGGACGAAGGACCGGAAGCTCGCCGGCGAGAAGACAACCGTGCTCTCGTAGAAGAAGAGCCCCTTGTACCTAGGGTCCCACGCGCACGCGGAGAGCGGGTCTTGCGACCGCGCGCAGGAGCTCGAGGCCTGCATCTTCCCTTGGAACCCCGCGACGGGGTAGCCGGTGAAGAGCAGGCCGCCGTCGTTGCGCAGCCCGTTGCCGACGAGCCTCTTCGCCGCGATCCCCGCCGCGGCCATCACGCACTTGCCCTTGGCGTCCCTCGTCGTCTCCAGTAATGTTTCTGACGGAGCAATGTATAATAGCACGTTAATTATTTTTGCTCCGGTGAGATTTGTGCCGCCCGCCCGTACGTCACGTATCGGATGCTCGTATTGCTGAGGAGGCCGCGATGGGAATGGGCTGGAAGCCGATGAAGTCGTTGACGCCATTGCCGATGGCGTCCAGAGGCGCGCGGTCGTCGATCCTGTACATAGCCTGGTGCTGCGACGGATACCAGGAAATGTCGGCGAACTCATGGCGTGCCGCGTGCTCCGCGAAGTCGTCCTGGATGGCGTAGTCGTCTCTGTAATCGTAGGTTATGCTTCGCTTGAATCTTGGCTCTAGTGCTAGTGTCACCTGCACAAGCAGCCACACAACTATTGTGTTAGTTAGGAACTATTCCCTCCGATTGAGATTTTTTCTTTTGAAAGATCCAGCATCGCTGGCATTTCATTGATAATAGCAAGAAGCAACGGAAAACAATAAGGTGGTGAAGGTCCTAGGACCAGATCCCAAGATCAAAGAAAGAGAAAAGAAAAAACAATAGCCCTAATAGCCGCAGCCCAACACTCCATACTAAGACAGCGCAGCTCTGACTCCGACGGTGAACTACTAAGAAAACTAGGCAGGAGTGGTGTCACGGAGGATCACCGAACAAGCCATCTGTCACGCGTCATCGTATACCATCAGCCCCCGCCGCCGCTTCGACTTCACAGCAACAGGCAGTCGAGGCATATCCACGGACATGCCGAAGAAGAAGAACCGACTACCACAATCAAGGCCACGCTTCCGACATTGCTCATCGCCGTCATCATTGCCATAGAAACCAGCATGCACGTCCAGTTGTAGGAAGCACCAAAGGGATCAAAGTCTTCAAGACGGTGCCCTAAAGAGGGGAACGACGTTGAAGACGCCGCCGCCTCCCAATCCTGCAGCAAGATCTGGGTTTTCACCGAAGGAATTGATCCGGGAGGTTTGGCTGCGAGATTCCCGACGCCTCCTCCAAGGAGGATAGCAACGCCCACAGGCGCCGTCGCCGCTGGGCGGCCAGAACCGGCCAGGCTTTCACCCGGGACAACCACTCCCACGCAGCAAGCCGAGGTCGACCCGTGCCTCCACTGAACCGCGAACCCCCCGCACAGCAAGTGCGCCATCACTGTGCAGGGCCACCACCAAGCCTCCCTGACGGCGGGCCTGCAGAGACCAAATCAGGTCCTCCACCCCGCATCCAACCGCGGCCGGAGCCTCTCTGCTCCAGCACCGCCTCCCGCCGCACGTAGCCATCCCTCGACACAGCTTCACATCTCGTTGGAGACCAGCTCGCACGCTGGGGACCAGAGCCGCAACGCGAGATCCAGGAGCGAGGAAGCACCGACGCTGCCCCCGCTCGCCGTTTCCGCGCGTCGAGCCGTCCCTTGCCAGATCCGTGCCTCACGACCCGCGCGCGCGCACCTCCGTGCGCTGCCTTGCCGGCCACCTATGTCGTCCCGAGCGTGCGCAGCTGCTCGAGCTCCCACGAAAATCTCCGGCCCACGCCAGCACCTCCGGACGGAAGGAGGAGAGAGGGGCCTCGTCGCCGCGCAGCCGCCCAGGCTTTACCCGGCGACGGCGAGGGGAAGGAGCGATGGTTGTTGCGGCTGCTGGCGGCTGCTATGGTTTGCCCCCAAGCCACAGAGCAACGCGCGGGGGTCGGGGGGGGGGGGGGGGGAGGGGGGGGGGGGCAATCAAGAATATAATGTCGTGGTTTTAGTTCAAAACTAAACCAATGAAAGGGAGTAGTAGTACTCTCCATGGTTTTTATTTGCGTTTTCATTGGATCGGAAGAAAACTCTAACCGAAGAACCAAATGTTGACCCACATGCAACCCATGCTCTTCATTGGTTAGTATGCGCATAGAGTCACACGAAAGCTACTCCCTCCATTTCTAAATACAAGTCGTTTTAGAGATTGATTTTAATATAAACAACATATGAATGTATATAGACATATTTTAGAGTTAGATTCACTCATTTTACTCCGTATGTTGCCCCGTATTAGAATCTTTAAAATGACATATATTTAAGGATGGAGGGAGTAAAATATATGGAGTGAGCTAGTACTCACAAGGCGAACCTTAAAAACCCGGTGTTTTATGCTAAACAGATCTAAAAATTCAGTAATTTTCACAAAGCCAATGCTTTTCATCATTCAAATTTTGTCTCTCGGAATTATGAATAAAGGTATCACTAACATTAAAATTTTGGACGTCACAGAATTTATGAACTTTCCATATTCTTTCTGATTTCAATCTATCGAAATTCACTGATTTTTTTAAAAAAAACTTGAGCTATCCTAAATTTGATTTGAAGTTACCTTTAATCTAGACAAAAAAAAAATCGAAATTGCAAATATTTCAGTACCCGTCGAAATTTAAAATTCGTTTGCATTTTGAACCTTATTATGAATAACAAAATCGGAAGACTGGATCTGAAATAATGTGTTGAATGGTGGATCTGAAGATTGGATCGTTAGAGTGCTAAATTAAAGAAACAAACCTTGGAGATGACCCCGAGCAGGCCAAGCGAGACGAGCGCGGCGGGAAAGAGCGCGTCGCCTCTCCGGAGCGGCACGACCCTGGCCCACCCTTGCTCTGCTCCGGCGGGCACGACGAGGCTGAGGGCCACGACGTGGTCGTGCACGGCGACGCCCCGGCCCCACCAGGAGCTGCCGTGGGACCCCGTGCTCAGGACCCCGCCGACGCTCATCTCGTCCCAGTACGGCGACGCCGGCAGGCTCAGCCCCCTGGCCTCCGCCGCGTCGATCACGGCCCTCAGCGACGCGCCGGACTCCGCGGTCACCGTCCGCGCCGCCACGTCCACCTCCACGCCGGTGTAGTTCTTCGTGCTTATCAGCAGGGACGCGCTGCCGTCGCGGCCGGGGCCGGCGGGGCAGGCCATCTTCGGGATGTTGTGCGCGAAGCCGCTGACGGCCTTGACACGCATGCCCACGGCGCTGGCGCGGGCGACGGCCGCCACCACGTCCCGCTCGGACGCCGGGTACTCGACGGCCGCGACGCGGCAGTCCGCGCGGTCGCTCGACCAGGCGCCGTACGCGTTCGAGAGCACGCAGCCGTCCCCG
The DNA here is from genome assembly GCA_963921465.1 of Triticum timopheevii. Taxonomy (NCBI): domain Eukaryota; kingdom Viridiplantae; phylum Streptophyta; class Magnoliopsida; order Poales; family Poaceae; genus Triticum; species Triticum timopheevii. The sequence continues at coordinate 48,141,594 of OY997264.1, read as the reverse complement.
CCGCACCGCACCGGCGGCCGGGGCGGCACCGAGACGGCCGCTGGGGCCAGGCGGCAGAGCAGGAGCAGGAGAAGAGCAGTCGCCGCCATCATCTTCTCTCCGTGCGTGCGTGGGCTCTGCTTTGCATAATCTGTTCGTCTCGCCGCAGTGGTAAGCACGTCGCGTGCTCCACAGGATATTTTCCGTGGGCGGGGAAGGAAGACTGCCTGTCAAGCAACGATTTTTTTTTATACCAAGCAACGTTTTTTTTAAATCCTTTTGGAAATGTCTTATCCTTTTATTACTTTGTTTGGAAAGATATCAACACCTACAATACAAAAGTTATGTGCTATGGAAATTAATATCGTGACGCATCTAGTGATATTGATTTCACATTGTGAGTGTTAATATTTTGTCCTATAAAGTTAGTCAAAGTTTACGGAGTTTAACTTTAACCAAATTTTATATGCAGACTATAAAAAAAGGAAGGAGAATTTAACTAGGTCATTGCTTGTGTGGGACACAAAATGTTTCAAAGCGATCAATGTGATTTTACCCGTCAATTGAATCACCACTCCATTAAAAATAGAAATCGACACTTATTTACTTAGCAAAGAGAAATAATTTGATAAGTCGATAAGGCATGAGTGGTTTCTAAGGAAAATCAATGGGGAAAATAAGTATCATGTATGAAGGCCTAATTAGTCAGGCCAAACCACCAAAAGTCAGTTTGATGGGAGGAAACAAGAGTGCAAATAGATTATGGCGGTGGTGATGGTTATCATATGCTCCCTCCATCTCAAAATAAGTGTGGTGGCTTCAAATGAAGTACTCCCCCCGTCCCATAATATCAGAACGTTTTTCATACTACACTAGTGGCAAAAATGTTCTTATATTATGGGACAGAGGGAGTAGTATATAGTATTGGTTTTGCGCTCGAGGATAGACATGCATGCATCGCATGGAAGTAGAATAGGGTTTTATTAATTCAGAGTTGAAGTTGAATGGGATCGAGCTAGTTTAATGTTGATTATTGAACTAGATATCCAAGAATCAACACGAGGTTTGACTTTAATTTGATCAATCGATCATGTGATCTTGATCTGAGGTACCTCAAAGTTATGGGAACGACGGCTTAGCTCCAACTTTGACGCCATCATACGATCCTGGACAGCTGTGCATGAGCCCCGGCAAAATCAGCTCCCCATGTTGGGGGCCTGCTAGTCAGACCAAAAAACCTTCTTCCTCCCCAAGCAAACAAACCTTTTTTTCTTCCTTATCTCGCCATGTCCTTCCTCTGCAGCATAGTTTAAAAAATCGGACAAGATAGGCGGTACATCGGGCCTTTGAACCAGAAAAACAAGGAAAACAATATTACTGCGTTCGTGCATGCATTGTTCTTGCTTAGTACTCCGTTGCATTTCAAATTAAACTATAAAAACGTCTTAGAATGCGGTGGTGCATTATCGCGTAACTTGTACACAAGATATTGTGCTTTGTGTGCGACCTGTACATGTGAAGGCCTAATTAGTCGGGGCCAATTAACTTAAACCACCAAAAGTCATTTCCGAGCATACAATGTGTTATTACGAGAGGACCACTCGGCAATATTGTCTTTTCCGAGCATAGCTCTCGGGTATGAAGCCATGTGGTTGGTGTTGTCAGCTCGACTAACTATTTGCTGAGAACCTGGGGAGTTACTGGTGCTAGGTAAACCGAGAGTTGCAGCTCGACAACTAGGAAGGTGTTTACTGAGTTCCCCTAAGAGTAGTCGGCAAAAACCTGCCGGCTCTGTTCTATACTGACAGCCATGTAGTCATTTTATTTTGCTGAGAGGAGCCCTTTAGTTCTCAGAAATATGTACATCGAGTGCCCGAAAGACGGCACACGACAAAGTTCTGTTTGCCAGAGTGGTGTACGTCGTATGCCTTTTGTCGAGAACAGTTCTCGGCAAAGCCTTTGCCGAGTTTCACGAGCACTCGGCAAAGTGGTCGATCCTAGTGACAACAGATATACAAATCCATCCGACCTCTCAACAACACAGGAGTATTGCTAAGATACAAATGAAGTTGAAGGAACAAAGTATCTCCATCATCAGACAATCCCATGAACCCTCGATCGACCAATCCAAATGAGTGGAAGAAAACACCTCACGAACTCTTCGTCACCATCACCAAGAACACCGACGATGTGAAGATAGAGTTGGCTTAGAGCATCTCCAACCGCGCCTCTAGCAGGCCCTCCCCATGCGTTTTTTCCGCGCGGGCGCCAAAAAAACGCCCCAGTCGCGCCCCCAGGACGTCGAATTCCGCCGTCTCGGCCCGTTTTTGCGTCCAGCGATCGCAGGCCGAACCCAGCGCACTAGAGGGTGCTCGGGGGCTCCGGCGCAAGGGGAAAGCGCTCCTGGGGCCACATTGTCACGCGAAAAGTCAAGCCACCCGTCCAGATTCGCCTCTGACCCCCCACGCTCGGCCGCCACCCTGCGCCACCCTGCCGATCCCGGCGCCGTCCACCGCCCACCGCAGCTAGGTAGATCATTTCCCACCGGGAAAAAGAAGCGGTTTCGCCGAGGCAGCCTCTCCGCCGCCGTCCGGGCAACTTTTCCGGCGTTTCGGCCGCGCAGGGCCTGTACACCGGCGGGTTTGCGCCCACCTCGCCCGCAAGGTGTTCGGTGATTTTCCCGGCCCGGCGATGGACTCGGAAGATGAGGAGGCGCTCGCGGCTTTGCTGGAGGAGGAAGCCGAAGCCGACGTCCAGGAGCAGGAGCATCTCATGGTGCCCGCCGCCCTTGCCGGCCTGCTCGCAAGCAGTGAAAAGCCGCGGCGAGGTGGCACGGTGCCTGGGCGGGTGAAAGCAAAGAACTGGCATCATCTGGAAGGCTACTGCATGCTCTACTCGGACTACTTCGCCGAGGCTCCATTGCACGGTCAAAAAACATTTCGGTGCAGTTATCGGATGAGCCGAAAGCTTTTCCTCAGGATTGTGATTTCCATCCGGGAGTTCGACAGCTACTTCAAGTGCAAGATGGATTGCACCAACACAGTTGGATTTACCTAAATCCATAAGTGCACGACAGCTATGAGGATGCTTGCATACGGAGCTCCCGGTGATTCACTCGACGACTATGGGCGCATGGCCGAGTCTGCCACCATTGAGTGTTTCTACAAGTTCTGCAGGGCAGTGGTGGCAGTGTTTGGACCGCAGTACTTGCGAACACCCAATGCGGAAGACACTGCTCGGATCCTAGCACAGAATGCAGCAAGAGGATTTCCTGGGATGCTTGAAAGCATCGACTGCATGCATTAGAAATGGAAAAACTGTCCATTTGCTTGGCAGGGGTTGTACAAAGGCGCCAAAGGCGGTTGCAGTGTGGTACTTGAGGCAGTGGCCACACATGACCTCTGGATTTGGCACTCTTTCTTTGGGATGCCAGGAACTCACAATGACATCAACGTCCTGCAGTGCTCCCCTGTCTTTGCCAAGATTGTTTAAGGTCATTCTCCTCCGGTGAACTTCAATGTCAATGGGCGGCACTACAACAAGGGGTACTATCTAGCTGATGGCATCTATCCGAGATGGTCGACATTTGTGAAGACCATCTCAAACCCTGTGCCAGGAGGCAAGAACGCCTGGTTTGCAAAGGTTCAGGAGGCTTGCAGGAAGGATATCGAGCAGGCATTTGATGTGCTCCAATCTTGATTTGCTGTTGTCTGGTTCCCTGCTCAGACCTGGTCGAAAGATCAAATGTGGGAGATCATGACTTGTTGTGTCATCTTGCACAACATGATCATTGAGAGCGAGCAGAAAGAGCCAGTGTTTGACACTGAACCATATTATAGGCAGGGTCCTCTTGCCCAAGTTGATCACCAGCTACCGATAACCTGGACTGACTACCTCAATATGCGTCAGGAGATCCGAGACCCACAGGTGCATCAAGAACTGCAACACGATCTGGTGGAGAACCTATGGAGGCTCAAGGGCGAGGCCGGGGCGACGCGGGAATGACGTGTGATGACACTTGAGTTTTTATTTGTTAAACTATATAATTTGTATTGAACTATTTGATTTATGTGATGAAACACGCCGAACCATGCCGAACTATATGACGAACTAATTGATTTCTATTTGTATGCGAAAATTCACGCCGAAAAACACTGAACCGCGCCGATTATGAGCTGATTCACGCAGATATCGGGCCGTTTTTGGACACAATTGGGCCGAACACTGCGCCAAAATCGATGCCTGGGTATACCCAGCTGGCCCCAGCGCCGAGTATACCGCCGGCTCACCCCCAGACCGCTCTTTTTCGGTGCCCTGGGGGGCCGAACGGCTAGAGATGCTCTTATTCTCGGCACGGCCACTGTTACCACCGAAGTTCTGCCGCCAAAAAACAAAACCAAACCTATCTAAAAGAAGCTCGTCACACAATTAACTTCCAGCGAGCCCCGTGTTTTTTTTTGGTGCCGAGCCCCGTGTCGCTCCCCGCGAGTGGCCCGGGCGCTAACCCTAGCCGCCGGGCACCGCCGCCACCCATCCCCCATCCTCTCCTGCCGCCGCCGGCGAGCGCCGCCCGGGCAAAGCCCGTGGGGTGTCGGCGGCGGCGGGCTCTTCCACTCCCGCTCGCGAGGTGGGCTGCGCGGGGCAGCTGCGCCAAGCGGAGGAGGCAGGCGAGAGGCGCTGCGGCGTGTGGCTGTGCGCGGGCCGGCACTGCTCGGCACGCCATGGTCGCGGCGTAGGAGCCGTGGGCGCACGAGGTCTCCAGCCCGCGCGTCGAGGGCGCGCGCTGGTCCGCATCCGGGAGCGGCTTGGCTGCGCTGGGAGGCGCCGTGCTCGCGCGCCGGGGATCCGGATCTGGCGCCTAGATGCCGCACCGTGGCTCTGGCGGCTCGGATCTGGTGTGCCCGCGGGGCCCCGCGGCTGGCGGCCCGCCTGCGGCTCGGATCCATGGCGGCGGCCATGGCTGGTGGCACGCGGCGCAGCTTGGATGGCGGGGAGGTGGTGGGCTTCGGCTGCGGCGGCGGTTCCTCGCTGGATGTTGGTGGCCATGGTGATGTTCGTCATCGACCCCGATCTACTCCAATCTGCAGCGGATCCGGGCCTTGGTGGCTTCGGTCAGTGTTCTTGGGTGCTGGCCTTGCAGATCCGGTGGCTGGAAGGGTTCCGGGGGAATCTCTTGGCCGGCGTGGCGGCCACTCCGATGGTAGTGCCTTTGGGTGTTGCTTCCCTCGTTGGAGGCTTCGGAGAGGACCTCCTTCCTTCCACCCCTCCTAGGAGCTCAGGTGAAAACCTCAGAACCCCCTGTTCCAAGCGACGACGACACCACGGTGCCGTGCTCCTTCCTGAAGGCGTTGCTCGGGGGCTGCTAAAGTGGCGGTGGAAGTGGCGGCGGTTTGGTGTCGACACATGCATTCTGGTCAGCTTCATCTTGGAGGCTGTAGCGACGTAGGCGACGCCCATCTGGTGGAGCTACTGCTGATGGTCGAGGCATCGTCGGCAGTCTGCGCCATCAGGTTCGGGGTGCTCAGGGGGAAACCCCAGATCTGGGTCTTCCGGATCGGATGATGATGGCGTTCTATCGCTTACCCTTCTAGGGGCATCGTCTTGCAGCAAGTGCTGGCTGGAGGGATGGTGGAGCGGTGTTTCATCTCACACTTTGATGGCAGCGGAGATCGATGGCATGGCGCTGTGGAGACTCGGTGTCCGATGTGCGGAGATGGGCTCGCGCAGGAGGAGGTTGCTGTCTGGCGTCATGGTGACGTCGATGGCTGAGTGGCCAGACAAGGTAGAAGCCTCAATATGATCTGAAGACCTATGGAAGATGGCGGCGACGACACACGAGTGCGTCTGACCGGATTGTGCCCCAGACCCGGTATGTGGCTCGGCTGAGGCCTCCGAATGAGTTTCGGCTTCCGACTTTTGATGTTAGGCTTAGGTGAGTGGTTTGGGTAGTGGCCCAGCTAGCACCCCTTCATCATTTTGGATAGGAGTAGCGGCATATGTTGCCAAGATGGTGGATTCAGACACATTGTTGTAATACTTTGTAAGGTCCTCGAGAATAATCAATAAAGTGGCCGTATGCATCTCCCAGATGCAGAGGCCGGGGGTCATCCTCCTTTTCTAAAAAAAAATTTATGGACATAGACCAAAGCACTTGGATTCCCCACTCCCCCTGCCACCGGAGCAGCATGCAGAGGCACGGGCTGCCAGGAGAAACAGGTCCATGCCTCTTCGTATTGTTGAGAGAAATGGTGAGTTGTTGAGGGAAAGTGCACATACATGTGACGTGCATGTTCTTAGCGTGGATGTTGTGTACGTGATCTCCGGATCAGTCCATCATCTTCTTCGACATAGACATAATGTTGGTTATATGACTCTTCTGTTGTCGATATATCTATTTTTTATTTTCTTTTAGCCAGGCTGTTGGTTTTTGGTTGTGTACGTCTTAACTATGGAGAGATCGGGCGCCTTTTATCCAAAAAGTATACTCAAAAGCCAAACACAACTACACTTCATCTCTTGCAACAGAAATAAGGTTCTTTGTGGTGGAATCTGATCGTCAAAGTGTAAGCTTTCGACCTGGTATGGGGTGTTTGCATTGTCTAGAATTATTCTAGAATCTAACGGTGCCATTCTTCCGTTAGGTGATGTGTCGATAGATATGCGTGTGATGGCATCGTCGGTCTCAAGATCTGTCTGCTTCGATGTACCGAATGTGCTCGCGGGTTACAGTGTGCACGTACGTGCATTCATTGAGTCAGTGTATACGTGTGTGGCAGCGTCTGCATCCATTTTGTGTTTGGAAAAAAACATCTCTTTTCATCATGAAACAAGAATTATAAAAAAATAGTTTTTTTAGCTGAAAAAGATTAGTAAAACTTGGATATCTGCTCTAATTTTTATTTTAAACTTATCTAATTACTTTTTTTTTGAACTTATCTAATTACTTAATTGTGCGCGCTTGATTTTTTTTGAGAAACAGAGCGGCCGGAGTCTCACATGCATGCTGTGTTAATTCTTTTGTCTCCTAGCGCATGTAGCAGTTGACATTAAATGCGTGGTACTAGTCACTTCGATTTGAAAAAAACCAGGTTCATCTGCATTTACTGTGGGTTTCCAAATTTTTAAAAAGTCAAATATTTCAAACCAAGAACCAGAATTTAGATTCGTTTTCATCGTTGGAATCTCCGTGACGAGATCTTTGAAACTAGATCCCGCATGGGATGTTTCGCGAAATTTTTTTATGCCAACTTTTGTGTTATATGGTGCAACTCTATTACTAAATGGTGCAATTTTAGTATTGCATGGTGCAAATTATTTTTAAAACAATTTTAGAGCTGCATCATCCAATTTCCCATGTGGTTGCAACCAATCAACCATGGCGACCAACTTTTTTAGATGTGCAACTACATGTGTTTGTATTAGTGAAAGACGCACGGTCACAAGTAGGGGAAGTTGTACATCGACTACCAGGTAGTTGCACATCGACTACTAGACAGTTGCACCAAACGGGAACTAAATTGCACACAAAAAGATTCATCGAAACATACACATGCGGGATTTAGTTTCGAAAAGCACGCGGCGAAGTTTTCAACGGTGAAAACAGATCGTAATTCCGATGCGCGGATTGAAAGATATGCCCTTTAAAAAATTTGAGATCACAAATTAAATCCATAAGATAGCAAAATGCATGCAACGAAGGACTTGGCAGGTTCGGCTCACCTGCTGGGTTCCCAGCAGGGATTATTGTGCAGGGCAAATAGGAGATTGCCATGTGTCCTTGTGGGCCAAGAGCTTCAACTAACTCAGATTTAATTTGTTTCTTCTTACTACTTCTTTCCTTCGTCACCTGCCCTCGGGGCGAAGAATACGAGGTTGCCTGCTAGAGGGGAACCGCGGACGGGTTCTTCTTGCTTGCCCGCCGGCGATGTTGTTGGGTCGTCTACTGCTAGTCGATTGCCTGACATGCCTTCATCTGTTTTGCCTAGTGCAGTTGTGCAATGTCAGACTTGCTCAAGTTTTAGGAGTCAGTTGCCTGACATGCTCTCATCTGTTGCCTAGTATTCACGATATGTGTTTTTTTCATGTGCCTGATGCGCAACCGATTTTTTTGCTCCTCGTGGTCATGTTACTTAAGTTTGTATTAATGTTGTAACATAGTGAAATTCAGATAGTTTACAATCCTTTAATTGTCTGCTTTTTTGTAAATTGCGTTTTGCTTAGTTTAGTAGGAATTTAGTCACATGACTTTGGTGGATGATATACAATTTTTATGATGATGCTCATTGTTTGTCCTTTATATACGCAAAAGAAAATAGATGGCTGGGACAAGTCAAAAGTCAAAACAGGATGTACCTTCTGGATAAAGTCATGATGACCTTGCATCTCATGGCAATGAAGAGCATCAAACACAGGTGTGCACATTTTTCAGGAAGTTTTATGTTCTCTTTGTACATAACAAATTTTCTTTTTCATTTTTTACTGATTTATGTGTTTTCCATCTTCCAGCAAATAATTTTGTACAAGCGTCAGAGAACTAAAGCAATTATTGCACGGGGGAAGCATCCTGATGATATTATTAGTAACAAGAATAGTAACGAGAGCCAAGCTGCATACGCTGGAAATGCAAATGTGAAAGGTGTAGATGTGGACCAACCTCCAAAACCAAAACGCTAGAAGACGGGAGGAACTGAGGTATTTGCATAGTTGCTTCAGTTTTTTTTCCTAAAACAGTTGCTTCAGCTTTTTTCCTAAAACAGTTGCCTAGCAATGCTGCCTAACACTTCTAGGGAAAACCCTATACACAGAATCTTAGCAGCAGCACAACTCAAAAAGGAGCGCTGCTGCTAATTAGCAGTAGCGCGGGTGTGTAAAGCCCGCTACTAACAAGCGTTTAGCAGTACCGCGCTTGGTGTTACCCGCGCAGCTACAAATATCGACCGGCAGTGCCCCTCAAACTCCATTTAGCAGCATCGCGGTGCCGCGTACCGCGCTACTGCTAAAGCTTTAGTAGTAGCGCGATTTTCCTGAGGTCGCTGCTGCTAATTTTCAAATTGAACACACTTTTTGTCCCGGTTAGCAGTAGCGCTTCTACCGAAAGCGCGCTGCTGCTACTTTCTTATCAGCAGCGCGTTTTACGTCCCGCGCTACTGCTAATCCGCACCAACCCACCACCTTTTCCCCACCCGTCCCCGTCCCCTCCCCCTCCTCTCTTCCCTTTCCCCTACCTCCCACATCCTCCCACTCTCACTCTTCTTCTTCCTCAACACTTCTCCCCCATTACTCTCCCTCTTCTACCTACCTTTCTCTCTCTTCATTACTCCTACCTAACTACACCATCTCCATTAATGCATCTCCTTTCTCTTTTTCCTCCCCCCTCCACTAGTTGAAGTTGTCTCCTCCCAAATTAGGTAGCTAGGTAGATGTAGCATTTAGTTAAGTGACCTATTTGCCCTCTAACTAGATCTATCTTTGTCAAGAAGAGCTTTGTGCACTTTTGATCTCCCTACATCATCATCTCATCACCATGTGCTCGATCTCGAGATAGAGGTGATTAAAATTTCATGCTTTTGCAAAATGGAAATATGTTTATGTGTGTGTGATAAGTTTATGGAAATTGTGTGTGTGGCATGAGTTGACGCCAAATTGTGCTTTTGAGTTGCCTATGTTTTGCCGAAATGTCGATTTATTTCCGTTTCGGCGAATTCCGGGCAAACTCTAGTTCTATATATGTCCTATTTTTATGGAAGGTCATGCCGAATTTTTGTATGACTTTGATGCATGAACGCATTTTTATAATCAATTTGTTTATTATTACCGTGCAGAGTTGACAATGGTCAGTGGAACAATGGTGGACAGGTGGTTGCGGTCGGCGGTGCAGGACATGAAAGAAAATAAACGGACAGAGGTTTTATGTCCGTGTCAAAAATGCAAAGGAATAATTTGGCTCGACCCCCATGACAATGGTCGTGTCGAAGCACACCTGCTCATGACTGGTTTCATGGATGGCTATACTCGGTGGATAATTGAAGATGAGGATGACAATGTTGAGGATGCCGACGGGGCAGGCAATGATGACACGGGCAAGATGAAGAGATGATCGATAATGGCGGCGGGGAAGAGGCCGGACATGGCGGCGAAGAAGGGGCCGGACATGGCGGAGGAGAAGGGGCCGGACATGGCGGCGGAGAGAACGACATGGACTCCACGCAGCAGAGTTCGTCGGTACTAAGTTCAATTGTGTGGGACCCTCATGTTCAAGCATTGCTTCGCAAGGAGACGAGTACTGAGAGAGCTGCTTCTAGAGAGGAGGCTAAGCTGGAGCAACTGGTGATACACTCGAACACTCCATTGTATGATGGTTGCAATCTTGAGGTGACCTGCTTGAGTTTCACGCTCCAACTCCTGAAGACGAAGGCTAAAAACAAATGGACCGACACTAGCCTCGACGAGCATCTCAAGTACCTGAAGGATGTTCTTCCCGCGGGTAATCTATGTCCTAGTAGTGTTGATGAGGCCAAGAAGATCATGTGCCCTCTTGATCTGCCACACGTTAGATACCATGCATGCATCAACGATTGCATAATTTATCGGAAGGAGCACGTGGAAAAAACAAGCTGTCCGGTGTGCAACGCTTCTCGATACAAGAAGGCCGGGAAGAAATGTCCCCAGAAAGTTGTATGGTACTTACCGATCAGTCCCCGTCTCTCGAGGTATTTTGTAGATCCCAAGGAAGCAAAGCTAATGCGCTACCACACGGAGAGGAAGAAGCCCGACGATGGAGATGATCCGAAGCTGAGACACGTCAAGGATGGAAGCCAGTGGAGAGCGTTGAACAGCTTCTATCGGTATTTTGAATGTGATGCAAGGAACATCGTGCTCAGTGCGTGTACCGATGGCATGAATCCGTTTGGCAACCAGAACACCAACCATAGCACATGGCCCGTGTTTGTATGGATGTCAAACCCCCCTGGTTGTGCATGAAATCGAAGTACATTCACATGAGCATGCTTATTCAAGGGCCAAAACAACTAGGAAATAATATTAATTTGTATCTTGGGTTACTTCAAGAGGAGTTAGACACGTTATGGAAAACACCGGCCAAGACATGGGACGCCAGCAAAGGCGAGTATTTCAACATGAGAGCCGTGCTGATCACGATAGTGTAGGACTATCTCGGTTACAGATATGTGGCAGGCCAGGTGTGCCATGGATATTGCGGATGCACGCGGTGCATGGATGATACGACGTCTCAGCAGCTACTCCTGTCGACACGAAGGCTAAGCTCTCTGCTACTGATGGTACTCCTGCTCCAGATGCTGGCTTCTACCGGTCCATTGTTGGTGCTCTTCAGTACCTTACTCTCACTCGGCCGGAGCTTCAGTACGCGGTTCAGCAGGTCTGCCTGCATATGCATGCTCCTCGAGATATTCACTGGACTGCCGTTAAGCGGATTCTCCGTTACATCCGTGGTGCTATGGACCTCGGCCTCACTCTGCGCGCCTCCACTGCCACTGATTTGGTCGCCTACTCCGACGCCGACTGGGCTGGTTGCCCGGACACACGACGTTCTACTTCGGGTTACTGCATCTTCCTTGGACCATCCCTGGTGTCGTGGTCGTCCAAGCGGCAGCCCACCATCTCGCGGTCTAGCGCCGAGGCTGAGTACCGCGCTGTGGCCAACGTTGTTGCTGAGTGCTCCTGGCTTCGTCAGCTTCTTCACGAGCTCTCGTGTCCTGTTGAGAAGGCCACGGTGGTCTACTGCGACAACGTCTCCGCCGTCTACCTCTCCGCCAACCCGGTTCATCATCGTCGCACCAAGCATATTGAGCTTGATATCCATTTTGTTCGGGATCAGGTGGCTCTTGGCCATGTCCGTGTTCTGCACGTACCCACCTCCCAACAATTTGCCGACATCATGACCAAAGGCTTGCCCACGACGTCTTTCGAGGAATTCCGGTCCAGTCTATGCGTCAGCAACGGTGTCGCTTCGACTGCGGGGGGTGTTGAGAAATGTATTTAGCACATGTATTCTTGTACTCCAAGTCTCCTCCTTGTGTATAGTTGAGGATATGACTTGCCCTATGTACTATATATACTTGTGCATATGCACCTATCAATACATTGAGAGTTGCATCCTATTCCTCTACATGGTATCAGCCTAACCCTCGATCCCCAGCCCTAGCCGCGCCGCCGTCGCCTCTCCAGGCAGCCGCCGCTCTCGCTGTCCCGCGCCGCCGCCCCACCCGCGCCGCCGCGCCTCCCTCCCTCCCTCACCACTACCCCGCCGTGCCTCCTCCCTCCCCTCCCCACCACCCCGCCGCGCCACCCCACCCTTCCTGCCTTCCCAAGCCACCACTCCCGCGCCGCCTCCCCTCCAAAACCCTAAACCCTCCCCGATCCCATCTCGCGCCGCCACCCCCTCCCTCTGCCATGTCGGCCCTCGGCACCTCCTCCTCCTCCAGCGCCGCTCCGAGCAACCCGTTCGCCTCCTTCTACGGGTCCGAGGTCGATGAGCCCCAAGCCGCCGACATCCGCAACATCCACCTCTCCGATCACGTTCCCATCATCCTCTTCCACTCCTCCGTCAACTACTATGCCTGGAAAACCTACTTCAACCTCCTCTTCCGTGAGTACAACCTTCGTGATCATGTGGACGGTCTCGCCAACTTCTTCGCCGGCGCCCACGACGCCAACTGGCTCGCCATCGACGCCACCCTCATCCGGTGGTTCTTCCTCACCGTCTCTCCGGACATCTTCCACACCGTCGTTCGCGATGGGGACGATGCCTACACGGTGTGGACCAAGATCAATGGCCTCTTCACCGACAACAAGCTCCAACGGATTGTTTTCTTGCAGCAGGAATTTTTTGGGTGTCACCAAAACAACTCCACCATCGACGCCTACTGCCTCCGACTCAAGACCCTCTCCGACGAGCTCAATGACGTCGGGTTTAAGGTGGGCGACGAGCTTCTCCTCTCGACGCTTACCGCCGGCCTCAACGAGGACTTCGGCAACGCCGCCTCCAACCTCACCCTCATGGCCAACCCCACTTACGAGCGGGCGGTGGCCTACCTCCGTCTTGAGGAGCGGCGGATGAAGCACCTCCGCACCCGCGCCAGCCACACCGCGCTCGCCGCCGGCCTCTCCATCGGCGCCTCTACACCACCCTCGGCGCCCCGTCCTCCGGCTGTCCCGCACCCTGCGCCGGTGCCGCAGCCACCCCAGCCACCTCGCAACGGTGGCAACAGCGGCAACCGCCGCCGCGGTCGCGGCGGCAACCGCCAAGGCGGAGGCAAAGGTGGCGGCGGTGGTGGTCAGGCTCCTCAGCAGCAGCCCCCGCCACCCTGGGCTGGTGGATACAACCCCTGGACGGGGGTCGTGCACGCCTACAGCATGCCTGTGCCGCGGCCCCCCGCCCCGGGCATTCTCGGCCCCCGCCCGAGCGCACACCAGGCGCTCCTGGCCGCGCCCTTCGGCGCCAGCGGCGCCCTCGGCGCCCCTCTTGCCGCGCCCTCACACGGCGCATACGGCGCCCCCGGCGCATATGGCACCCCCTACTACGACCCGGCCCTTCTGGCGGCCCTGCAGCAGCCGCCACCCTACTCCGGCGGTGGTGGCGATTAGATCATGGACTCCGGTGCCACCGCTCATATGTCCGCTCATCCGGGTGACCTCTCCTTTGTTCATCCCACTTCCACTCCTTCCCGTATCATCATCGGCAATGGTGTTGGTCTTCCTATCTCCCATGTCGGGTCTGCACCTTTTCCTTCTAACTCTCGACCTCTCTCTCTTAATAATGTCATTGTTTCTCCCCATCTCATTCAGAACTTGGTCTCTGTTCGCAATCTTTCTCGTGATAATTTCGTAACTGTGGAATTTGACGAAGTTGGCTTTTCTGTTAAGGACGCTCGCACCAGGATGATTCTTCACCGCTGTGACAGTCCCGGCGACCTCTACCCAGTTCAGTCGCCGTCATCTCCAGGTGGTCCTCGCGCTTTTTCCGCCGGCGTCGATCTTTGGCATGCTCGTCTCGGGCATCCTAGCACTTCTTCCCTTCGTCAAATAATGAGAGGATTTTCTTTTTCATGTGATAAAACGGCCGCTCACTCATGTGAAGCCTGCCGGTTAAGCAAACATGTTCGCCTTCCTTTTAGTTCCTCTTCCACAGTTGCATCTTTTCCGTTTGAGTTAATTCATAGCGATGTATGGACATCTCCAGTACCCAGTAATTCTGGCTATCTTTATTATCTCGTCATACTGGATGATTACTCTCACTTTGTGTGGACATTTCCTCTTCGTAGGAAATCAGATGTTGCCGCCACTCTCATTGCATTCTATGCTTATGTTTCCACACAGTTCGGGCGACCCATACTCGCACTTCAAACCGACAACGGAAAAGAATTCGACAATCACACCATCCGCCATCTCCTTTCCACTCACGGCACCGTGTTTCGTCTCACGTGTCCCTACACCTCCCAGCAAAATGGCCGTGCCGAGCGCATCCTACGCACCCTCAATGAGTGTGTGCGCACCCTTCTCTTTCATGCCTACATGCCTTCTTGGTTTTGGCCCGATGCCCTCGCCACCGCCACCCTCCTCCTCAACCTCCGGCCATGCCGGCCGCGCTGGCACTACGCGCCTCATCATCTCCTCTATGGCAATCCTCCCTCCTACGACGGTCTCCATATTTTTGGTTGCCGTTGCTACCCCAACACCACAGCCACCACCGCCCATAAACTCGCTCCTCGTTCCGTTCCATGTGTCTTCCTTGGTTACCCAGCCAACACTAAGGGTTATCGCTGCTACGACCCTGTGTCTCACTGTGTCATCACGTCACGACATGTGTACTTTGATGAGTTTGTGTTTCCCTTTGCTCAGGAACAGGTGGTCCCGGCTTCCCCTCCCGCGGCTGGCTCTTCTCCGCGCCGCCGCCTGCTGCCGGCCCTGGGTGCTCCGGCACCCCCGCCCGCGGCGCCCTCCTCCGGCTCGGGGCCATCCGCGGCTCCCTCCTCCGGCTCGGCGCCCTCGTCGCCTGGAGCCCCGTCCACGCCGCCTACGTCGCCTCGCGCCCCAGCCATGCATGCTGGGCCAGCTGCTGGGCCTCCTGATGGGTCGCCGGCTGGGTCGGCCTCCCCTGGCGCGGCCTCTACGGGCGAGGCCTCGACCCCGCCTCGGTCGCCCGCCTCGCCAGCCTCGTCGGCTGGCTTCTCCGACGCCACGGCCTTGACCCCTGCCTCGACAGCTCCGTCTGTTGGCCCCACCGACGACGCGGAGGCCACTGCCTCTCCAGTGGACGCCGTGGCTGCCACGGCCCCACCGCCACCCGCGGCTGCTCCGACGGCCGAGCCCGTCACCCACTCGCGCACTGGGGTCTTTCGCCCGAGTTCCCGTTATGCGGACGACTACGTCTGCACCGCCTCGACGTCCGCTCCTTCCCCGCTGTCGTCCTCGGTCTGGGCCGCTCTCCGCGACCCTCTCTGGATGGCTGCCATGCAGGAGGAGTTTGACGCTTTGCAGCGGAACCGGACTTGGCAGCTTGTTCCCCGTCCCCGGCACGCTAATGTGATCACCGGGAAGTGGGTCTTCAAACACAAGCTTCGTCCCGACGGCACTCTGGATCGCTACAAGGCGCGTTGGGTTGTTCGTGGTTTCCGGCAACGCGCCGGTGTGGACTTCACCGACACTTTCGCCCCGGTTGTTAAGCCCGGGACGATCCGCACTGTTTTGCAGTTAGCGGTTTCTCGTGCCTGGCCAGTTCATCAGATGGATGTCTCCAACGCTTTTCTGCATGGCCATCTTGAGGAGCAGGTTTTCTGTCAGCAGCCCACGGGGTTTGTTGACCCGACGTGTCCTGATCATGTGTGTCTGCTCTCACGCTCATTGTATGGGCTCAAGCAGGCTCCTCGTGCCTGGTACCAGCGCATCGCAGCGTTTCTTCATCAACTCGGCTTCCGCTCTACACGCTCCGATGCTTCGCTGTTTGTTTATCACCATGGCACCGACACGGCGTACTTGCTGCTTTATGTTGACGACATCATCCTGACAGCATGCACTTCCGAGCTTCTTCGCCGACTTACTGATCGTCTCCGTGCTGAGTTTGCCATCAAGGACTTGGGTCCGTTGCACTACTTCCTCAGTGTTGAGGTGGTGCGTCGTCCTGATGGTTTCTTTCTTCATCAACGGCAGTACGCTCATGAGCTCCTTGACCGCGCTGGTATGCTTAACTGCAAACCGGCCGCTACTCCTGTCGACACGAAGGCTAAGCTCTCTGCTACTGATGGTACTCCTGCTCCAGATGCTGGCTTATACCGGTCCATTGTTGGTGCTCTTCAGTACCTTACTCTCACTCGGCCGGAGCTTCAGTACGCGGTTCAGCAGGTCTGTCTGCATATGCATGCTCCTCGAGATATTCACTGGACTGCCGTTAAGCGGATTCTCCATTACATCCGTGGTGCTATGGACCTCGGCCTCACTCTGCGCGCCTCCACTGCCACTGATTTGGTCGCCTACTCCGACGCCGACTGGGCTGGTTGCCCGGACACTCGCCATTCTACTTCGGGTTACTGCATCTTCCTTGGACCATCCCTGGTGTCGTGGTCGTCCAAGCGGCAGCCCATCGTCTCGCGGTCTAGCGCCGAGGCTGAGTACCGCGCTATGGCCAACGTTGTTGCTGAGTGCTCCTGGCTTCGTTAGCTTCTTCACGAGCTCTCGTGTCCTGTTGAGAAGGCCACGGTGGTCTACTGCGACAACGTCTCCGCCGTCTACCTCTCCGCCAACCCGGTTCATCATCGTCGCACCAAGCATATTGAGCTTGATATCCATTTTGTTCGGGATCAGGTGGCTCTTGGCCATGTCCGTGTTCTGCACGTACCCACCTCCCAACAATTTGCCGACATCATGACCAAAGGCTTGCCCACGACGTCTTTCGAGGAATTCCGGTCCAGTCTATGCGTCAGCAACGGTGTCGCTTCGACTGCGGGGGGGTGTTGAGAAATGTATTTAGCACATGTATTCTTGTACTCCAAGTCTCCTCCTTGTGTATAGTTGAGGATATGACTTGCCCTATGTACTATATATACTTGTGCATATGCACCTATCAATACATTGAGAGTTGCATCTTTTTCCTCTACATCGAGAATAGGGACTTGGACAGTT
Organism: Triticum timopheevii; assembly: GCA_963921465.1. NCBI lineage: Eukaryota > Viridiplantae > Streptophyta > Magnoliopsida > Poales > Poaceae > Triticum > Triticum timopheevii. Next base: position 48,124,461 of record OY997264.1, on the reverse strand, counting down.
GGAGAGCGGAGCGGCCAGGGCGAATGGCCGGAGATAGACGCAACGACGCAGGGATATTTTCTGCAGAGCCACCGGCGTTGCGACGATAACGATACGCAACACCTAGGCAACCGTCACCGTTGTTTGTCAGCTACTCCCTCTGTTTCTAAATAGATAACCCAATTTTGTACCAACTTTAGGATAAAATTAATACAAAGTTAGATGACTATTTTGGAACGAAGGGAGTAGGTTGGTTCGTTATCTGGGCTACCTACCTGAAGAAAACTAGCACCCGGCCTGGGGCTTGAGTCCGCGCTGATTTGTGTCTCGCCAGACTTGTGCTCTCAGTTTTTTTAAAAAAATTGTTTTTCATGTAACTTTTAAAATTCTATTTTTAAATAGTACTTCCTCCGTTTCTAAATATAAGTCTTTGGAGAGATTTCACTATGAACCACATACGAATGTATGTAGATGCAATTTAGAGTGTATATTCACTCATTTTGCTCCGTATGTGGTCCATAGTGAAATCTTTACAAAGACTTATATTTAGGAACGGAGGAAGTACATACTTCTTTCGTCCCATAATGTAAGACGCTTTTTGACACTACGGAGGGAATATATTTCAAAAGTATAACAAAACATATTTGTTCAACTGAACATGGCAGTGGCTGGCCCATTTAGCTGTTGTGCGTTCTGGTTTGGTAATAGAATTTGTGTCACTCTCAAACAATACTGAGGCTTTGGTTTAAATTTGTGAGATATTTCTTCGGTGCAAACTCACCCGGACTCTCATTTTCAAACTTTGCGGCACATATTTTTCTTAGAACAACAGTATGTCTCAAGCAAGGTTTGAAGCAAAGTGTCTGCATACACTGGCCTCCGTGTACACACGTCCCCTTCTGCAATAGTACCCTTGCGTGGGGCTGCAGTGCCTGTCCTCGGAGCAGACGCACTGCCCGTCCAGCGCGCACCCGTCGGCGCCCACGCCGCCGCCACCGCCGTTGCCGATGACATCATCGGACCACGGGCTGTCGAACAGCCCCTGTGGGTCGAGCTCCCGCTTGGCCGCGGCGAACCTGCCCCATCCTGGGTACTTCCCCTGCACCCCACGGAAGGCGACCATCCTGTTCTTGGCCCAGTGCGGGCGCGCCCCGTGCTTGACGAACGCCATCTGCTCCACCTCCTCCCACACGTCCTGGTTGAGCCGCGCCGACGACGCGTCCGCCGCGCGGTAGTAGTTCAAGTCCACCACCACGGAGTCCTCCGGATGGCCCAGCCAGGCCTCCGACCTCTTGACGAACCGGATCAGTAGGCCGTTGTAGACGTCCACGCCGCACATGTTGTCCGGGTTGAGGTCCCGCAGCCGCTTCACGTCGAGGACGAAGGACCGGAAGCTCGTCGGCGAGAAGACAGCCGTGCTCTCGTAGAAGAAGAGCCCCTTGTACCTAGGGTCCCACGCGCACGCGGAGAGCGGGTCTTGCGACCGCGCGCAGGAGCTCGAGGCCTGCATCTTCCCTTGGAACCCCGCGACGGGGTAGCCGGTGAAGAGCAGGCCGCCGTCGTTGCGCAGCCCGTTGCCGACGAGCCTCTTCGCCGCGATCCCCGCCGCGGCCATCACGCACTTGCCCTTGGCGTCCCTCGTCGTCTCCAGTAATGTTTCTGACGGAGCAATGTATAATAGCACGTTAATTATTTTTGCTCCGGTGAGATTTGTGCCGCCCGCCCGTACGTCACGTACCGGATGCTCGTATTGCTGAGGAGGCCGCGATGGGAATGGGCTGGAAGCCGATGAAGTCGTTGACGCCATTGCCGATGGCGTCCAGAGGCGCGCGGTCGTCGATCCTGTACATAGCCTGGTGCTGCGACGGATACCAGGAAATGTCGGCGAACTCATGGCGTGCCGCGTGCTCCGCGAAGTCGTCCTGGATGGCGTAGTCGTCTCTGTAATCGTAGGTTATGCTTCGCTTGAATCTTGGCTCTAGTGCTAGTGTCACCTGCACAAGCAGCCACACAACTATTGTGTTGGTTAGGAACTATTCCCTCCGATTGAGATTTTTTCTTTTGAAAGATCCAGCATCGCTGGCATTTCATTGATAATAGCAAGAAGCAACGGAAAACAATAAGGTGGTGAAGGTCCTAGGACCAGATCCCAAGATCAAAGAAAGAGAAAAGAAAAAACAACAGCCCTAATAGCCGCAGCCCAACACTCCATACTAAGACAGCGCAGCTCTGACTCCGACGGTGAACTACTAAGAAAACTAGGCAGGAGTGGTGTCACGGAGGATCACCGAACAAGCCATCTGTCACGCGTCATCGTATACCATCAGCCCCCGCCGCCGCTTCGACTTCACAGCAACAGGCAGTCGAGGCATATCCACGGACATGCCGAAGAAGAAGAACCGACTACCACAATCAAGGCCACGCTTCCGACATTGCTCATCGCCGTCATCATTGCCATAGAAACCAGCATGCACGTCCAGTTGTAGGAAGCACCAAAGGGATCAAAGTCTTCAAGACGGTGCCCTAAAGAGGGGAACGACGTTGAAGACGACGCCGCCTCCCGATCCTGCAGCAGGATCTGGGTTTTCACCCGAAGGAATTGATCCGGGAGGTTTGGCTGCGAGATTCCCGACGCCTCCTCCAAGGAGGATAGCAACGCCCACAGGCGCCGTTGCCGCTGGGCAGCCAGAACCGGCCAGGCTTTCACCCGGGACAACCACTCCCATGCAGCAAGCCGAGGTCGACCCGTGCCTCCACTGAACCGCGAACCCCCCGCACAGCAAGTGTGCCATCACTGTGCAGGGCCACCACCAAGCCTCCCTGACGGCGGGCCTGCAGAGACCAAATCAGGTCCTCCACCCCGCATCCAACCGCGGCCGGAGCCTCTCTGCTCCAGCACCGCCTCCCGCCGCACGTAGCCATCCCTCGACACAGCTTCACATCTCGTTGGAGACCAGCTCGCACGCTGGGGACCAGAGCCGCAACGCGAGATCCAGGAGCGAGGAAGCACCGACGCTGCCCCCGCTCGCCGTTTCCGCGCGTCGAGCCGTCCCTTGCCAGATCCGTGCCTCACGACCCGCGCGCGCGCACCTCCGTGCGCTGCCTCGCCGGCCACCTATGTCGTCCCGAGCGTGCGCAGCTGCTCGAGCTCCCGCGAAAATCTCCGGCCCACGCCAGCACCTCCGGACGGAAGGAGGAGAGAGGGGCCTCGTCGCCGCGCAGCCGCCCAGGCTTTACCCGGCGACGGCGAGGGGAAGGAGCGATGGTTGTTGCGGCTGCTGGCGGCTGCTATGGTTTGCCCCCAAGCCACAGAGCAACGCGCGGGGGTCGGGGGGGGGGGGGGGGGGGGGGGAGGGGGGGCATTCAAGAATATAATGTCGTGGTTTTAGTTCAAAACTAAACCAATGAAAGGGAGTAGTAGTACTCTCCATGGTTTTTATTTGCGTTTTCATTGGATCGGAAGAAAACTCTAACCGAAGAACCAAATGTTGACCCACATGCAACCCATGCTCTTCATTGGTTACTATGCGCATAGAGTCACACGAAAGCTACTCCCTCCATTTCTAAATACAAGTCGTTTTAGAGATTGATTTTAATATAAACAACATATGAATGTATATAGACATATTTTAGAGTTAGATTCACTCATTTTACTCCGTATGTTGCCCCGTATTAGAATCTTTAAAATGACATATATTTAAGGATGGAGGGAGTAAAATATATGGAGTGAGCTAGTACTCACAAGGCCAACCTTAAAAACCCGGTGTTTTATGCTAAACAGATCTAAAAATTCAGTAATTTTCACAAAGCCAATGCTTTTCATCATTCAAATTTTGTCTCTCGGAATTATGAATAAAGGTATCACTAACATTAAAATTTTGGACGTCACAGAATTTATGAACTTTCCATATTCTTTCTGATTTCAATCTATCGAAATTCACTGATTTTTTTAAAAAAAACTTGAGCTATCCTAAATTTGATTTGAAGTTACCTTTAATCTAGACAAAAAAAAAATCGAAATTGCAAATATTTCAGTACCCGTCGAAATTTAAAATTCGTTTGCATTTTGAACCTTATTATGAATAACAAAATCGGAAGACTGGATCTGAAATAATGTGTTGAATGGTGGATCTGAAGATTGGATCGTTAGAGTGCTAAATTAAAGAAACAAACCTTGGAGATGACCCCGAGCAGGCCAAGCGAGACGAGCGCGGCGGGAAAGAGCGCGTCGCCTCTCCGGAGCGGCACGACCCTGGCCCACCCTTGCTCTGCTCCGGCGGGCACGACGAGGCTGAGGGCCACGACGTGGTCGTGCACGGCGACGCCCCGGCCCCACCAGGAGCTGCCGTGGGACCCCGTGCTCAGGACCCCGCCGACGCTCATCTCGTCCCAGTACGGCGACGCCGGCAGGCTCAGCCCCCTGGCCTCCGCCGCGTCGATCACGGCCCTCAGCGACGCGCCGGACTCCGCGGTCACCGTCCGCGCCGCCACGTCCACCTCCACGCCGGTGTAGTTCTTCGTGCTTATCAGCAGGGACGCGCTGCCGTCGCGGCCGGGGCCGGCGGGGCAGGCCATCTTCGGGATGTTGTGCGCGAAGCCGCTGACGGCCTTGACACGCATGCCCACGGCGCTGGCGCGGGCGACGGCCGCCACCACGTCCCGCTCGGACGCCGGGTACTCGACGGCCGCGACGCGGCAGTCCGCGCGGTCGCTCGACCAGGCGCCGTACGCGTTCGAGAGCACGCAGCCGTCCCCGCCGCACCGCACCGGCGGCCGGGGCGGCACCGAGACGGCCGCTGGGGCCAGGCGGCAGAGCAGGAGCAGGAGAAGAGCAGTCGCCGCCATCATCTTCTCTCCGTGCGTGCGTGGGCTCTGCTTTGCATAATCTGTTCGTCTCGCCGCAGTGGTAAGCACGTCGCGTGCTCCACAGGATATTTTCCGTGGGCGGGGAAGGAAGACTGCCTGTCAAGCAACGATTTTTTTTTATACCAAGCAACGTTTTTTTTAAATCCTTTTGGAAATGTCTTATCCTTTTATTACTTTGTTTGGAAAGATATCAACACCTACAATACAAAAGTTATGTGCTATGGAAATTAATATCGTGACGCATCTAGTGATATTGATTTCACATTGTGAGTGTTAATATTTTGTCCTATAAAGTTAGTCAAAGTTTACGGAGTTTAACTTTAACCAAATTTTATATGCAGACTATAAAAAAAGGAAGGAGAATTTAACTAGGTCATTGCTTGTGTGGGACACAAAATGTTTCAAAGCGATCAATGTGATTTTACCCGTCAATTGAATCACCACTCCATTAAAAATAGAAATCGACACTTATTTACTTAGCAAAGAGAAATAATTTGATAAGTCGATAAGGCATGAGTGGTTTCTAAGGAAAATCAATGGGGAAAATAAGTATCATGTATGAAGGCCTAATTAGTCAGGCCAAACCACCAAAAGTCAGTTTGATGGGAGGAAACAAGAGTGCAAATAGATTATGGCGGTGGTGATGGTTATCATATGCTCCCTCCATCTCAAAATAAGTGTGGTGGCTTCAAATGAAGTACTCCCCCCGTCCCATAATATCAGAACGTTTTTCATACTACACTAGTGGCAAAAATGTTCTTATATTATGGGACAGAGGGAGTAGTATATAGTATTGGTTTTGCGCTCGAGGATAGACATGCATGCATCGCATGGAAGTAGAATAGGGTTTTATTAATTCAGAGTTGAAGTTGAATGGGATCGAGCTAGTTTAATGTTGATTATTGAACTAGATATCCAAGAATCAACACGAGGTTTGACTTTAATTTGATCAATCGATCATGTGATCTTGATCTGAGGTACCTCAAAGTTATGGGAACGACGGCTTAGCTCCAACTTTGACGCCATCATACGATCCTGGACAGCTGTGCATGAGCCCCGGCAAAATCAGCTCCCCATGTTGGGGGCCTGCTAGTCAGACCAAAAAACCTTCTTCCTCCCCAAGCAAACAAACCTTTTTTTCTTCCTTATCTCGCCATGTCCTTCCTCTGCAGCATAGTTTAAAAAATCGGACAAGATAGGCGGTACATCGGGCCTTTGAACCAGAAAAACAAGGAAAACAATATTACTGCGTTCGTGCATGCATTGTTCTTGCTTAGTACTCCGTTGCATTTCAAATTAAACTATAAAAACGTCTTAGAATGCGGTGGTGCATTATCGCGTAACTTGTACACAAGATATTGTGCTTTGTGTGCGACCTGTACATGTGAAGGCCTAATTAGTCGGGGCCAATTAACTTAAACCACCAAAAGTCATTTCCGAGCATACAATGTGTTATTACGAGAGGACCACTCGGCAATATTGTCTTTTCCGAGCATAGCTCTCGGGTATGAAGCCATGTGGTTGGTGTTGTCAGCTCGACTAACTATTTGCTGAGAACCTGGGGAGTTACTGGTGCTAGGTAAACCGAGAGTTGCAGCTCGACAACTAGGAAGGTGTTTACTGAGTTCCCCTAAGAGTAGTCGGCAAAAACCTGCCGGCTCTGTTCTATACTGACAGCCATGTAGTCATTTTATTTTGCTGAGAGGAGCCCTTTAGTTCTCAGAAATATGTACATCGAGTGCCCGAAAGACGGCACACGACAAAGTTCTGTTTGCCAGAGTGGTGTACGTCGTATGCCTTTTGTCGAGAACAGTTCTCGGCAAAGCCTTTGCCGAGTTTCACGAGCACTCGGCAAAGTGGTCGATCCTAGTGACAACAGATATACAAATCCATCCGACCTCTCAACAACACAGGAGTATTGCTAAGATACAAATGAAGTTGAAGGAACAAAGTATCTCCATCATCAGACAATCCCATGAACCCTCGATCGACCAATCCAAATGAGTGGAAGAAAACACCTCACGAACTCTTCGTCACCATCACCAAGAACACCGACGATGTGAAGATAGAGTTGGCTTAGAGCATCTCCAACCGCGCCTCTAGCAGGCCCTCCCCATGCGTTTTTTCCGCGCGGGCGCCAAAAAAACGCCCCAGTCGCGCCCCCAGGACGTCGAATTCCGCCGTCTCGGCCCGTTTTTGCGTCCAGCGATCGCAGGCCGAACCCAGCGCACTAGAGGGTGCTCGGGGGCTCCGGCGCAAGGGGAAAGCGCTCCTGGGGCCACATTGTCACGCGAAAAGTCAAGCCACCCGTCCAGATTCGCCTCTGACCCCCCACGCTCGGCCGCCACCCTGCGCCACCCTGCCGATCCCGGCGCCGTCCACCGCCCACCGCAGCTAGGTAGATCATTTCCCACCGGGAAAAAGAAGCGGTTTCGCCGAGGCAGCCTCTCCGCCGCCGTCCGGGCAACTTTTCCGGCGTTTCGGCCGCGCAGGGCCTGTACACCGGCGGGTTTGCGCCCACCTCGCCCGCAAGGTGTTCGGTGATTTTCCCGGCCCGGCGATGGACTCGGAAGATGAGGAGGCGCTCGCGGCTTTGCTGGAGGAGGAAGCCGAAGCCGACGTCCAGGAGCAGGAGCATCTCATGGTGCCCGCCGCCCTTGCCGGCCTGCTCGCAAGCAGTGAAAAGCCGCGGCGAGGTGGCACGGTGCCTGGGCGGGTGAAAGCAAAGAACTGGCATCATCTGGAAGGCTACTGCATGCTCTACTCGGACTACTTCGCCGAGGCTCCATTGCACGGTCAAAAAACATTTCGGTGCAGTTATCGGATGAGCCGAAAGCTTTTCCTCAGGATTGTGATTTCCATCCGGGAGTTCGACAGCTACTTCAAGTGCAAGATGGATTGCACCAACACAGTTGGATTTACCTAAATCCATAAGTGCACGACAGCTATGAGGATGCTTGCATACGGAGCTCCCGGTGATTCACTCGACGACTATGGGCGCATGGCCGAGTCTGCCACCATTGAGTGTTTCTACAAGTTCTGCAGGGCAGTGGTGGCAGTGTTTGGACCGCAGTACTTGCGAACACCCAATGCGGAAGACACTGCTCGGATCCTAGCACAGAATGCAGCAAGAGGATTTCCTGGGATGCTTGAAAGCATCGACTGCATGCATTAGAAATGGAAAAACTGTCCATTTGCTTGGCAGGGGTTGTACAAAGGCGCCAAAGGCGGTTGCAGTGTGGTACTTGAGGCAGTGGCCACACATGACCTCTGGATTTGGCACTCTTTCTTTGGGATGCCAGGAACTCACAATGACATCAACGTCCTGCAGTGCTCCCCTGTCTTTGCCAAGATTGTTTAAGGTCATTCTCCTCCGGTGAACTTCAATGTCAATGGGCGGCACTACAACAAGGGGTACTATCTAGCTGATGGCATCTATCCGAGATGGTCGACATTTGTGAAGACCATCTCAAACCCTGTGCCAGGAGGCAAGAACGCCTGGTTTGCAAAGGTTCAGGAGGCTTGCAGGAAGGATATCGAGCAGGCATTTGATGTGCTCCAATCTTGATTTGCTGTTGTCTGGTTCCCTGCTCAGACCTGGTCGAAAGATCAAATGTGGGAGATCATGACTTGTTGTGTCATCTTGCACAACATGATCATTGAGAGCGAGCAGAAAGAGCCAGTGTTTGACACTGAACCATATTATAGGCAGGGTCCTCTTGCCCAAGTTGATCACCAGCTACCGATAACCTGGACTGACTACCTCAATATGCGTCAGGAGATCCGAGACCCACAGGTGCATCAAGAACTGCAACACGATCTGGTGGAGAACCTATGGAGGCTCAAGGGCGAGGCCGGGGCGACGCGGGAATGACGTGTGATGACACTTGAGTTTTTATTTGTTAAACTATATAATTTGTATTGAACTATTTGATTTATGTGATGAAACACGCCGAACCATGCCGAACTATATGACGAACTAATTGATTTCTATTTGTATGCGAAAATTCACGCCGAAAAACACTGAACCGCGCCGATTATGAGCTGATTCACGCAGATATCGGGCCGTTTTTGGACACAATTGGGCCGAACACTGCGCCAAAATCGATGCCTGGGTATACCCAGCTGGCCCCAGCGCCGAGTATACCGCCGGCTCACCCCCAGACCGCTCTTTTTCGGTGCCCTGGGGGGCCAAACGGCTAGAGATGCTCTTATTCTCGGCACGGCCACTGTTACCACCGAAGTTCTGCCGCCAAAAAACAAAACCAAACCTATCTAAAAGAAGCTCGTCACACAATTAACTTCCAGCGAGCCCCGTGTTTTTTTTTGGTGCCGAGCCCCGTGTCGCTCCCCGCGAGTGGCCCGGGCGCTAATCCTAGCCGCCGGGCACCGCCGCCACCCATCCCCCATCCTCTCCTGCCGCCGCCGGCGAGCGCCGCCCGGGCAAAGCCCGTGGGGTGTCGGCGGCGGCGGGCTCTTCCACTCCCGCTCGCGAGGTGGGCTGCGCGGGGCAGCTGCGCCAAGCGGAGGAGGCAGGCGAGAGGCGCTGCGGCGTGTGGCTGTGCGCAGGCCGGCACTGCTCGGCACGCCATGGTCGCGGCGTAGGAGCCGTGGGCGCACGAGGTCTCCAGCCCGCGCGTCGAGGGCGCGCGCTGGTCCGCATCCGGGAGCGGCTTGGCTGCGCTGGGAGGCGCCGTGCTCGCGCGCCGGGGATCCGGATCTGGCGCCTAGATGCCGCACCGTGGCTCTGGCGGCTCGGATCTGGTGTGCCCGCGGGGCCCCGCGGCTGGCGGCCCGCCTGCGGCTCGGATCCATGGCGGCGGCCATGGCTGGTGGCACGCGGCGCAGCTTGGATGGCGGGGAGGTGGTGGGCTTCGGCTGCGGCGGCGGTTCCTCGCTGGATGTTGGTGGCCATGGTGATGTTCGTCATCGACCCCGATCTACTCCGATCTGCAGCGGATCCGGGCCTTGGTGGCTTCGGTCAGTGTTCTTGGGTGCTGGCCTTGCAGATCCGGTGGCTGGAAGGGTTCCGGGGGAATCTCTTGGCCGGCGTGGCGGCCACTCCGATGGTAGTGCCTTTGGGTGTTGCTTCCCTCGTTGGAGGCTTCGGAGAGGACCTCCTTCCTTCCACCCCTCCTAGGAGCTCAGGTGAAAACCTCAGAACCCCCTGTTCCAAGCGACGACGACACCACGGTGCCGTGCTCCTTCCTGAAGGCGTTGCTCGGGGGCTGCTAAAGTGGCGGTGGAAGTGGCGGCGGTTTGGTGTCGACACATGCATTCTGGTCAGCTTCATCTTGGAGGCTGTAGCGACGTAGGCGACGCCCATCTGGTGGAGCTACTGCTGATGGTCGAGGCATCGTCGGCAGTCTGCGCCATCAGGTTCGGGGTGCTCAGGGGGAAACCCCAGATCTGGGTCTTCCGGATCGGATGATGATGGCGTTCTATCGCTTACCCTTCTAGGGGCATCGTCTTGCAGCAAGTGCTGGCTGGAGGGATGGTGGAGCGGTGTTTCATCTCACACTTTGATGGCAGCGGAGATCGATGGCATGGCGCTGTGGAGACTCGGTGTCCGATGTGCGGAGATGGGCTCGCGCAGGAGGAGGTTGCTGTCTGGCGTCATGGTGACGTCGATGGCTGAGTGGCCAGACAAGGAAGATGGCGGCGACGACACACGAGTGCGTCTGACCGGATTGTGCCCCAGACCCGGTATGTGGCTCGGCTGAGGCCTCCGAATGAGTTTCGGCTTCCGACTTTTGATGTTAGGCTTAGGTGAGTGGTTTGGGTAGTGGCCCAGCTAGCACCCCTTCATCATTTTGGATAGGAGTAGCGGCATATGTTGCCAAGATGGTGGATTCAGACACATTGTTGTAATACTTTGTAAGGTCCTCGAGAATAATCAATAAAGTGGCCGTATGCATCTCCCAGATGCAGAGGCCGGGGGTCATCCTCCTTTTCTAAAAAAAAATTTATGGACATAGACCAAAGCACTTGGATTCCCCACTCCCCCTGCCACCGGAGCAGCATGCAGAGGCACGGGCTGCCAGGAGAAACAGGTCCATGCCTCTTCGTATTGTCGAGAGAAATGGTGAGTTGTTGAGGGAAAGTGCACATACATGTGACGTGCATGTTCTTAGCGTGGATGTTGTGTACGTGATCTCCGGATCAGTCCATCATCTTCTTCGACATAGACATAATGTTGGTTATATGACTCTTCTGTTGTCGATATATCTATTTTTTATTTTCTTTTAGCCAGGCTGTTGGTTTTTGGTTGTGTACGTCTTAACTATGGAGAGATCGGGCGCCTTTTATCCAAAAAGTATACTCAAAAGCCAAACACAACTACACTTCATCTCTTGCAACAGAAATAAGGTTCTTTGTGGTGGAATCTGATCGTCAAAGTGTAAGCTTTCGACCTGGTATGGGGTGTTTGCATTGTCTAGAATTATTCTAGAATCTAACGGTGCCATTCTTCCGTTAGGTGATGTGTCGATAGATATGCGTGTGATGGCATCGTCGGTCTCAAGATCTGTCTGCTTCGATGTACCGAATGTGCTCGCGGGTTACAGTGTGCACGTACGTGCATTCATTGAGTCAGTGTATACGTGTGTGGCAGCGTCTGCATCCATTTTGTGTTTGGAAAAAAACATCTCTTTTCATCATGAAACAAGAATTATAAAAAAATAGTTTTTTTAGCTGAAAAAGATTAGTAAAACTTGGATATCTGCTCTAATTTTTATTTTAAACTTATCTAATTACTTTTTTTTGAACTTATCTAATTACTTAATTGTGCGCGCTTGATTTTTTTTGAGAAACAGAGCGGCCGGAGTCTCACATGCATGCTGTGTTAATTCTTTTGTCTCCTAGCGCATGTAGCAGTTGACATTAAATGCGTGGTACTAGTCACTTCGATTTGAAAAAAACCAGGTTCATCTGCATTTACTGTGGGTTTCCAAATTTTTAAAAAGTCAAATATTTCAAACCAAGAACCAGAATTTAGATTCGTTTTCATCGTTGGAATCTCCGTGACGAGATCTTTGAAACTAGATCCCGCATGGGATGTTTCGCGAAATTTTTTTATGCCAACTTTTGTGTTATATGGTGCAACTCTATTACTAAATGGTGCAATTTTAGTATTGCATGGTGCAAATTATTTTTAAAACAATTTTAGAGCTGCATCATCCAATTTCCCATGTGGTTGCAACCAATCAACCATGGCGACCAACTTTTTTAGATGTGCAACTACATGTGTTTGTATTAGTGAAAGACGCACGGTCACAAGTAGGGGAAGTTGTACATCGACTACCAGGTAGTTGCACATCGACTACTAGACAGTTGCACCAAACGGGAACTAAATTGCACACAAAAAGATTCATCGAAACATACACATGCGGGATTTAGTTTCGAAAAGCACGCGGCGAAGTTTTCAACGGTGAAAACAGATCGTAATTCCGATGCGCGGATTGAAAGATATGCCCTTTAAAAAATTTGAGATCACAAATTAAATCCATAAGATAGCAAAATGCATGCAACGAAGGACTTGGCAGGTTCGGCTCACCTGCTGGGTTCCCAGCAAGGATTATTGTGCAGGGCAAATAGGAGATTGCCATGTGTCCTTGTGGGCCAAGAGCTTCAACTAACTCAGATTTAATTTGTTTCTTCTTACTACTTCTTTCCTTCGTCACCTGCCCTCGGGGCGAAGAATACGAGGTTGCCTGCTAGAGGGGAACCGCGGACGGGTTCTTCTTGCTTGCCCGCCGGCGATGTTGTTGGGTCGTCTACTGCTAGTCGATTGCCTGACATGCCTTCATCTGTTTTGCCTAGTGCAGTTGTGCAATGTCAGACTTGCTCAAGTTTTAGGAGTCAGTTGCCTGACATGCCCTCATCTGTTGCCTAGTATTCACGATATGTGTTTTTTTCATGTGCCTGATGCGCAACCGATTTTTTTGCTCCTCGTGGTCATGTTACTTAAGTTTGTATTAATGTTGTAACATAGTGAAATTCAGATAGTTTACAATCCTTTAATTGTCTGCTTTTTTGTAAATTGCGTTTTGCTTAGTTTAGTAGGAATTTAGTCACATGACTTTGGTGGATGATATACAATTTTTATGATGATGCTCATTGTTTGTCCTTTATATACGCAAAAGAAAATAGATGGCTGGGACAAGTCAAAAGTCAAAACAGGATGTACCTTCTGGATAAAGTCATGATGACCTTGCATCTCATGGCAATGAAGAGCATCAAACACAGGTGTGCACATTTTTCAGGAAGTTTTATGTTCTCTTTGTACATAACAAATTTTCTTTTTCATTTTTTACTGATTTATGTGTTTTCCATCTTCCAGCAAATAATTTTGTACAAGCGTCAGAGAACTAAAGCAATTATTGCACGGGGGAAGCATCCTGATGATATTATTAGTAACAAGAATAGTAACGAGAGCCAAGCTGCATACGCTGGAAATGCAAATGTGAAAGGTGTAGATGTGGACCAACCTCCAAAACCAAAACGCTAGAAGACGGGAGGAACTGAGGTATTTGCATAGTTGCTTCAGTTTTTTTTCCTAAAACAGTTGCTTCAGCTGTTTTCCTAAAACAGTTGCCTAGCAATGCTGCCTAACACTTCTAGGGAAAACCCTATACACAGAATCTTAGCAGCAGCACAACTCAAAAAGGAGCGCTGCTGCTAATTAGCAGTAGCGCGGGTGTGTAAAGCCCGCTACTAACAAGCGTTTAGCAGTACCGCGCTTGGTGTTACCCGCGCAGCTACAAATATCGACCGGCAGTGCCCCTCAAACTCCATTTAGCAGCATCGCGGTGCCGCGTACCGCGCTACTACTAAAGCTTTAGTAGTAGCGCGATTTTCCTGAGGTCGCTGCTGCTAATTTTCAAATTGAACACACTTTTTGTCCCGGTTAGCAGTAGCGCTTCTGCCGAAAGCGCGCTGCTGCTACTTTCTTATCAGCAGCGCGTTTTACGTCCCGCGCTACTGCTAATCCGCACCAACCCACCACCTTTTCCCCACCCGTCCCCGTCCCCTCCCCCTCCTCTCTTCCCTTTCCCCTACCTCCCACATCCTCCCACTCTCACTCTTCTTCTTCCTCAACACTTCTCCCCCATTACTCTCCCTCTTCTACCTACCTTTCTCTCTCTTCATTACTCCTACCTAACTACACCATCTCCATTAATGCATCTCCTTTCTCTTTTTCCTCCCCCCTCCACTAGTTGAAGTTGTCTCCTCCCAAATTAGGTAGCTAGGTAGATGTAGCATTTAGTTAAGTGACCTATTTGCCCTCTAACTAGATCTATCTTTGTCAAGAAGAGCTTTGTGCACTTTTGATCTCCCTACATCATCATCTCATCACCATGTGCTCGATCTCGAGATAGAGGTGATTAAAATTTCATGCTTTTGCAAAATGGAAATATGTTTATGTGTGTGTGATAAGTTTATGGAAATTGTGTGTGTGGCATGAGTTGACGCCAAATTGTGCTTTTGAGTTGCCTATGTTTTGCCGAAATGTCGATTTATTTCCGTTTCGGCGAATTCCGGGCAAACTCTAGTTCTATATATGTCCTATTTTTATGGAAGGTCATGCCGAATTTTTGTATGACTTTGATGCATGAACGCATTTTTATAATCAATTTGTTTATTATTACCGTGCAGAGTTGACAATGGTCAGTGGAACAATGGTGGACAGGTGGTTGCGGTCGGCGGTGCAGGACATGAAAGAAAATAAACGGACAGAGGTTTTATGTCCGTGTCAAAAATGCAAAGGAATAATTTGGCTCGACCCCCATGACAATGGTCGTGTCGAAGCACACCTGCTCATGACTGGTTTCATGGATGGCTATACTCGGTGGATAATTGAAGATGAGGATGACAATGTTGAGGATGCCGACGGGGCAGGCAATGATGACACGGGCAAGATGAAGAGATGATCGATAATGGCGGCGGGGAAGAGGCCGGACATGGCGGCGAAGAAGGGGCCGGACATGGCGGAGGAGAAGGGGCCGGACATGGCGGCGGAGAGAACGACATGGACTCCACGCAGCAGAGTTCGTCGGTACTAAGTTCAATTGTGTGGGACCCTCATGTTCAAGCATTGCTTCGCAAGGAGACGAGTACTGAGAGAGCTGCTTCTAGAGAGGAGGCTAAGCTGGAGCAACTGGTGATACACTCGAACACTCCATTGTATGATGGTTGCAATCTTGAGGTGACCTGCTTGAGTTTCACGCTCCAACTCCTGAAGACGAAGGCTAAAAACAAATGGACCGACACTAGCCTCGACGAGCATCTCAAGTACCTGAAGGATGTTCTTCCCGCGGGTAATCTATGTCCTAGTAGTGTTGATGAGGCCAAGAAGATCATGTGCCCTCTTGATCTGCCACACGTTAGATACCATGCATGCATCAACGATTGCATAATTTATCGGAAGGAGCACGTGGAAAAAACAAGCTGTCCGGTGTGCAACGCTTCTCGATACAAGAAGGCCGGGAAGAAATGTCCCCAGAAAGTTGTATGGTACTTACCGATCAGTCCCCGTCTCTCGAGGTATTTTGTAGATCCCAAGGAAGCAAAGCTAATGTGCTACCACACGGAGAGGAAGAAGCCCGACGATGGAGATGATCCGAAGCTGAGACACGTCAAGGATGGAAGCCAG
Source organism: Triticum timopheevii (assembly GCA_963921465.1). Lineage (NCBI taxonomy): Eukaryota > Viridiplantae > Streptophyta > Magnoliopsida > Poales > Poaceae > Triticum > Triticum timopheevii. Next base: position 48,108,962 of record OY997264.1, on the reverse strand, counting down.
TGGAGAGCGTTGAACAGCTTCTATCGGTATTTTGAATGTGATGCAAGGAACATCGTGCTCAGTGCGTGTACCGATGGCATGAATCCGTTTGGCAACCAGAACACCAACCATAGCACATGGCCCGTGTTTGTATGGATGTCAAACCCCCCTGGTTGTGCATGAAATCGAAGTACATTCACATGAGCATGCTTATTCAAGGGCCAAAACAACTAGGAAATAATATTAATTTGTATCTTGGGTTACTTCAAGAGGAGTTAGACACGTTATGGAAAACACCGGCCAAGACATGGGACGCCAGCAAAGGCGAGTATTTCAACATGAGAGCCGTGCTGATCACGATAGTGTAGGACTATCTCGGTTACGGATATGTGGCAGGCCAGGTGTGCCATGGATATTGCGGATGCACGCGGTGCATGGATGATACGACGTCTCAGCAGCTACTCCTGTCGACACGAAGGCTAAGCTCTCTGCTACTGATGGTACTCCTGCTCCAGATGCTGGCTTCTACCGGTCCATTGTTGGTGCTCTTCAGTACCTTACTCTCACTCGGCCGGAGCTTCAGTACGCGGTTCAGCAGGTCTGCCTGCATATGCATGCTCCTCGAGATATTCACTGGACTGCCGTTAAGCGGATTCTCCGTTACATCCGTGGTGCTATGGACCTCGGCCTCACTCTGCACGCCTCCACTGCCACTGATTTGGTCGCCTACTCCGACGCCGACTGGGCTGGTTGCCCGGACACACGACGTTCTACTTCGGGTTACTGCATCTTCCTTGGACCATCCCTGGTGTCGTGGTCGTCCAAGCGGCAGCCCACCATCTCGCAGTCTAGCGCCGAGGCTGAGTACCGCGCTGTGGCCAACGTTGTTGCTGAGTGCTCCTGGCTTCGTCAGCTTCTTCACGAGCTCTCGTGTCCTGTTGAGAAGGCCACGGTGGTCTACTGCGACAACGTCTCCGCCGTCTACCTCTCCGCCAACCCGGTTCATCATCGTCGCACCAAGCATATTGAGCTTGATATCCATTTTGTTCGGGATCAGGTGGCTCTTGGCCATGTCCGTGTTCTGCACGTACCCACCTCCCAACAATTTGCCGACATCATGACCAAAGGCTTGCCCACGACGTCTTTCGAGGAATTCCGGTCCAGTCTATGCGTCAGCAACGGTGTCGCTTCGACTGCGGGGGGGTGTTGAGAAATGTATTTAGCACATGTATTCTTGTACTCCAAGTCTCCTCCTTGTGTATAGTTGAGGATATGACTTGCCCTATGTACTATATATACTTGTGCATATGCACCTATCAATACATTGAGAGTTGCATCCTATTCCTCTACATGGTATCAGCCTAACCCTCGATCCCCAGCCCTAGCCGCGCCGCCGTCGCCTCTCCAGGCCGCCGCCGCTCTCGCTGTCCCGCGCCGCCGCCCCTCCCGCGCCGCCGCGCCTCCTCCCTCCCCTCCCCACCACCCCGCCGCGCCACCCCACCCTTCCTGCCTTCCCAAGCCACCACTCCCGCGCCGCCTCCCCTCCAAAACCCTAAACCCTCCCCGATCCCATCTCGCGCCGCCACCCCCTCCCTCTGCCATGTCGGCCCTCGGCACCTCCTCCTCCTCCAGCGCCGCTCCGAGCAACCCGTTCGCCTCCTCCTACGGGTCCGAGGTCGATGAGCCCCAAGCCGCCGACATCCGCAACATCCACCTCTCCGATCACGTTCCCATCATCCTCTTCCACTCCTCCGTCAACTACTATGCCTGGAAAACCTACTTCAACCTCCTCTTCCGTGAGTACAACCTTCGTGATCATGTGGACGGTCTCGCCAACTTCTTCGCCGGCGCCCACGACGCCAACTGGCTCGCCATCGACGCCACCCTCATCCGGTGGTTCTTCCTCACCGTCTCTCCGGACATCTTCCACACCGTCGTTCGCGATGGGGACGATGCCTACACGGTGTGGACCAAGATCAATGGCCTCTTCACCGACAACAAGCTCCAACGGATTGTTTTCTTGCAGCAGGAATTTTTTGGGTGTCACCAAAACAACTCCACCATCGACGCCTACTGCCTCCGACTCAAGACCCTCTCCGACGAGCTCAATGACGTCGGGTTTAAGGTGGGCGACGAGCTTCTCCTCTCGACGCTTACCGCCGGCCTCAACGAGGACTTCGGCAACGCCGCCTCCAACCTCACCCTCATGGCCAACCCCACTTACGAGCGGGCGGTGGCCTACCTCCGTCTTGAGGAGCGGCGGATGAAGCACCTCCGCACCCGCGCCAGCCACACCGCGCTCGCCGCCGGCCTCTCCATCGGCGCCTCTACACCACCCTCGGCGCCCCGTCCTCCGGCTGTCCCGCACCCTGCGCCGGTGCCGCAGCCACCCCAGCCACCTCGCAACGGTGGCAACAGCGGCAACCGCCGCCGCGGTCGCGGCGGCAACCGCCAAGGCGGAGGCAAAGGTGGCGGCGGTGGTGGTCAGGCTCCTCAGCAGCAGCCCCCGCCACCCTGGGCTGGTGGATACAACCCCTGGACGGGGGTCGTGCACGCCTACAGCATGCCTGTGCCGCGGCCCCCCGCCCCGGGCATTCTCGGCCCCCGCCCGAGCGCACACCAGGCGCTCCTGGCCGCGCCCTTCGGCGCCAGCGGCGCCCTCGGCGCCCCTCTTGCCGCGCCCTCACACGGCGCATACGGCGCCCCCGGCGCATATGGCACCCCCTACTACGACCCGGCCCTTCTGGCGGCCCTGCAGCAGCCGCCACCCTACTCCGGCGGTGGTGGCGATTAGATCATGGACTCCGGTGCCACCGCTCATATGTCCGCTCATCCGGGTGACCTCTCCTTTGTTCATCCCACTTCCACTCCTTCCCGTATCATCATCGGCAATGGTGTTGGTCTTCCTATCTCCCATGTCGGGTCTGCACCTTTTCCTTCTAACTCTCGACCTCTCTCTCTTAATAATGTCATTGTTTCTCCCCATCTCATTCAGAACTTGGTCTCTGTTCGCAATCTTTCTCGTGATAATTTCGTAACTGTGGAATTTGACGAAGTTGGCTTTTCTGTTAAGGACGCTCGCACCAGGATGATTCTTCACCGCTGTGACAGTCCCGGCGACCTCTACCCAGTTCAGTCGCCGTCATCTCCAGGTGGTCCTCGCGCTTTTTCCGCCGGCGTCGATCTTTGGCATGCTCGTCTCGGGCATCCTAGCACTTCTTCCCTTCGTCAAATAATGAGAGGATTTTCTTTTTCATGTGATAAAACGGCCGCTCACTCATGTGAAGCCTGCCGGTTAAGCAAACATGTTCGCCTTCCTTTTAGTTCCTCTTCCACAGTTGCATCTTTTCCGTTTGAGTTAATTCATAGCGATGTATGGACATCTCCAGTACCCAGTAATTCTGGCTATCTTTATTATCTCGTCATACTGGATGATTACTCTCACTTTGTGTGGACATTTCCTCTTCGTAGGAAATCAGATGTTGCCGCCACTCTCATTGCATTCTATGCTTATGTTTCCACACAGTTCGGGCGACCCATACTCGCACTTCAAACCGACAACGGAAAAGAATTCGACAATCACACCATCCGCCATCTCCTTTCCACTCACGGCACCGTGTTTCGTCTCACGTGTCCCTACACCTCCCAGCAAAATGGCCGTGCCGAGCGCATCCTACGCACCCTCAATGAGTGTGTGCGCACCCTTCTCTTTCATGCCTACATGCCTTCTTGGTTTTGGCCCGATGCCCTCGCCACCGCCACCCTCCTCCTCAACCTCCGGCCATGCCGGCCGCGCTGGCACTACGCGCCTCATCATCTCCTCTATGGCAATCCTCCCTCCTACGACGGTCTCCATATTTTTGGTTGCCATTGCTACCCCAACACCACAGCCACCACCGCCCATAAACTCGCTCCTCGTTCCGTTCCATGTGTCTTCCTTGGTTACCCGGCCAACACTAAGGGTTATCGCTGCTACGACCCTGTGTCTCACTGTGTCATCACGTCACGACATGTGTACTTTGATGAGTTTGTGTTTCCCTTTGCTCAGGAACAGGTGGTCCCGGCTTCCCCTCCCGCGGCTGGCTCTTCTCCGTGCCGCCGCCTGCTGCCGGCCCTGGGTGCTCCGGCACCCCCGCCCGCGGCGCCCTCCTCCGGCTCGGGGCCATCCGCGGCTCCCTCCTCCGGCTCGGCGCCCTCGTCGCCTGGAGCCCCGTCCACGCCGCCTACGTCGCCTCGCGCCCCAGCCATGCATGCTGGGCCAGCTGCTGGGCCTCCTGATGGGTCGCCGGCTGGGTCGGCCTCCCCTGGCGCGGCCTCTACGGGCGAGGCCTCGACCCCGCCTCGGTCGCCCGCCTCGCCAGCCTCGTCGGCTGGCTTCTCCGACGCCACGGCCTTGACCCCTGCCTCGACAGCTCCGTCTGTTGGCCCCACCGACGACGCGGAGGCCACTGCCTCTCCAGTGGACGCCGTGGCTGCCACGGCCCCACCGCCACCCGCGGCTGCTCCGACGGCCGAGCCCGTCACCCACTCGCGCACTGGGGTCTTTCGCCCGAGTTCCCGTTATGCGGACGACTACGTCTGCACCGCCTCGACGTCCGCTCCTTCCCCGCTGTCGTCCTCGGTCCGGGCCGCTCTCCGCGACCCTCTCTGGATGGCTTCCATGCAGGAGGAGTTTGACGCTTTGCAGCGGAACCGGACTTGGCAGCTTGTTCCCCGTCCCCGGCACGCTAATGTGATCACCGGGAAGTGGGTCTTCAAACACAAGCTTCGTCCCGACGGCACTCTGGATCGCTACAAGGCGCGTTGGGTTGTTCGTGGTTTCCGGCAACGCGCCGGTGTGGACTTCACCGACACTTTCGCCCCGGTTGTTAAGCCCGGGACGATCCGCACTGTTTTGCAGTTAGCGGTTTCTCGTGCCTGGCCAGTTCATCAGATGGATGTCTCCAACGCTTTTCTGCATGGCCATCTTGAGGAGCAGGTTTTCTGTCAGCAGCCCACGGGGTTTGTTGACCCGGCGTGTCCTGATCATGTGTGTCTGCTCTCACGCTCATTGTATGGGCTCAAGCAGGCTCCTCGTGCCTGGTACCAGCGCATCGCAGTGTTTCTTCATCAACTCGGCTTCCGCTCTACACGCTCCGATGCTTCGCTGTTTGTTTATCACCATGGCACCGACACGGCGTACTTGCTGCTTTATGTTGACGACATCATCCTGACAGCATGCACTTCCGAGCTTCTTCGCCGACTTACTGATCGTCTCCGTGCTGAGTTTGCCATCAAGGACTTGGGTCCGTTGCACTACTTCCTCGGTGTTGAGGTGGTGCGTCGTCCTGATGGTTTCTTTCTTCATCAACGGCAGTACGCTCATGAGCTCCTTGACCGCGCTGGTATGCTTAACTGCAAACCGGCCGCTACTCCTGTCGACACGAAGGCTAAGCTCTCTGCTACTGATGGTACTCCTGCTCCAGATGCTGGCTTATACTGGTCCATTGTTGGTGCTCTTCAGTACCTTACTCTCACTCGGCCGGAGCTTCAGTACGCGGTTCAGCAGGTCTGTCTGCATATGCATGCTCCTTGAGATATTCACTGGACTGCCGTTAAGCGGATTCTCCATTACATCCGTGGTGCTATGGACCTCGGCCTCACTCTGCGCGCCTCCACTGCCACTGATTTGGTCGCCTACTCCGACGCCGACTGGGCTGGTTGCCCGGACACTCGCCATTCTACTTCGGGTTACTGCATCTTCCTTGGACCATCCCTGGTGTCGTGGTCGTCCAAGCGGCAGCCCATCGTCTCGCGGTCTAGCGCCGAGGCTGAGTACCGCGCTATGGCCAACGTTGTTGCTGAGTGCTCCTGGCTTCGTTAGCTTCTTCACGAGCTCTCGTGTCCTGTTGAGAAGGCCACGGTGGTGTACTGCGACAACGTCTCCGCCGTCTACCTCTCCGCCAACCCGGTTCATCATCGTCGCACCAAGCATATTGAGCTTGATATCCATTTTGTTCGGGATCAGGTGGCTCTTGGCCATGTCCGTGTTCTGCACGTACCCACCTCCCAACAATTTGCCGACATCATGACCAAAGGCTTGCCCACGACGTCTTTCGAGGAATTCCGGTCCAGTCTATGCGTCAGCAACGGTGTCGCTTCGACTGCGGGGGGGTGTTGAGAAATGTATTTAGCACATGTATTCTTGTACTCCAAGTCTCCTCCTTGTGTATAGTTGAGGATATGACTTGCCCTATGTACTATATATACTTGTGCATATGCACCTATCAATACATTGAGAGTTGCATCTTTTTCCTCTACAGCGAGAATAGGGACTTGGACAGTTGGAGAGCGGAGCGGCCAGGGCGAATGGCCGGAGATAGACGCAACGACGCAGGGATATTTTCTGCAGAGCCACCGGCGTTGCGACGATAACGATACGCAACACCTAGGCAACCGTCACCGTTGTTTGTCAGCTACTCCCTCTGTTTCTAAATAGATAACCCAATTTTGTACCAACTTTAGGATAAAATTAATACAAAGTTAGATGACTATTTTGGAACGAAGGGAGTAGTTTGGTTCGTTATCTGGGCTACCTACCTGAAGAAAACTAGCACCCGGCCTGGGGCTTGAGTCCGCGCTGATTTGTGTCTCGCCAGACTTGTGCTCTCAGTTTTTTTAAAAAAATTGTTTTTCATGTAACTTTTAAAATTCTATTTTTAAATAGTACTTCCTCCGTTTCTAAATATAAGTCTTTGGAGAGATTTCACTATGAACCACATACGAATGTATGTAGATGCAATTTAGAGTGTATATTCACTCATTTTGCTCCGTATGTGGTCCATAGTGAAATCTTTACAAAGACTTATATTTAGGAACGGAGGAAGTACATACTTCTTTCGTCCCATAATGTAAGACGCTTTTTGACACTACGGAGGGAATATATTTCAAAAGTATAACAAAACATATTTGTTCAACTGAACATGGCAGTGGCTGGCCCATTTAGCTGTTGTGCGTTCTGGTTTGGTAATAGAATTTGTGTCACTCTCAAACAATACTGAGGCTTTGGTTTAAATTTGTGAGATATTTCTTCGGTGCAAACTCACCCGGACTCTCATTTTCAAACTTTGCGGCACATATTTTTCTTAGAACAACAGTATGTCTCAAGCAAGGTTTGAAGCAAAGTGTCTGCATACACTGGCCTCCGTGTACACACGTCCCCTTCTGCAATAGTACCCTTGCGTGGGGCTGCAGTGCCTGTCCTCGGAGCAGACGCACTGCCCGTCCAGCGCGCACCCGTCGGCGCCCACGCCGCCGCCACCGCCGTTGCCGATGACATCATCGGACCACGGGCTGTCGAACAGCCCCTGTGGGTCGAGCTCCCGCTTGGCCGCGGCGAACCTGCCCCATCCTGGGTACTTCCCCTGCACCCCACGGAAGGCGACCATCCTGTTCTTGGCCCAGTGCGGGCGCGCCCCGTGCTTGACGAACGCCATCTGCTCCACCTCCTCCCACACGTCCTGGTTGAGCCGCGCCGACGACGCGTCCGCCGCGCGGTAGTAGTTCAAGTCCACCACCACGGAGTCCTCCGGATGGCCCAGCCAGGCCTCCGACCTCTTGACGAACCGGATCAGTAGGCCGTTGTAGACGTCCACGCCGCACATGTTGTCCGGGTTGAGGTCCCGCAGCCGCTTCACGTCGAGGACGAAGGACCGGAAGCTCGTCGGCGAGAAGACAGCCGTGCTCTCGTAGAAGAAGAGCCCCTTGTACCTAGGGTCCCACGCGCACGCGGAGAGCGGGTCTTGCGACCGCGCGCAGGAGCTCGAGGCCTGCATCTTCCCTTGGAACCCCGCGACGGGGTAGCCGGTGAAGAGCAGGCCGCCGTCGTTGCGCAGCCCGTTGCCGACGAGCCTCTTCGCCGCGATCCCCGCCGCGGCCATCACGCACTTGCCCTTGGCGTCCCTCGTCGTCTCCAGTAATGTTTCTGACGGAGCAATGTATAATAGCACGTTAATTATTTTTGCTCCGGTGAGATTTGTGCCGCCCGCCCGTACGTCACGTACCGGATGCTCGTATTGCTGAGGAGGCCGCGATGGGAATGGGCTGGAAGCCGATGAAGTCGTTGACGCCATTGCCGATGGCGTCCAGAGGCGCGCGGTCGTCGATCCTGTACATAGCCTGGTGCTGCGACGGATACCAGGAAATGTCGGCGAACTAATGGCGTGCCGCGTGCTCCGCGAAGTCGTCCTGGATGGCGTAGTCGTCTCTGTAATCGTAGGTTATGCTTCGCTTGAATCTTGGCTCTAGTGCTAGTGTCACCTGCACAAGCAGCCACACAACTATTGTGTTGGTTAGGAACTATTCCCTCCGATTGAGATTTTTTCTTTTGAAAGATCCAGCATCGTTGGCATTTCATTGATAATAGCAAGAAGCAACGGAAAACAATAAGGTGGTGAAGGTCCTAGGACCAGATCCCAAGATCAAAGAAAGAGAAAAGAAAAAACAACAGCCCTAATAGCCGCAGCCCAACACTCCATACTAAGACAGCGCAGCTCTGACTCCGACGGTGAACTACTAAGAAAACTAGGCAGGAGTGGTGTCACGGAGGATCACCGAACAAGCCATCTGTCACGCGTCATCGTATACCATCAGCCCCCGCCGCCGCTTCGACTTCACAGCAACAGGCAGTCGAGGCATATCCACGGACATGCCGAAGAAGAAGAACCGACTACCACAATCAAGGCCACGCTTCCGACATTGCTCATCGCCGTCATCATTGCCATAGAAACCAGCATGCACGTCCAGTTGTAGGAAGCACCAAAGGGATCAAAGTCTTCAAGACGGTGCCCTAAAGAGGGGAACGACGTTGAAGACGACGCCGCCTCCCGATCCTGCAGCAGGATCTGGGTTTTCACCCGAAGGAATTGATCCGGGAGGTTTGGCTGCGAGATTCCCGACGCCTCCTCCAAGGAGGATAGCAACGCCCACAGGCGCCGTTGCCGCTGGGCAGCCAGAACCGGCCAGGCTTTCACCCGGGACAACCACTCCCATGCAGCAAGCCGAGGTCGACCCGTGCCTCCACTGAACCGCGAACCCCCCGCACAGCAAGTGTGCCATCACTGTGCAGGGCCACCACCAAGCCTCCCTGACGGCGGGCCTGCAGAGACCAAATCAGGTCCTCCACCCCGCATCCAACCGCGGCCGGAGCCTCTCTGCTCCAGCACCGCCTCCCGCCGCACGTAGCCATCCCTCGACACAGCTTCACATCTCGTTGGAGACCAGCTCGCACGCTGGGGACCAGAGCCGCAACGCGAGATCCAGGAGCGAGGAAGCACCGACGCTGCCCCCGCTCGCCGTTTCCGCGCGTCGAGCCGTCCCTTGCCAGATCCGTGCCTCACGACCCGCGCGCGCGCACCTCCGTGCGCTGCCTCGCCGGCCACCTATGTCGTCCCGAGCGTGCGCAGCTGCTCGAGCTCCCGCGAAAATCTCCGGCCCACGCCAGCACCTCCGGACGGAAGGAGGAGAGAGGGGCCTCGTCGCCGCGCAGCCGCCCAGGCTTTACCCGGCGACGGCGAGGGGAAGGAGCGATGGTTGTTGCGGCTGCTGGCGGCTGCTATGGTTTGCCCCCAAGCCACAGAGCAACGCGCGGGGGTCGGGGGGGGGGGGGGGGGGGAGGGGGGGCATTCAAGAATATAATGTCGTGGTTTTAGTTCAAAACTAAACCAATGAAAGGGAGTAGTAGTACTCTCCATGGTTTTTATTTGCGTTTTCATTGGATCGGAAGAAAACTCTAACCGAAGAACCAAATGTTGACCCACATGCAACCCATGCTCTTCATTGGTTACTATGCGCATAGAGTCACACGAAAGCTACTCCCTCCATTTCTAAATACAAGTCGTTTTAGAGATTGATTTTAATATAAACAACATATGAATGTATATAGACATATTTTAGAGTTAGATTCACTCATTTTACTCCGTATGTTGCCCCGTATTAGAATCTTTAAAATGACATATATTTAAGGATGGAGGGAGTAAAATATATGGAGTGAGCTAGTACTCACAAGGCCAACCTTAAAAACCCGGTGTTTTATGCTAAACAGATCTAAAAATTCAGTAATTTTCACAAAGCCAATGCTTTTCATCATTCAAATTTTGTCTCTCGGAATTATGAATAAAGGTATCACTAACATTAAAATTTTGGACGTCACAGAATTTATGAACTTTCCATATTCTTTCTGATTTCAATCTATCGAAATTCACTGATTTTTTTAAAAAAAACTTGAGCTATCCTAAATTTGATTTGAAGTTACCTTTAATCTAGACAAAAAAAAAATCGAAATTGCAAATATTTCAGTACCCGTCGAAATTTAAAATTCGTTTGCATTTTGAACCTTATTATGAATAACAAAATCGGAAGACTGGATCTGAAATAATGTGTTGAATGGTGGATCTGAAGATTGGATCGTTAGAGTGCTAAATTAAAGAAACAAACCTTGGAGATGACCCCGAGCAGGCCAAGCGAGACGAGCGCGGCGGGAAAGAGCGCGTCGCCTCTCCGGAGCGGCACGACCCTGGCCCACCCTTGCTCTGCTCCGGCGGGCACGACGAGGCTGAGGGCCACGACGTGGTCGTGCACGGCGACGCCCCGGCCCCACCAGGAGCTGCCGTGGGACCCCGTGCTCAGGACCCCGCCGACGCTCATCTCGTCCCAGTACGGCGACGCCGGCAGGCTCAGCCCCCTGGCCTCCGCCGCGTCGATCACGGCCCTCAGCGACGCGCCGGACTCCGCGGTCACCGTCCGCGCCGCCACGTCCACCTCCACGCCGGTGTAGTTCTTCGTGCTTATCAGCAGGGACGCGCTGCCGTCGCGGCCGGGGCCGGCGGGGCAGGCCATCTTCGGGATGTTGTGCGCGAAGCCGCTGACGGCCTTGACACGCATGCCCACGGCGCTGGCGCGGGCGACGGCCGCCACCACGTCCCGCTCGGACGCCGGGTACTCGACGGCCGCGACGCGGCAGTCCGCGCGGTCGCTCGACCAGGCGCCGTACGCGTTCGAGAGCACGCAGCCGTCCCCGCCGCACCGCACCGGCGGCCGGGGCGGCACCGAGACGGCCGCTGGGGCCAGGCGGCAGAGCAGGAGCAGGAGAAGAGCAGTCGCCGCCATCATCTTCTCTCCGTGCGTGCGTGGGCTCTGCTTTGCATAATCTGTTCGTCTCGCCGCAGTGGTAAGCACGTCGCGTGCTCCACAGGATATTTTCCGTGGGCGGGGAAGGAAGACTGCCTGTCAAGCAACGATTTTTTTTTATACCAAGCAACGTTTTTTTTAAATCCTTTTGGAAATGTCTTATCCTTTTATTACTTTGTTTGGAAAGATATCAACACCTACAATACAAAAGTTATGTGCTATGGAAATTAATATCGTGACGCATCTAGTGATATTGATTTCACATTGTGAGTGTTAATATTTTGTCCTATAAAGTTAGTCAAAGTTTACGGAGTTTAACTTTAACCAAATTTTATATGCAGACTATAAAAAAAGGAAGGAGAATTTAACTAGGTCATTGCTTGTGTGGGACACAAAATGTTTCAAAGCGATCAATGTGATTTTACCCGTCAATTGAATCACCACTCCATTAAAAATAGAAATCGACACTTATTTACTTAGCAAAGAGAAATAATTTGATAAGTCGATAAGGCATGAGTGGTTTCTAAGGAAAATCAATGGGGAAAATAAGTATCATGTATGAAGGCCTAATTAGTCAGGCCAAACCACCAAAAGTCAGTTTGATGGGAGGAAACAAGAGTGCAAATAGATTATGGCGGTGGTGATGGTTATCATATGCTCCCTCCATCTCAAAATAAGTGTGGTGGCTTCAAATGAAGTACTCCCCCCGTCCCATAATATCAGAACGTTTTTCATACTACACTAGTGGCAAAAATGTTCTTATATTATGGGACAGAGGGAGTAGTATATAGTATTGGTTTTGCGCTCGAGGATAGACATGCATGCATCGCATGGAAGTAGAATAGGGTTTTATTAATTCAGAGTTGAAGTTGAATGGGATCGAGCTAGTTTAATGTTGATTATTGAACTAGATATCCAAGAATCAACACGAGGTTTGACTTTAATTTGATCAATCGATCATGTGATCTTGATCTGAGGTACCTCAAAGTTATGGGAACGACGGCTTAGCTCCAACTTTGACGCCATCATACGATCCTGGACAGCTGTGCATGAGCCCCGGCAAAATCAGCTCCCCATGTTGGGGGCCTGCTAGTCAGACCAAAAAACCTTCTTCCTCCCCAAGCAAACAAACCTTTTTTTCTTCCTTATCTCGCCATGTCCTTCCTCTGCAGCATAGTTTAAAAAATCGGACAAGATAGGCGGTACATCGGGCCTTTGAACCAGAAAAACAAGGAAAACAATATTACTGCGTTCGTGCATGCATTGTTCTTGCTTAGTACTCCGTTGCATTTCAAATTAAACTATAAAAACGTCTTAGAATGCGGTGGTGCATTATCGCGTAACTTGTACACAAGATATTGTGCTTTGTGTGCGACCTGTACATGTGAAGGCCTAATTAGTCGGGGCCAATTAACTTAAACCACCAAAAGTCATTTCCGAGCATACAATGTGTTATTACGAGAGGACCACTCGGCAATATTGTCTTTTCCGAGCATAGCTCTCGGGTATGAAGCCATGTGGTTGGTGTTGTCAGCTCGACTAACTATTTGCTGAGAACCTGGGGAGTTACTGGTGCTAGGTAAACCGAGAGTTGCAGCTCGACAACTAGGAAGGTGTTTACTGAGTTCCCCTAAGAGTAGTCGGCAAAAACCTGCCGGCTCTGTTCTATACTGACAGCCATGTAGTCATTTTATTTTGCTGAGAGGAGCCCTTTAGTTCTCAGAAATATGTACATCGAGTGCCCGAAAGACGGCACACGACAAAGTTCTGTTTGCCAGAGTGGTGTACGTCGTATGCCTTTTGTCGAGAACAGTTCTCGGCAAAGCCTTTGCCGAGTTTCACGAGCACTCGGCAAAGTGGTCGATCCTAGTGACAACAGATATACAAATCCATCCGACCTCTCAACAACACAGGAGTATTGCTAAGATACAAATGAAGTTGAAGGAACAAAGTATCTCCATCATCAGACAATCCCATGAACCCTCGATCGACCAATCCAAATGAGTGGAAGAAAACACCTCACGAACTCTTCGTCACCATCACCAAGAACACCGACGATGTGAAGATAGAGTTGGCTTAGAGCATCTCCAACCGCGCCTCTAGCAGGCCCTCCCCATGCGTTTTTTCCGCGCGGGCGCCAAAAAAACGCCCCAGTCGCGCCCCCAGGACGTCGAATTCCGCCGTCTCGGCCCGTTTTTGCGTCCAGCGATCGCAGGCCGAACCCAGCGCACTAGAGGGTGCTCGGGGGCTCCGGCGCAAGGGGAAAGCGCTCCTGGGGCCACATTGTCACGCGAAAAGTCAAGCCACCCGTCCAGATTCGCCTCTGACCCCCCACGCTCGGCCGCCACCCTGCGCCACCCTGCCGATCCCGGCGCCGTCCACCGCCCACCGCAGCTAGGTAGATCATTTCCCACCGGGAAAAAGAAGCGGTTTCGCCAAGGCAGCCTCTCCGCCGCCGTCCGGGCAACTTTTCCGGCGTTTCGGCCGCGCAGGGCCTGTACACCGGCGGGTTTGCGCCCACCTCGCCCGCAAGGTGTTCGGTGATTTTCCCGGCCCGGCGATGGACTCGGAAGATGAGGAGGCGCTCGCGGCTTTGCTGGAGGAGGAAGCCGAAGCCGACGTCCAGGAGCAGGAGCATCTCATGGTGCCCGCCGCCCTTGCCGGCCTGCTCGCAAGCAGTGAAAAGCCGCGGCGAGGTGGCACGGTGCCTGGGCGGGTGAAAGCAAAGAACTGGCATCATCTGGAAGGCTACTGCATGCTCTACTCGGACTACTTCGTCGAGGCTCCATTGCACGGTCAAAAAACATTTCGGTGCAGTTATCGGATGAGCCGAAAGCTTTTCCTCAGGATTGTGATTTCCATCCGGGAGTTCGACAGCTACTTCAAGTGCAAGATGGATTGCACCAACACAGTTGGATTTACCTAAATCCATAAGTGCGCGACAGCTATGAGGATGCTTGCATACGGAGCTCCCGGTGATTCACTCGACGACTATGGGCGCATGGCCGAGTCTGCCACCATTGAGTGTTTCTACAAGTTCTGCAGGGCAGTGGTGGCAGTGTTTGGACCGCAGTACTTGCGAACACCCAATGCGGAAGACACTGCTCGGATCCTAGCACAGAATGCAGCAAGAGGATTTCCTGGGATGCTTGAAAGCATCGACTGCATGCATTAGAAATGGAAAAACTGTCCATTTGCTTGGCAGGGGTTGTACAAAGGCGCCAAAGGCGGTTGCAGTGTGGTACTTGAGGCAGTGGCCACACATGACCTCTGGATTTGGCACTCTTTCTTTGGGATGCCAGGAACTCACAATGACATCAACGTCCTGCAGTGCTCCCCTGTCTTTGCCAAGATTGTTTAAGGTCATTCTCCTCCGGTGAACTTCAATGTCAATGGGCGGCACTACAACAAGGGGTACTATCTAGCTGATGGCATCTATCCGAGATGGTCGACATTTGTGAAGACCATCTCAAACCCTGTGCCAGGAGGCAAGAACGCCTGGTTTGCAAAGGTTCAGGAGGCTTGCAGGAAGGATATCGAGCAGGCATTTAATGTGCTCCAATCTTGATTTGCCGTTGTCTGGTTCCCTGCTCAGACCTGGTCGAAAGATCAAATGTGGGAGATCATGACTTGTTGTGTCATCTTGCACAACATGATCATTGAGAGCGTGCAGAAAGAGCCAATGTTTGACACTGAACCATATTACAGGCAGGGTCCTCTTGCCTAAGTTGATCACCAGCTACCGATAACCTGGACTGACTACCTCAATATGCGTCAGGAGATCCGAGACCCACAGGTGCATCAAGAACTGCAACACGATCTGGTGGAGAACCTATGGAGGCTCAAGGGCGAGGCCGGGGCGACGCGGGAATGACGTGTGATGACACTTGAGTTTTTATTTGTTAAACTATATAATTTGTATTGAACTATTTGATTTATGTGATGAAACACGCCGAACCATGCCGAACTATATGACGAACTAATTGATTTCTATTTGTATGCGAAAATTCACGCCGAAAAACACTGAACCGCGCCGATTATGAGCTGATTCACGCAGATATCGGGCCGTTTTTGGACACAATTGGGCCGAACACTGCGCCAAAATCGATGCCTGGGTATACCCAGCTGGCCCCAGCGCCGAGTATACCGCCGGCTCACCCCCAGACCGCTCTTTTTCGGTGCCCTGGGGGGCCGAACGGCTAGAGATGCTCTTATTCTCGGCACGGCCACTGTTACCACCGAAGTTCTGCCGCCAAAAAACAAAACCAAACCTATCTAAAAGAAGCTCGTCACACAATTAACTTCCAGCGAGCCCCGTGTTTTTTTTGGTGCCGAGCCCCGTGTCGCTCCCCGCGAGTGGCCCGGGCGCTAACCCTAGCCGCCGGGCACCGCCGCCACCCATCCCCCATCCTCTCCTGCCGCCGCCGGCGAGCGCCGCCCGGGCAAAGCCCGTGGGGTGTCGGCGGCGGCGGGCTCTTCCACTCCCGCTCGCGAGGTGGGCTGCGCGGGGCAGCTGCGCCAAGCGGAGGAGGCAGGCGAGAGGCGCTGCGGCGTGTGGCTGTGCGCGGGCCGGCACTGCTCGGCACGCCATGATCGCGGCGTAGGAGCCGTGGGCGCACGAGGTCTCCAGCCCGCGCGTCGAGGGCGCGCGCTGGTCCGCATCCGGGAGCGGCTTGGCTGCGCTGGGAGGCGCCGTGCTCGCGCGCCGGGGATCCGGATCTGGCGCCTAGATGCCGCACCGTGGCTCTGGCAGCTCGGATATGGTGTGCCCGCGGGGCCCTGCGGCTGGCGGCCCGCCTGCGGCTCGGATCCATGGCGGCGGCCATGGCTGGTGGCACGCGGCGCAGCTTGGATGGCGGGGAGGTGGTGGGCTTCGGCTGCGGCGGCGGTTCCTCGCTGGATGTTGGTGGCCATGGTGATGTTCGTCATCGACCCCGATCTACTCCGATCTGCAGCGGATCCGGGCCTTGGTGGCTTCGGTCAGTGTTCTTGGGTGCTGGCCTTGCAGATCCGGTGGCTGGAAGGGTTCCGGGGGAATCTCTTGGCCGGCGTGGCGGCCACTCCGATGGTAGTGCCTTTGGGTGTTGCTTCCCTCGTTGGAGGCTTCGGAGAGGACCTCCTTCCTTCCACCCCTCCTAGGAGCTCAGGTGAAAACCTCAGAACCCCCTGTTCCAAGCGACGACGACACCACGGTGCCGTGCTCCTTCCTGAAGGCGTTGCTCGGGGGCTGCTAAAGTGGCGGTGGAAGTGGCGGCGGTTTGGTGTCGACACATGCATTCTGGTCAGCTTCATCTTGGAGGCTGTAGCGACGTAGGCGACGCCCATCTGGTGGAGCTACTGCTGATGGTCGAGGCATCGTCGGCAGTCTGCGCCATCAGGTTCGGGGTGCTCAGGGGGAAACCCCAGATCTGGGTCTTCCGGATCGGATGATGATGGCGTTCTATCGCTTACCCTTCTAGGGGCATCGTCTTGCAGCAAGTGCTGGCTGGAGGGATGGTGGAGCGGTGTTTCATCTCACACTTTGATGGCAGCGGAGATCGATGGCATGGCGCTGTGGAGACTCGGTGTCCGATGTGCGGAGATGGGCTCGCGCAGGAGGAGGTTGCTGTCTGGCGTCATGGTGACGTCGATGGCTGAGTGGCCAGACAAGGTAGAAGCCTCAATATGATCTGAAGACCTATGGAAGATGGCGGCGACGACACACGAGTGCGTCTGACCGGATTGTGCCCCAGACCCGGTATGTGGCTCGGCTGAGGCCTCCGAATGAGTTTCGGCTTCCGACTTTTGATGTTAGGCTTAGGTGAGTGGTTTGGGTAGTGGCCCAGCTAGCACCCCTTCATCATTTTGGATAGGAGTAGCGGCATATGTTGCCAAGATGGTGGATTCAGACACATTGTTGTAATACTTTGTAAGGTCCTCGAGAATAATCAATAAAGTGGCCGTATGCATCTCCCAGATGCAGAGGCCGGGGGTCATCCTCCTTTTCTAAAAAAAAATTTATGGACATAGACCAAAGCACTTGGATTCCCCACTCCCCCTGCCACCGGAGCAGCATGCAGAGGCACGGGCTGCCAGGAGAAACAGGTCCATGCCTCTTCGTATTGTCGAGAGAAATGGTGAGTTGTTGAGGGAAAGTGCACATACATGTGACGTGCATGTTCTTAGCGTGGATGTTGTGTACGTGATCTCCGGATCAGTCCATCATCTTCTTCGACATAGACATAATGTTGGTTATATGACTCTTCTGTTGTCGATATATCTATTTTTTATTTTCTTTTAGCCAGGCTGTTGGTTTTTGGTTGTGTACGTCTTAACTATGGAGAGATCGGGCGCCTTTTATCCAAAAAGTATACTCAAAAGCCAAACACAACTACACTTCATCTCTTGCAACAGAAATAAGGTTCTTTGTGGTGGAATCTGATCGTCAAAGTGTAAGCTTTCGACCTGGTATGGGGTGTTTGCATTGTCTAGAATTATTCTAGAATCTAACGGTGCCATTCTTCCGTTAGGTGATGTGTCGATAGATATGCGTGTGATGGCATCGTCGGTCTCAAGATCTGTCTACTTCGATGTACCGAATGTGCTCGCGGGTTACAGTGTGCACGTACGTGCATTCATTGAGTCAGTGTATACGTGTGTGGCAGCGTCTGCATCCATTTTGTGTTTGGAAAAAAACATCTCTTTTCATCATGAAACAAGAATTATAAAAAAATAGTTTTTTTAGCTGAAAAAGATTAGTAAAACTTGGATATCTGCTCTAATTTTTATTTTAAACTTATCTAATTACTTTTTTTTTGAACTTATCTAATTACTTAATTGTGCGCGCTTGATTTTTTTTGAGAAACAGAGCGGCCGGAGTCTCACATGCATGCTGTGTTAATTCTTTTGTCTCCTAGCGCATGTAGCAGTTGACATTAAATGCGTGGTACTAGTCACTTCGATTTGAAAAAAACCAGGTTCATCTGCATTTACTGTGGGTTTCCAAATTTTTAAAAAGTCAAATATTTCAAACCAAGAACCAGAATTTAGATTCGTTTTCATCGTTGGAATCTCCGTGACGAGATCTTTGAAACTAGATCCCGCATGGGATGTTTCGCGAAATTTTTTTATGCCAACTTTTGTGTTATATGGTGCAACTCTATTACTAAATGGTGCAATTTTAGTATTGCATGGTGCAAATTATTTTTAAAACAATTTTAGAGCTGCATCATCCAATTTCCCATGTGGTTGCAACCAATCAACCATGGCGACCAACTTTTTTAGATGTGCAACTACATGTGTTTGTATTAGTGAAAGACGCACGGTCACAAGTAGGGGAAGTTGTACATCGACTACCAGGTAGTTGCACATCGACTACTAGACAGTTGCACCAAACGGGAACTAAATTGCACACAAAAAGATTCATCGAAACATACACATGCGGGATTTAGTTTCGAAAAGCACGCGGCGAAGTTTTCAACGGTGAAAACAGATCGTAATTCCGATGCGCGGATTGAAAGATATGCCCTTTAAAAAATTTGAGATCACAAATTAAATCCATAAGATAGCAAAATGCATGCAACGAAGGACTTGGCAGGTTCGGCTCACCTGCTGGGTTCCCAGCAGGGATTATTGTGCAGGGCAAATAGGAGATTGCCATGTGTCCTTGTGGGCCAAGAGCTTCAACTAACTCAGATTTAATTTGTTTCTTCTTACTACTTCTTTCCTTCGTCACCTGCCCTCGGGGCGAAGAATACGAGGTTGCCTGCTAGAGGGGAACCGCGGACGGGTTCTTCTTGCTTGCCCGCCGGCGATGTTGTTGGGTCGTCTACTGCTAGTCGATTGCCTGACATGCCTTCATCTGTTTTGCCTAGTACAGTTGTGCAATGTCAGACTTGCTCAAGTTTTAGGAGTCAGTTGCCTGACATGCCCTCATCTGTTGCCTAGTATTCACGATATGTGTTTTTTTCATGTGCCTGATGCGCAACCGATTTTTTTGCTCCTCGTGGTCATGTTACTTAAGTTTGTATTAATGTTGTAACATAGTGAAATTCAGATAGTTTACAATCCTTTAATTGTCTGCTTTTTTGTAAATTGCGTTTTGCTTAGTTTAGTAGGAATTTAGTCACATGACTTTGGTGGATGATATACAATTTTTATGATGATGCTCATTGTTTGTCCTTTATATACGCAAAAGAAAATAGATGGCTGGGACAAGTCAAAAGTCAAAACAGGATGTACCTTCTGGATAAAGTCATGATGACCTTGCATCTCATGGCAATGAAGAGCATCAAACACAGGTGTGCACATTTTTCAGGAAGTTTTATGTTCTCTTTGTACATAACAAATTTTCTTTTTCATTTTTTTACTGATTTATGTGTTTTCCATCTTCCAGCAAATAATTTTGTACAAGCGTCAGAGAACTAAAGCAATTATTGCACGGGGGAAGCATCCTGATGATATTATTAGTAACAAGAATAGTAACGAGAGCCAAGCTGCATACGCTGGAAATGCAAATGTGAAAGGTGTAGATGTGGACCAACCTCCAAAACCAAAACGCTAGAAGACGGGAGGAACTGAGGTATTTGCATAGTTGCTTCAGTTTTTTTTCCTAAAACAGTTGCTTCAGCTTTTTTCCTAAAACAGTTGCCTAGCAATGCTGCCTAACACTTCTAGGGAAAACCCTATACACAGAATCTTAGCAGCAGCACAACTCAAAAAGGAGCGCTGCTGCTAATTAGCAGTAGCGCGGGTGTGTAAAGCCCGCTACTAACAAGCGTTTAGCAGTACCGCGCTTGGTGTTACCCGCGCAGCTACAAATATCGACCGGCAGTGCCCCTCAAACTCCATTTAGCAGCATCGCGGTGCCGCGTACCGCGCTACTGCTAAAGCTTTAGTAGTAGCGCGATTTTCCTGAGGTCGCTGCTGCTAATTTTCAAATTGAACACACTTTTTGTCCCGGTTAGCAGTAGCGCTTCTGCCGAAAGCGCGCTGCTGCTACTTTCTTATCAGCAGCGCGTTTTACGTCCCGCGCTACTGCTAATCCGCACCAACCCACCACCTTTTCCCCACCCGTCCCCGTCCCCTCCCCCTCCTCTCTTCCCTTTCCCCTACCTCCCACATCCTCCCACTCTCACTCTTCTTCTTCCTCAACACTTCTCCCCCATTACTCTCCCTCTTCTACCTACCTTTCTCTCTCTTCATTACTCCTACCTAACTACACCATCTCCATTAATGCATCTCCTTTCTCTTTTTCCTCCCCCCTCCACTAGTTGAAGTTGTCTCCTCCCAAATTAGGTAGCTAGGTAGATGTAGCATTTAGTTAAGTGACCTATTTGCCCTCTAGCTAGATCTATCTTTGTCAAGAAGAGCTTTGTGCACTTTTGATCTCCCTACATCATCATCTCATCACCGTGTGCTCGATCTCGAGATAGAGGTGATTAAAATTTCATGCTTTTGCAAAATGGAAATATGTTTATGTGTGTGTGATAAGTTTATGGAAATTGTGTGTGTGGCATGAGTTGACGCCAAATTGTGCTTTTGAGTTGCCTATGTTTTGCCGAAATGTCGATTTATTTCTGTTTCGGCAAATTCCGGGCAAACTCTAGTTCTATATATGTCCTATTTTTATGAAAGGTCATGCCGAATTTTTGTATGACTTTGACGCATGAACGCATTTTTATAATCAATTTGTTTATTATTACCGTGCAGAGTTGACAATGGTCAGTGGAACAATGGTGGACAGGTGGTTGCGGTCGGCGGTGCAGGACATGAAAGAAAATAAACGGACAGAGGTTTTATGTCCGTGTCAAAAATGCAAAGGAATAATTTGGCTCGACCCCCATGACAATGGTCGTGTCGAAGCACACCTGCTCATGACTGGTTTCATGGATGGCTATACTCGGTG
The DNA here is from genome assembly GCA_963921465.1 of Triticum timopheevii. Taxonomy (NCBI): domain Eukaryota; kingdom Viridiplantae; phylum Streptophyta; class Magnoliopsida; order Poales; family Poaceae; genus Triticum; species Triticum timopheevii. Next base: position 48,087,931 of record OY997264.1, on the reverse strand, counting down.
GATAATTGAAGATGAGGATGACAATGTTGAGGATGCCGACGGGGCAGGCAATGATGACACGGGCAAGATGAAGAGATGATCGATAATGGCGGCGGGGAAGAGGCCGGACATGGCGGCGAAGAAGGGGCCGGACATGGCGGAGGAGAAGGGGCCGGACATGGCGGCGGAGAGAACGACATGGACTCCACGCAGCAGAGTTCGTCGGTACTAAGTTCAATTGTGTGGGACCCTCATGTTCAAGCATTGCTTCGCAAGGAGACGAGTACTGAGAGAGCTGCTTCTAGAGAGGAGGCTAAGCTGGAGGAACTGGTGATAGACTCGAACACTCCATTGTATGATGGTTGCAATCTTGAGGTGACCTGCTTGAGTTTCACGCTCCAACTCCTGAAGACGAAGGCTAAAAACAAATGGACCGACACTAGCCTCGACGAGCATCTCAAGTACCTAAAGGATGTTCTTCCCGCGGGTAATCTATGTCCTAGTAGTGTTGATGAGGCCAAGAAGATCGTGTGCCCTCTTGATCTGCCACACGTTAGATACCATGCATGCATCAACGATTGCATAATTTATCGGAAGGAGCACGTGGAAAAAACAAGCTGTCCGGTGTGCAACGCTTCTCTATACAAGAAGGCCGGGAAGAAATGTCCCCAGAAAGTTGTATGGTACTTACCGAAAAGTCCCCGTCTCCAGAGGTATTTTGTAGATCCCAAGGAAGCAAAGCTAATGCGCTACCACACGGAGAGGAAGAAGCCCGACGATGGAGATGATCCGAAGCTGAGACACGTCAAGGATGGAAGCCAGTGGAGAGCGTTGAACATCTTCTATTGGTATTTTGAATGTGATGCAAGGAACATCGTGCTCAGTGCGTGTACTGATGGCATGAATCCGTTTGGCAACCAGAACACCAACCATAGCACATGGCCCGTGTTTGTATGGATGTCAAACCCCCCTGGTTGTGCATGAAATCGAAGTACATTCACATGAGCATGCTTATTCAAGGGCCAAAACAACTAGGAAATAATATTAATTTGTATCTTGGGTTACTTCAAGAGGAGTTAGACACGTTATGGAAAACACCGGCCAAGACATGGGACGCCAGCAAAGGCGAGTATTTCAACATGAGAGCCGTGCTGATCACGATAGTATAGGACTATCTCGGTTACGGATATGTGGCAGGCCAGGTGTGCCATAGATATTGCGGATGCACGTGGTGCATGGATGATACGACGTCTCAGCAGCTACTCCTGTCGACACGAAGGCTAAGATCTCTGCTACTGATGGTACTCCTGCTCCAGATGCTGGCTTCTACCGGTCCATTGTTGGTGCTCTTCAGTACCTTACTCTCACTCGGCCGGAGCTTCAGTACGCGGTTCAGCAGGTCTGCCTGCATATGCATGCTCCTCGAGATATTCACTGGACTACCGTTAAGCGGATTCTCCGTTACATCCGTGGTGCTATGGACCTCGGCCTCACTCTGCGCGCCTCCACTGCCACTGATTTGGTCGCCTACTCCGACGCCGACTGGGCTGGTTGCCCGGACACTCGCCGTTCTATTTCGGGTTATTGCATCTTCCTTGGACCATCCCTGGTGTCGTGGTCGTCCAAGCGGCAGCCCACCATCTCGCGGTCTAGCGCCGAGGCTGAGTACCGCGCTGTGGCCAACGTTGTTGCTGAGTGCTCCTGGCTTCGTCAGCTTCTTCACGAGCTCTCGTGTCCTGTTGAGAAGGCCACGGTGCCGAAATCGATGAGCTATTGAAAAACTAGAAGGAGTGCCCCACGCCGGGAAAGACGATGAGAAAGGGGCCGGAGCCGCTGCTGAAGGTATGGAAGACGAGGTCTGTGTTCTGGCACTTGGAGTACTTGCACAAACTCGATAAACCTCATTGCCTTGATCAAATGCATATCTGTAAGAATGTCCTTGAGAGCTTGCTCACAACACTGATGAACATACCGAATAAGACCAAGGATGGGCCGAAGGCAAGAAAAGACTTGCAAGATTTGAAAATCAGGGAAGATCTGCACATGCCGCCCTGTAAAATGTCAGACGAGTCAGAGACGGAGACAGAGGCACGGGAGAAGAAGGGCAAGAAAATAAAGAAAGAGGATTATTTGCCCCCTTCTTGCTTCACCTTAAGTCAGGCCGAGATCGGTCAATTCTTTAAGTGCCTTACCGGAGTCAAAGTTAGTTCCGGTTACTGTGGCAAGATAAGCAGATATCTAGACACGGACAAGAAAAGGTTCAGCGGGATGAAGTCCCATGACTGTCATGTGATGATGACACAGATACTACCTGTTGCCCTTAGAGGGATAATGGACAAGCACGTCCGTGACACGCTTATTGGTCTCTACAACTTTTTCGACGTCATCTCTTGAAAGTCGATCAGTGTGAAGTAGCTCCGAAGGCTACAGGAAGAGATCGTTGTGATACTGAATGAGCTTGAGATGTACTTCCTGCCCGCGTTCTTTGACGTGATGGTACATCTGTGTGTCCATATTGTGGATGACATAATAGACCTGGGGCCGTCATTCCTGCACAACATGATGCCGTTTGAGAGGATGAATGGGATCATCAAAGGATTCGTTCGTAACATGTCCCGTCCGGATGGAAGCATCATCCAGGGCTATGTGACACAAGAATGCATCCCTTTCTATGAGAATTTTCTATATGGCGCAGACCAGCCGCCTGGTGTTAGTGTTGGTTTGCCCGTTAACAAGCACGATGGGAGGCTCGAAGGAGAAGGTCACTGCAACGATCGCAGGGAACTACACGTGGCATACTCAGATCGACGCAGCGACTTTGACAGAGCAAACTCGGTAGTGCTACAACACCTAGACGAGGTAGATCCTTTCATGGCACTGCACAAAGAAATTATCGCAAAGAAGTATCGTGACCGGGGGGTATGCAGGACGGACGCCGAAGTTACTAAAGAGCACAACTCCACTTTCCTGCATTGGTTCAAAGAGCATATTATTGCTAATCCCCCGGAGGAGGGCTCTAAGGATGGATTGCTCATATACGCCTTAGCACATGGCCCCTCACCCAACCTCGTAACCTATCAGGCAAATGATATCAACGGATACACGTTCTACACGGAGGCCAAAGATATGTACAGTGATGATCAGAACACATGGGTGACGATGGAATGCATGACCGGCAGCAACAATGGCGCAACTGAACGATTTTATGGAAGGGTCGAGGAGATCTGGGAGCTTGACTATTCTGGACTGCACAACACGATGATGTTCCATGTCAGATGGGCTAAGAATGTCGAAAGAGAAAACCAGATTTTCACTACCATGGCTATACCCGATGCCAAGAGCGCTACCGCGAACGCTATCGCAAAAAATGAGCCATGGGTACACGCTAAGCACGTGACACAATGCTTCTTCATAACCGACCCACGCAATCCCAGCCGTGTTGTCGTGAGGAGAGGCAAAAGGAACATCATTGGAATTGATGGAGTCGCCAATGAGGAAGACTATGATCAGTATGGCAACCCAATGAGGGAAGATGACGATGATGATGAATTATACGTCAAAAGAAGAATCAATACTACATTACCTAAGAAAAATCGTACTCCATGGAAAAGGCAAAGTCACAATGAGCGGCTCAATTATTCTTCGACGAACAAGAAGGGAAAGAAGTTGACTCAAAAACGAAAACGTCAACGCTGAGGAACCGTATGTTATCAGTCAAATGATGTAATATATATATATGTTCCTATTTTGTATACACACTTAGCCATTATTATGCATGGGTCCAATGATGTAATATATATGTTCCTATTTTGTATACATATTTAACCGTCAAATGATGCAATATATATATCGCCTTCCCTTCGTTCACTGCTCTCGGGAAATAAAAGTGGGAGAAAATAAAGGAAAAGAAAAAGGAAAACTGGTTATAGTAGTAGCAGTTTTCTGAAAAGACCTATAGTCAAGCTAGCAGTAGCGATTTTCTTACAAAACCGCTATAGCTAGTTAAGGTAGTAGCAGCGCGTTTGGTCTAAACCGCTACAGCTAGTGAAGTTAGTAGAAGCGCGTTTTGTCTAAACGCGCTACTGCTACGTCCACTTAACCCAAAATTCTCACTCTCCCTGCTTCATCCCGCCTCTTTTCCCCCAAATCCCCACTCTCTCTTCCCCCATCGCACTGCCGCGCCCCGACGCTCGCCCCCGAGCCGGCCCTCGCCCCCGACCCTGGCGCTCGCCCTGACCCGGCCCTCGCCCCCGACCTCGGCACCGCTCGTCCCCGACCCGCCGGCCCTCGCCTCCCTCCTCTGCTTCCTCCCCTCCTTGCCCCTGCACCCTCCGTAACCCCCCCTCCCCTCTCTCTGCTAGCTAGGGTTCTTTGGTTAATTTACTTAGGTTTAAGTTAGGGCAGTAGGTTAATTAGGTTATCTATTTAGTTATGAATTTAGCTAGGTTATAAAATAGGACAGAAATTTAGGGTTAAGCAATTGTAGTTAAAAGAAAAGGCAGGATTTAAGCAATTGTCCAAATCAACATCCCTTGTTAAAGCAAATTTAGGTAGGCTGAATTTATATGCAAATTTGAGCTGGACATGTGATATGTGGATATGTCATGTTTGGAATTTGAACATGTCATTTGGACATGTGTGTTTTGGTTCAATTTTGGTAAATGATCCGAGTGGCCTATGTTACACAGGAATGTTGATTCATTTCCGTTCCGGTGAATTTCAGGCGCTCGATATGTCTATTTTTTTAGCAAAGGTCATGCCGAAATTTGCCGTGAATTTTGGCATGATTTGTGCTAGATAGTTGGCATATCGAGTGCTGGCACATAGACTTTTTTATGTCATTTCTCATTTTTTCATACTTTTAGAAATAAACAAGGATACTTAATCATAGGAAACATGTCGAACAACGAAGAAACTGGGCCTTCTGACCAAGATGCAGACGAGATGGATTATGTGGGTAAACAAGAGTACCTCGACTATTTGACTGCTAAGCAAGGTTTGCAGGTCGGCCTCGATGATGGTACTGACGCCGACATCGACACCGATGGCACCGGCACCGATGGCGGTGCCGAGACCGGCGGGGAAGGTACCGGCGGGGAAGATACCGGCGGGGAAGGTATCGGCGCCGATGCCGCTACCGAAAAGAGGAAGCATAAGAAGCAGAGGATACAAAAACCTAACAAACTAGGGATTGGACGACTTGTGATCACAAAGATGGCACCTAGCAAGTTTGAGCCATTAGAGCCGGAAGAACCTCGCAAGTGCTATGGAAACCAAGTAGGATGCATCCTACGGGAATGCGCGAGCATCAACGATGATGACTTAAGGAGTAAAGAACATTTGACGCAGTTGCTCCTAACAAAGTTGCACAAGAGATTCAAGTTCCCCGACCAGGATGATAACATAGAACACCCGTGGGATGATCCGAAGATGAAAAAGATTAACAATCACGCCATGGGCATGTTCAACAATGATTTGGCCTCCTGGAAAGGGAGGGTGAAACGAGCTATTGAGGCCGAGGAACCCCTGTCCAAGATTCTGGAGGAAAATCTGACACTTATAGAAGAGGAGTTCGGAAAGTTCAAGGACACTTGCGCTACCGAGGCAGCCAAGGCTAAGGCTGCGAAATTCAAGAGCCTTCAACAAAGGAACACGGGGAAGCATCGCCTCGGAAGCCGTGGCTACCTCGGTAAAAGGCCCATATGGGATAAGGAGGACACGGAACGTGAAGCTGCGGGTCTCCTAGACCCCTTCGCGAAGTTCACCAACCCCTTGGAGCGTGACTTCATCAAGGCCTGCTACAAGTGGGACAAGGAGAAAAAGGTTTTTTACACGGACTAGATCACGAGGAAATTGATTAGACTACTAGAGAAGCATCACCAGCTTGCAGCTGAAAGCCCTACTTCTCCGATGAGGCCCAAATGGGACACCCCTCTCAACCGGGCCTTGAACGAACTTAAGGGACTCCCTTTGGGCCAGCGGCCGCAATATGGTCGTGTGCATGGCGCTGGAGACGGCGCCACGTGGAAGGTGTTTTACAACAAGGGCCCGGAGGCCAAGAAGCAGAAAAATAAGTTTAGTCAGGCGGACATCGACGCGAAGGTGAAGCTTGCAGTCGAGAAAAAAGCAGCTGAGGATGCAGAAAAAACAGCCGAGGAGAGAAATGAGTTGCTACAACAGGCAGTCAATGCAGCTGTAACTGCCTACAGAAATGATTTCTCTACTAACTTGGTTCCATCTATCATCAACTGGACGAAGGAAAATCCAGACAAGACGGTACATGATTTCCCGATGCCCAGTTTCGTTGGGAGCAACTCCATGAACAACAACAACACCGCACCATCACTTGCTCACGCAACCGGGCCTCCTCCCGCGGTCGCTCACGCTCATAGCAGCCCGTCCCCAGTCTCTGGCGGCGCTAGGTGGGCCTTCGTCTTTGTCTTAGCTCGATGCCGTCACGGTAATTACATGTCGCAACAATATATATATATATATATATATATATATATATATATATATATATATATATATATATATATATAGAATATTCCATTTTCGTTGCCTTTCGGATGTTTTACGCCACAGACATATGTGTTTGCAGGGCGAAGAAACCCCGTGCACCATACTCTACTTGATAAAAGGCCATAAGGTCGACGTGGGAAAGGGGATGATATTGAACCCCTTGAAACCCACGTTCCACAACCAGCCGATCCCCGCTGGGCACTTCAGGGTTAGCTTGTCCAGTGTGAAATCGGGGCACGAGGCTTTGCCTCCTCCAGTACAGCATGTCGGAGAGGAGGACGAGACCCCGCCGCGGATTGGAAGCTGCAAGGGTTGGGTGCTGCTATGGCCGAAGAATCTTATTCGTCTGGAGCCAACCGAGAGCACACCAATAACCACACATCAACAAGCATGTGCAGAGACCATCACCCCGCCTACGCAATTACCAGCTCTTGTAGTGCCGGGTGAGAGCGGCGGACGACGTGATGAAGGGGGTGCAATAGTACCGGCTGATGTAATCGTTCCTGTAGAATAGAGAATGGATGATGAGATGGAGGTCGACCCTATGGGTTTCCTCAATACAGACCATATGGGGAGGGAGAGGGAGGGAGATGTACTCGTCCATTGGTTGTATATCTGATGAACCTAGTGACAAGCCTGCTCATATGTTTCATATTTTGTGATTAGACTTTCCCAACAACTGCTCATATGTTGCCTAGCACCTTGTTTTGCATTGGAACGAATGTATATTTGTTGTTTGAACAAGGCAATATTAATGTTTGATGCTGTAGGCTCCTTTTTGAAACTGTGTGTATGAGGTGGCGTATTGGGGTTACATTTCCCCCATTTTTTTGCCTAGTATTGTATTCAATTGCAGATCTATGTTTGCTTAAGTTTGTGATTCAGTTGTCAGGCTTGCTCAAGTTTTATGAGTCGGTTGCCTGACATGCCTTCATCTGTTTTGCCTAGTGCAGTTGTGCAATGTCAGGCTTGCTCAAGTTTTATGAGTCAGTTGCCTGACATGCCCTCATCTGTTGCCTAGTATGCACGATACGTGTTTTTTTCACGTGCCTGATGCGCAACCGATTTTTTTGCTCCTCGTGGTCATGTTACTTAAGTTTGTATTAATGTTGTAACATAGTTAAATTCACATAGTTTACAATCCTTTCATTGTCTGCTTTTTTGTAAATTGCTTTTTGCTTAGTTTAGTAGGAATTTAGTCACATGACTTTGGTGGATGATATACAGTTTTTTATGATGATGCTCATTGTTTGTCCTTTATATACGCAACAGAAAATAGATGGCTGGGACAAGTCAAAAGTCAAAATAGGATGGACCTCCTGGATCAAGTCATCATGACCTTGCATCTCATGGCAATGAAGAGCATCAAACACAGGTTTGCACATTTTTCAGGAAGTTTTATGTTCTCTTTGTACATAACAAATTTTCTTTTTCATTTTTTTTACTGATTTATGTGTTTTCCATCTTCCAGCAAATAATTTTGTAAAAGCATCAGAGAACTAAAGCAATTATTGCACGGGGGAAGCGTCCTGATGATATTATTAGTAACAAGAATAGTAACGAGAGCTAAGCTGCATATGCAGGAAATGCAAATGTGAAAGGTGTAGATGTGGACCAACCTCCAAAACCAAAGCACTAGAAGACGGGAGGAACTGAGGTATTTGCATAGTTGCTTCAGTTTTTTTCCTAAAATAGTTGCTTCAGTTTTTTTCCTAAAACAGTTACCCAGCAATGCTGCCTAAGTTGCCTATCTAGTAATGAACATTACTGCTAATTCTGTTTTTTATATTTTTTCCGTGCAATGGGGTCGTAGGAACAGGGCATCCCCTGCAAGGCTCTTCAAGTTGAACAAGGAGTTGGTTCCTTACCAAAAGGGTGTCATCATTGCAAAAAGAATTTGGCGGCATTCTGGACCTTGCAACAAGTAGCATGCCTAGAGATCTTAGCAATGGATAATGAAGTATTATGACCCTGACATTTCATAGATAGTTATTCCAGAAAGGGGGAAGATTCCTATAGATGCCGCAAGTGTCCGTAGGATATGGGGTTTGCCAAATAGGGGCAGGAAGGTGTGCTTTGGTTATCGGCCTGAAATCACAAAGGCAATATACAGTATTTACAATATCACCTCCAAGAACTCCCCAACTCTCACAACATGGTGCAAGATGATCAAAGATATGGGAGGAGCTTATGATGATGACTTTGTCCGCGCTTGGCTAGCTCTTGTTTTTTCGTGCTTCCTTGCCCCTTCAACTAGTTTAAGTATTTCCCCAAAAAGCTTCCCGGCGGTCATGGATGTCAATGGAATGATGGAAACCAATATATGCCAGTTTTTTGTTGATCAACTAAAGCTTGCATTCACTTCGGGTCGTGGCAACAAGAAGGCTGTTTGTTGTTGTGTTTTCCACCTCGTTATAAGTCCTTTAAGCTGTTTTGCTTTTTTTAGCATACATTGCTTTCCTTTTTTCAATTTTTCAATCATTTAGCTAACTTAAACTTTGTGTTCTTTTTCTTGTCATGACATAGTTGTTGTATCTAGACTCATTGGATGTTGATGAGCCAGTCCCCAACTTGGTACCAAGGGTTTTAGTTTGGAATTCAGATTTAATTTCCAGAGTTATCAAGAAGGACAGGAAGGCTTTGGGAGAATACGGCGATTTGTGGGTAACATCATTTTCTAATTTAGGATATATGTTTTTTAAGGCAACACTACTATACTAGAGTAGGGAATTCATTTTGAAAGACCAAGCAAGCTGACATAATTTTTTGTCAACTGCTTTACATATATTTCAAGTAGGTTTCACTCTTCTTTTGAACCTTTTTTTGTTATGCACACACTTCAATAATGTGATAGGACGGACCTGGGTACTAATGGTACCTGTTCTACTACATTTTGAAATGAATAGTAGGCAAACATTGCATTTTTAACTCTTTTTTGTGCAATTTACATGTTGAACAATAGCAAGTTTCTCCAACAAAAGAAGCAACTTATATTCTGAAAACTAGCGAGTTACATACCATTTCTGCATCTTTGCTACATACTGAATCTTAAGTATCCACTATATTAATAGTAGGCAACTGGAAAGTGGGATAGTGGATGCAGGCAAATTCAGACAATTAGCAACACCGTTTTCTTCATTTTCCAGTTCTTTGCTATGCAAGTGACAGAATTGTTGTTACTCATTTTTTTATCTTCTTTGACTATAAACCAACAACTTAAGATGGAGTTTTCCCGGTGTGCGGATGATAGCTTGTTTGGCACTATAGACCACATCACCAAATTTGTTGCCACAAGATTGCCCGAGTCTTATGACAAAATAGTAAGTTATCCAGCAGCTGTTTTGTTTCCTCTTAGTAGTGTTTCCTTTTCCATTCCCATTTGTAAATTTGCCCATTTTTTTGACTCCTGAATAGAAGGTTGTACTTATCATGTTCTCTACCATCCACTTTTATGTTTGGAGAAGCAAAGAAGCTCACACGGTTGGTGCACGAAATGTGTTCCGTAATTTCACATGCAGTGGGGAAGCTTGTGATTGGGATTGGGAGGATTGATGATGATGAATGGGGGGCAAGGGAGGCAGATCCTGTTACTGGGGAGACAAGCAGGCAACAATATAAGAGAATCTGTGATCGAGTACCAGCCGACACAGGCAGCTTACCAAGTGAGGAGGAGTCATTTAATTCTGACAAAGATGATAGCGAGGGAGCTGATAGTGAAAGTGAGGGAGATGGCAGGGAGAAAGGTAATGATGAAAGCGATAGTGATGGCAGTTCGGACAGCGGCGATGGTGATGATTTTGTAAATGAGGAGGAACGAAGTGGTGCTGAGGGGAAACCAAGTAGTCAGGGAGCACGACAAGCGATTGATCACCATGAGGAGGCAACTACTGCAGGATGTTGCTAACGCGACACTACGGTCATAAACCCTTCGAGGAAACTATGTGCAATGCAATAATCACAAACGGTGGTGTAAAAACCGTCAAAAAGGTGAAAAACGTTTGCAATGATGGATGCATCAAACACGGTTCAGATTTTTGCTGTGTGTGCGATTCAGGGCATACGGTTCAGTTCAATTAACTATTTCCGATGAGGATGAACAAAAGAAACAGGCTGCCAAATGAAGGCGTGTGTGATGTAGAGCATACGGTTCACTCGGATGAACTGTTTGTGATGAGACGGAATAAAGAAATGGGCAGCCAGATGAAGGTGTGTGTGTGATATACGGCATATAGTTCACTCGGATGAACTGTTTGCGTTGAGCAAAGAGAATAGTGTTCAACTTAACAAGATGTGTGTGATATGCGACAGGTCTGTAATCGGAAATGTGTGGGAAGACCGATAACAACACACACGATTCCTGTTAACAAGCTGTGTGTGTTGTGAGCAAACAATTGCTGGTATAGAATTGTCAGTGATTGATGAAATCATCACCGATGGGTTCCATTCTTTACTCCGTGTGTGATGTGATTTTCTCTGACTACAGAGCATCAACATATATATACTTAAAAAGATAGCATTGCATAACCAAATTAAGCATACAATTACACAGGTGACTACACACATAACATTTTCACACACCAAAGTAAGCAATTACATGCATAGTAAACTAGGAGAAACGATGATCTAATCATCTACTTCTTGTTGCGACGCTTGTCATTGCTCTTCTTCCGGCTGGATCCCTGGCCGTTTTGGGGAAGGAGGCACTTCATCATGTCAATGATCCGCATATACATGTCGTAGCACGTGTACGCCTCCTTGGCCACGTACACGATGCGACCAAACGCTAGCCTCCTGAGCCCCCTCTTTCATTCGCCTCCCCTTCCCCGCCGCCACCCGAGGGTGCCGCTGGCCACCGTGCGGCACCAGTGAAGGTGGTGGCGAGGCCCTGCTGCCTTGCATCCGCGCAGGAAGCTCTAGTTGCCAGGGCGGCGGCCCTGGATCTGGTGGTTAGCGCCGCTCTCTTCGGTGGAGGGTGCTGTGGGTGCTGGCCGACCCTCCGGCCATGAGGGTGGCTGTTGGATGGTGGAGGTGCCTCGTTGGTGCAGACTGCTCCGGTGGCTCCGCCAGATCGAATCTCCGGCCCCTTCTATCTGCTCTGCATCCCCTCACCGGTCTGGATTCAGCGCCTGAGGTGCGGTGGAGGAAGCTTGGAACGGGGGAATCCCATGGTCGATTCAGCATCGACCTCAACGACGGCGGTGCATCAGCTCTGAATCCCCTCCTGAGGGCGTGTTGAGTTTCCCTCCCTCCACCTCCCCTCCCTTGTTTTTCCCCAGGTGAAAATCTAGGCTTTGGCCAGCCGTCGACGGCGCTCCATCGTCGTGGTCCTCCTTGGAGGCGTGGGCTAGGGTCAAGGGTTGAGTTGGGTGCCTGCAGTTCTTGGTTGGTGGCGGCTGCAGTGTAGTGCTTGCTCAGGTTTCCAGCAGTGGTGGAGATGAGGCGCTGTGCCTTGCTATCCTTCAGTGGTTGCTACCATGCCGCGCTCGTGCTCCGCTGGCCGATTTACCGCATCCCCGTATTGTGGCACAACTTGGATGTAGAGGAGATTGGTTCTCCTCTCTAGCATTTGCACGTCGAGGTTGTGGCACATCCAATGTTTTCCTTCCTGCAGGCATGATCCTCCTCTACACTGCTTGCTCGGTGCCCCGTGGATGTCTCCTTATTCGTTGTTCTCGTCTGCAAAGTACCTCCGGCGGCTTGGTATTGTTTGCTTTGTACCGGCAAGTTTGCACTTTGGTCTGTTGAAGTGTGATCTCACTTGTAATCTTTCAATTTTTCTCCAAGCTTTGCCTTGTAATAATCAGCACCATGTATCCTAGCCGGTTGTGGCTTCATTAATTTGAAGTCACTCTTTATGCCTTTCATCTAAAAATGGCCTCTATTTTTTTAGAACGAAGGCTCAAGCAGAGCCCGACTTTGAATTAACAAAGCCATCAACCGGCCAGGATTACAACTCCAAATTACAACACTCACCAACTAAAGAAAGTAGACAAACAACAACGATACAAGGATGTCAGGGAGCTACTCACAATGCACATATAGCAAGCTAGGTAGAAAGAATGGCGTAGAGCATATAGCTTGGAGATGCCATTAACCTCTTGCACGCCGAAAGCCAAGGCGAAAGCGATATCCTGGTCAGGAGAGTGCACCGACGACGATGCAAGGCACGCCGTTGCCAAAACACCTGGGCTTGAAGAAGACACATCCGTCCAGATCCATCGTCAAAGAAGGCCCCTGCCTCCTCGCTTGGCTCAAAGGCGCCGCACCGTTGAATTATGGACATGCTCACGCTAGAGCCTGGAAGGATGATATCGAAGAAACCACTCGGGCGGAACGAGGCGTTCCCGACATGTCGGCGATGACTCACCTAGAGAAGAGCAGCACCATATGCCATAGTTCTGACATGAAAGAGGGCTAGCAGTCAGAATGCACAATTGGGCAACAGCAAGGCCAAGACCAAAATGGGAGCAACGGCTCGAACGACGAGCTGAAGTGCAACCACTGTAGGAGGGGAACCCTATCCCCTCCCGTCCTGGAGAACCAAGGGCACCAGCGGAATACACTGCAGCCCGACGCAGAGCACCACAACAACTTGGCCCAGCAGCCAGGGAGACACCGTCACCGCTGGACGCACGCTGCCGCCGCCGACACACTCCACCTACACCACAGCGAAGCCCACAACCCATCCTTGTTCCCAAAACAGCGCCTTCGTGAAGGTTACAATGCCAAGCGCATCGCCGCTGCCCAACAAAGTTGAGGATTTCTCCAGGGAGACAAAGGGGAAGGAGATGGGGGAAAGACCTGAACGGCACCTCCGGGAAGGTGCGCGGCGCCCGCAGGCGTCGCCGCCGGCATGGCGGCTGGGGTTTCGCCCGGTCCTGCTTCCTTGACACCCACTCCCGCCTGAAGCAGACAGGGGCCCCACGAAGAGGCAGGTCGGATCTGGGTGGGGGAGAGGCTCGCTGGAGAAGAAGGGCAGTGGGTACATCCAGATCTGACGTAGCCAGAGCTAAGGCCGCCGCCGCGCGCTGGCCCGCATTCTTCGGGGATCTCGCCATCCACACGGCCAAGAACAGCCGACCCGCGCCCGCACCACCGGATGCGGAAGCCGGCGACGCCACACAAGCCTGGGCCGCCGCCCCAGATCCAGAGGCCCCCCGCGGTTGAGGCGAGGCGGCGAGGGCCCCGCTGCCACCCTCATCGGCGGCACACCATGAGCTCGGCGGCAGCGGCCTCGGGCGGCGGCGAGGGGAGGACGAGCAGGGGAGGGAGGCGGCGGGATTCGGGTTTTGCCCCTTGGGTCGCCCGAGCTGGGCGACACGAGGGAATTTGAGTTTTTGAATGGCCTCTATCAAGTTGTTCATTTTTATTTCCCGTGTTGTACTTATTTTCTTGTCCCTACAAAGCATAATGTAATGCATGTGGTCAATTTCTTTGTTTAGTACTATTGAATTAGAATAATAATCTGCATCTGCAGGACAGTCATAAAACTACCCTTTTGTTCATTGTCGTTTTTATCTCATTGTTAATTCTGATCTTAAGTGGTCCCTGAAACTTGTAATGTGCTGAATCTTAAGTCTATGAATGGATGTTCATATACTATTAGTGAAGAGTCAATTACACCGCTGATGTCTAAACTTGGCACAAAAAATTAATTTGGTGCTGAAACTTGTGGTGTACAGATATGTGGTGACAGAACTTGGCTTCGTCGTGCAGATACGGTCATATTCATGTCTGGGTTGAGGCTAGCCGCGCAAGGGTCCTCCACCGGTGCCAATCGTCGGGAGAATGAGGCACTAAACGAGGAATTTGTGCCTCCTGATCGAGTTGTATTTGCGCTGCCTGTGCCGCCGCATGCCTTTGAAGAATCTATGCTGACGGAACAGGCCGACGAGGCACGCCGTTCTTGTGGCCTCTCTGTCCACCGCACAGGCAGAGTCCTCTCCTCTGCCAGAGCGAACCGTGGGGCGGCATTTAACCATGCCATTGTCAGCATCGATGCGGCAGAGCACGACATCATCTACATTTCGCCCAGCGAGGAAGACTGAAGAAAAGCATCGGTTTTGTCTGTCAGTTTGCATATTTCTTTAGTTAGTGTGTACTAGTTTTCTTCAGGTAGCATTGTGCGGTTTCCTTTTAGTCAGTTAGCATGCTAAGCGTGCACTTCAGTTGTATGTGTTCTTAACTACTGAAAATAAAACTTTTAGGGGGTTTCCCGCAAATAAACAGGCCACACGCCTCTACCCGCGCCGTCCAGCCACCGACAGAGTGTCCTGCGCCATGCTGGCGGGCCTCGCCAGCGCCCAGTTCGTATCCAAATGTGATTCTCACCGTATATGAACAATCAAGCCAAGTTTTATAACCAGATCAATGTACGCCACTAGTTTCAACACCAAACTGAATTTTCTTGCCAAGTTTAGACACTTGTGGTGTAATTGCTAATTATCAGCAGAATCTCCTTTCTCTTTCTCCTAGCTAACTACACCACCTCCATTAATGCATCTCTTTTCTCTTTTTCCTTCCCCCTCCACTAGTTGAAGTTGTCTCCTCCCAAATTAGCTAGCTAGGTAGATGTAGCATTTAGTTAAGTGACCTATTTGCCCCCTAACTAGATCTATCTTTGTCAAGAAGATCTTTGTGCACTTTTGATCTCCCTACATCATCATCTCCACTGTGTGCTCGATCTCGAGATTGAGGTGATTAAAATTTCATGCTTTTGCAAAATGGAAATATGTTTATGTGTGTGTGATATGATAATTGGAAGATATGATGGAAATTGTGTGTGTGTGGAATGAGTTGACGCCAAATTGTGCTTTTGAGTTGCCTATGTTTTGCCAAAAAGTCGATTTATTTCTGTTTCGGCGAATTCTGGGCAAACTCTAGATCTATATATGTCCTATTTTTAGGGAAGGTCATGCCAAATTTTTGTATGACTATGATGCATGCACGCATTTTTATAATCAATTTGTTTATTATTACCGTGCAGAGTTCACGATGGTTAGTGGAATGGTGGTGGACAGGTGGTTGCGGTCGGCGGTGCAGGACATGAAAGAAAATAACCGGACAAAGGTTTTATGTCCGTGTCGAAAATGCAAAGGAATAGTTTGGATCGACCCCCATGACGATGTTCGTGTCGAAGCGCATCTGCTCATGACTAGTTTCATGGATGGCTATACTCGGTGGATAATTGAAGATGAGGATGATGATGTTGAGGACGCCGACAGGGCAGGCAATAATGATGACACGGGGCAAGACGAAGAGATGATCGATAATGGCGGCGGTGAAGAGGCTGGACATGGCGGCGGAGAAGGGGCCGGACATGGCGGAGGAGAAGGGGCCAGACATGGCGGCGGAGAGAACAACAAGGACTCGACGCAGCAAAGTTCATTGGTACTAAGTTCAATCGTGCGGGACCCTCATGTTCAAGCATTTCTTCGCAAGGAGACGAGTACTGAGAGAGCTGCTTCTAGAGAGGAGGCTAAGTTGGAGCAACTGGTGGTAGACTTGAACACTCCATTGTATGATGGTTGCAATCCTGAGGTAACCCGCTTGAGTTTCACGCTCCAACTCTTGAAGATGAAGGCTAAAAACAAATGGACCGACACTAGCCTGGATGAGCATCTCAAGTACCTAAAGGATGTTCTTCCCGCGGGGAATCTTTGTCCTACTAGTGTTGATGAGGCCAAGAAGATCGTGTGCCCTCTTGATCTGCCACACGTTAGATACCATGCATGCATCAGCGATTGCATAATTTATCGGAAGGAGCACACGGAAAAAACAAGCTGTCCGGTGTGCAATGCTTCTCGATACAAGAAGGCCGGGAAGAAATGTCCCCAGAAAGTTGTATGGTACTTACGGATCACTCCTTGTCTCCAGCGGTATTTTGTAGATCCCAAGGAAGCAAAGCTAATGTGCTGGCACGCGGAGAGGTAGAAGCCCGACGATGGAGATGATCCAAAGCTGAGACACGTCAAGGATGGTAGCCAGTGGAGAGCGTTGAACAGCTTCTATCGGTTTTTCGAATGTGATGCAAGGAACATCATGCTCGGCGCGTGTACCGATGGCATGAATCCGTTTGGCAACCAGAACACCAACGATAGCACAGGGCCCGTGTTTGTATGGATGTACAACCTCCCCCTGGTTGTGCATGAAGTCGAAGTACATTCACATGAGCATGCTTATTCAAGGGCCAAAACAACGAGGAAATAATATTAATTTGTATCTGGGGCTACTTCAAGAGGAGTTAGACACATTATGGAAAACACCGGCCAAGACATGGGACGCCAGCAAAGGCGAGTATTTCTACATGAGAGCCGCGCTGATCATGACGGTGCACGACTATCTTAGTTACAGATATGTCGCAGGCCAGGTGTGCCATGGATATTGCGGATGCACGCGGTGCATGGATGATACGATGTCTCAGCAGCTAACGTCAAGGAAAGATGGCGGGTCTGGGAAAATCGTGTACATGGGGCATCGAAGATGGCTCGAACAGGACGACCCGTGGAGAAACCATTGAGATCTATTCAATGGTCAAGCTGAGCATCGAGGACCTCCACGTAAGCGGAGCGGTGCCGAAATCGATGAGATGTTGAAAAGCTAGAAGGAGTGCCCCGCACCGGGAAAGACGATGAGAAAGGTGCCGGAGCCGCTGCTGAAGGTATGGAAGACGAGGTCTGTGTTCTGGGACTTAGAGTACTGGCACAAACTCGATACACCTCATCGCCTTGATCAAATGCATATCTGTAAGAATGTCCTTGAGAGCTTGCTCGCAACATTGATGAACATGCCGGATAAGACCAATGATGGGCCGAAGGCAAGAAAAGACTTGCAAGATTTGAAAATCAGGGAAGATCTGCACATGCCGCCCCGTAAAATGTTAGACGAGATAGAGACGGAGACAGAGGCACGGGAGAAGAAGGGCAAGAAAATAAAGAAAGATGATTATTTCCCCCCTTCTTTCTTCACCTTAAGTCAGGATGAGATCGATCAATTCTTTAAGTGCCTTACCGGAGTCAAAGTTAATTCCGGTTACTGTGGCAAGATAAGTAGATATCTAGACACAGACAAGAAAAGGTTCAGCGGGATGAAGTCCCATGACTGTCATATGATGATGACGTAGATACTACCTGTTGCCCTTAGAGGGATAATGGACAAGCACGTCCGTGACACGCTTATTGGTCTCTGCAACTTTTTTGACGTCATCCCTCGAAATTCGATCAGTGTGAAGCAGCTCCGTAGGCTACAGGAAGAGATGGTTGTGTTACTGAATGAGCTTGAGATGCACTTCCCGCTCGCGTTCTTTGACGTGATGGTGCATCTGTGTGTCCATATTGTGGATGACATAATAGACCTGGGGCCATCATTCCTGCACAACATGATGCCGTTTGAGAGGATGAATGGGATCATCAAAGGATTCGTTCGTAACATGTCCCGTCCGGATGGAAGCATCGTCCAGGGCTATGTGAAACAAGAGTGCATCTCTTTCTGCGAGAATTTTCTATATGGCGCGGACCAGCCGCCTGGTGTTAGTGTTGGTTTGCCCGTTAACAAGCATGATGGGAGGCTCGAAGGAGAAGGTCACTACAACGGTCGCAAGGAACTGCACGTGGCATACTCAAATCGACACAACGACTTTGACAGAGAAAACTTGGTAGTGCTACAACACCTAGACGAGGTAGATCCTTTCATGGCACTGCACAAAGAAATTATCGCAAAGAAGTATCATGACCGGAGTGTATGCAGGACGGACGCCGAAGTTACTAGAGAGCACAATTCCATTTTCCTACATTGGTTCAAAGAGCATATTATTGCTAATCCCCCGGAGGAGGGCTCTAAGGACGGATTGCTCATATACGCCTTAGCACATGGCCCCTCGCCCAACATCATAACCTATCAGGCATATGATATCAACGGATACACGTTCTATACACGGAGGCCAAAGATATGGACAGTGATGATCAGAACTCAGGGGTGACGATGGAATACATGACTGGCAGCGACAACGGCACAACTGAACGATTTCATGGAAGGGTCGAGGAGATCTGGGAGCTTGACTACTCTGGACTGCACAACACGACGATGTTCCGTGTCAGATGGGCTAAGAATGTCGAAAGAGAAAGCCGGATTTTCACTACCATGACTATACCCGACGCCAAGAGCGCTACCGCGAACGCTATCGCAAAAAACGAGCCATGGGTACACGCTAAGCACGTGACACAATGCTTCTCCATAACCGACCCGCGCAATCCCAGCCATGTTGTCGTGAGGAGACGCAAAAGGAACATCATTGGAATGGATGGAGTCGCCAACGAGGAAGACTAAGATCAGTACGGCAACCCAATGAGGGAAGGTGACGATGATGATGAAGTATACGTCAAAAGAAGAATCAATACTACATTACCTAAGAAAAATCGTACTCCATGAAAAAGGCAAAGTCACAATGAGGGGCTCAATTAGTCTTGGACAAACAAGAAGGGAAAGAAGCTGACTCAAAAACGAAAACGTCAACGCTGAGGAACCGTAGGTTATCGGTCAAATGATGTAATATATATATATATATATATATATATATATATATATATATATATATATATATATATATATATATATATGTTCCTATTTTGTATACACACTTAGCCATTATTATACATAGGTCCAATGATGTAATATATATGTTCCTATTTTGTATACAGACTTAGCCCTTATTATGCATGGGTCCAATGATGTAATATATATGTTCCTATTTTGTATACACATTTCACCGTCAAATGATGCAATATATATCGCCTTCCCTTCGTTCACTCCTCTCAGAAAAAAAAAGCGAGAGAAAATCAAGGAAAGGAAAAGGGAAAACTTGTTATAGTAGTAGCGGTTTACTAAAAAAGATCTACAGCTAGTCAAGGTAGCAGTAGCGTTTTCCTTAAAAACCGCTATAGCTACCTGTTTTATGAGTAGCGCGTTTGGTATAAACGCAGTGCTGCTACGTCCACTTAACCCAAAATCCTCACTCTCTCTGCTTCATCCCACCTCTCCCCCCCAAATCCCCACTCTCTCTTCCCCCGTCGCACCGCCGCGCCCAGGCGCTCTCCCCCGACCCCGGCGCTCGCCCCTGACCCCGGCGCTCGCCCCCGACCCCGACGCGTCACGCCTCCCTCCTCTTCTTCCACCCCTCCCAACCTCGGCCGTCGTCGGGCCTGCCTCCTCACCCCTGCACCCTCTGTAAACCCTCCCTCTCTCTCTCTCTCTGCTAGCTAGGGTTAATTAGGTTATTTATTTAGTTATGAATTTAGCTAGGTTGAATTTATATGCAAATTTAGGTAGGCTGAATTTAGGTAGGCTGAATTTATATGCAAATTCTAACGGGACATGTGATATGCAGACATGTCATGTTTGGAATTTGGACATGTGATGATTTGGTTCAATTTTGGTAAATGATCCGAGTGGCCTATGTTACGCCGGAATGTTGATTCATTTCCGTTCCGGTGAATTGCAGGCGCTCGATATGTCCATTTTTTAGCAAAGGTCATAACAAAATTTTCCATGAATTTTGGCATGATTTGTGCTAGATAGTAGGCATATCGAGTGCTGGCACATAGATTTCTTTTTTATGTCATTTCTCATTTTTTCATACTTTTAGAAATAAATGAGGAGACTTAATCATAGGAAACATGTCGAACAACGAAGAAATTGGGCCTTCTGACCAAGATGCAGACGAGATGGATTATGAGGGTGAACAAGAGTACCTCGACTATTTTACTGCTAAGCAAGGTTTGGAGGTCGGCCTCGATGATGGTACTGACACCAACATCGACACCGATGGCGCCGACACCGATGGCGGTGCCGAGACCGGCGGGGAAGGTACCGGCGCCGATGCCGCTATCGAAAAGAAGAAGCATAAGAAGCAGAGGATACGAAAACCTAACAAGCTAGGGATTGGACGACTAGTGATCACAAAGATGGCACTTGGCAAGTTTGAGCCATTAGAGCCGGAAGAACCTCGCAAGTGCTATGGGAACCAAGTAGGATGCATCCTACGGGAATGCGTGAGCATCAACGATGATGACTTAAGGAGTAAAGAACATTTGACGCAGTTGCTCCTAATGAAGTTGCACAAGAGATTCAAGTTCCCCGACCGGGATGATAACATAGAACAACCGTGGGATGATCCGAAGATGAAAAAGATTAACAATCACACCATGGGCATGCTTAGCAATGATTTGGCCTCCTGGAAAGGGAGGGTGAAACGAGCTATTGAGGCTGAGGAACCCCTGTCCAAGATTCTGGAGGAAAATCTGACACTTGCGGAAGAGGAGTTCGAAAAGTCCAAGGACACTTGCGCTACCGAGACAGCCAAGGCTAAGGCTGCGAAATTCAAGAGCCTTCAGCAAAGGAACACGGGGAAGCATTGCCTCGGAAGCCGTGGCTACCTCGGTAAAAGGCCCATATGGGATAAGGAGGACGCGGAACGTGAAGACGCGGGTCTCCCAAACCCCTTCGCGAAGTTCACCAACCCCTTGGAGCGTGACTTCATCAGGGCCCGCTACAAGTGGGACAAGGAAAAAAGGTTTTTTACACAGACCAAATCACGAGGAAATTGATTAGACTACTGGTAATTATTCTTTTAGCACCTTACATTGAGCTCCATATCTAGTCGACTACACATTCCTAAACTATTCAGGCTCCTTCTGCAGGAGAAGCAACACCAGCTTGCAGCCGAAAGCCCTACTTCTCCGATGAGGCCCAAGTGGGACACCCCTCTCAACCGGGCCTTGAACGAACTTGAGGGACTCCCTTTGGGCCAGCGGCCGCAATATGGTCGTGTGCACGGCGCTGGATACGGCGCCACGTGGAAGGTGTTTTACAACGAGGGCCTGGAGGCCAAGAAGCAGAAAAAGAAGTTTAGACAGGCGGACATTGACGCGAAGGTGAAGCTTGCGGTCGAGAAAAAAGCAGCTGAGGACGCGGAAAAAACAGCCGAGGAGAAAAATGAGTTGCTACAGCAGGCAGTCAATGCAGCTGTAACTGCCTGCAGAAATGATTTTGCTACTGACTTGGTTCCAGCTATCATCAACTGGACACAGGAAAATCCAGACAAGACGGTACATGATTTCCCGATGCCCAGTTTCGTCGGGAGCAACTCCATGAACAACAACAACACCGCACCATCAATTGCTCACGCAACCGGGCCTCTTCTCGCGGTCGCTCCTGCTCATAGCAGCCCGTCCCCAGTCTCTGGCGCGCTAGGTGGGCCTTCGTCTTTGGCTTAGCTCGACGCCGTCACGGTAATTACATGTCGCACCAACATATATATATATATATATATATATATATATATATATATATATATATATATAGAATTTTCCATTTTCGTTGCCTTTCGGATGTTTTACGCCACAGACATATGTGTTTGCAGGGCGAAGAAACCCCGTCCACCATACTCTACTTGATAAAAGGCCAGAAGGTCGACGTGGGAAAGGGGATGATATTGAAACCCTTGAAACCCACGTTCCACAACTAGCCGATCCCCGCTGGGCACTTCAGGGTTAGCTTTCCCAGTGTGAAATCAGGGCACGAGGCTTTGCCTCCTCCAGTACAGCATGTGAGAGAGGAGGACGATACCCCGCTGCGGATTGGAAGCTGCAAGGCTTGGGTGCTGCTATGGCCGAAGAATCTTATTCGTCTGGAGCCGACCGAGAGCACACCAATAACCACACATCAATAAGCATGTGAAGAGACCATCACCCCGCCTACGCAATTACCAGCTCCTGTAGTGCCGGGTGAGAGCGGCGGACGACGTGATGAAGGGGGTGCAATAGTACCGGCTGATGTAATCGGTCCTGTAGAACAGAGAATGGATGATGAGACGGAGGTCGACCCTATGGGTTTCCTCAATACAAATGCGTATGAATGTGACATAGATATGATGAGTCAACCATATGACGAATTGGGCTATCAACATGCTAATGAGGATATGGATGATATGCCCGGGCAGGAAGGTCGTTGGAAGAATTGCAAAAAGTCTCTCTTCATGAATTCCTCACAGGAGACGCCTGAAGATGTCGCCTCAACACAGGCGCAACTAGTCGGGGGTCGTACAGTGCTTAGCCCAGGAACCCTGGGCCAGGGGTTAAGGAAGGGTCAGGAAGGTGTGCCCAAGAAAAAGGAGGGGAAGAGATCGTGGAAGATAACTGCCTCCAAACAAGCCAGAGCACAAAGCAGCCAGACGATGCATTCTGAAGAGCGTGTACCTGTGAAAGGTGCGGCCATTTTCCATCTCACGGGCGAGCCGATGCTACCTCCGAAACCGCAGGAGGCACTATCAGGGGATCTCAGGGGACTGCACGACCATGTGCTGTCGACTGAGAAAAGCCTACTAGCCTCAAAGGATCCAGGATATCCGACATAAGCGGCTCGTGTGCCTGAGGGGACGTGCTACGTTGAGACATGGCCCGCGGATGTGTTCTTCCTGCGGTTTGACCATATCTTTGAGATGTTACTGACAAGGCGGCTCAATTTTACAATCATCCGCCTTTTTGCGCCACATATGAGCTCCGTCATGAAGAGTGAAGAAGTCTCGCAAATTTGTGTGGCAGATCCATACTACATGCACGAGTCTTTCTTGAGTCTCGGCGACTTTGAGCGTGAAACTGCTAGGGACTACCTCCAAAACTTCATGGTACAGAATAAGGACCGGGAAATTGTCCTCGTGCCTTATCATCCAAAGTAAGTCAGTTCCGGACAACCCTTTCTTACATTTTAATCATTCCTTCTCTCTCATATGGGGAATAATTTGAGGTGTCTTTTCCCTGCAGCAACGGGCGCGCCGTCCTTATCGTTCTTTACCCGCAAGTCTCCCACGCCGTGTATTTTGACCATTCGAGAGACTACAAGAAAAAAGACTACACCCACATAATGAATATTCTAGATGATGCTCTCCAAGGATTCAGCATTAGAGGTGGCCACATGCAGATCAGGAAACAAAGGAACAAGAAGATGGGTTTCGTGCATAAAATTAACTTTCCCTGCATCCATGTCCCAAAACCAAGCAAAAAGGATGGATTCTACATCGTCCATCTCATGATTCAGTTCAACACGGATCACCAAAAGCTTCACATGAGAAGCAGAAATGATGATCATATCCACAAGTGGCTAGAATCTCATGGAGAAGTGGATTATATACTTAGAGATGACTTCTTTCGCATCCAAAGGGACATTGCAACGATCATCATGAAAGAAGTCGTCGATGAGAAGGGGATGTTCCACCACGGCCCTATATCGCGAGCTGACGTCCGAACTCGCATAGGCATGCAACGTCTAGACCTCACGCCGTTCAAGAAGCTAGGGTCCATGCTTGATGATATGGAAGGATGGAACTTCTAGTGATTTATGATGCCGATGATGATGATATGTGTCAGTTGAACTTGTATACTTTTTGTAGCGATGAAACTTTCTGATGTCCACGGTCCCTGCCGCTTGCGTAATGCTACTTTGTTAGTTTGTGTACGATGACCTGCGTACCTCTAGTTAATTAGTTTGCATACTGTATGTTGCATCTAGTTGCTAACCCTTTCTTTTTCGGTGTTGCTCTAGTATATTTTGTTGCATATATATGATTGTACATCCTCTTCATGAGCATGCATCTCTAACAGGTACCTAGTTTCTTCATGGCGAGATGGAAGTGCTATGTCGTGTACAAAGGGAAGGTTCCGGGGGTGTACAACGAGTGGCCTGAGTGTCAGGCGCAAGTGAATGGGTTCTCGGGCACCAGCCATAAAGGCTTCAAAAGCAGACAAGAAGGAGAAGCTAGTTACTTGAGGTTCACGCTAGCGCGAGAGAGGACTCGTAACCGCCGCCTCATGTACTTCATAGTTCCGCTCTCACTCATAGTGATAGCTCTTCTCGTGTATATCTTTATTTAGATGGATGACGTTGTAGTTGCAAGTATTTGAGACTTGCATGTATCGCTATTTTTGAGATGATGACAAGATACCACTTTGTGTTGGATGATGATTATGATGAGACTATTTGTATGTATATGCTATGATTACATTTGTGGTCTCGCAGGCATTTGTATGTGTATCATGATGACATTTGTATGTGTATCATGATGACATTTGTATGTGCTAAAGATTCTTCTGTAAAGCCTGTTCAAATATAAAACAAATATGCAGGAAAAAATATTAAAATTAGCAGTAGCGAGTGGAGAAAAGTTAGCAGCAGCGCGGTAGTATCAGTAGCGTGCACATGGGAAGCGCGCTATAGCTATTAGCAGTAGCAAGCTCCACAGAAGAATGCTTCTGCTACACTTGTATATCAGTAGCGCGGGCTCGCACGCGCTGCTGCTATGGTTTAGCTGTAGCGCCTTATTAGTAGCGCCGCCTCCCGCGCTACTGATAACCCTAAAACCCGCGCTGCTGCTAGGCTTTTCCCTAGTAGTGTAAGTTGCCTATCCAGTAATGAACATTATTGCTAATTCTGTTTTTATATTTTTTCCGTGCAATGGGGTCGTAGGAACAGGGCATCCCCTGCAAGGATCTTCAATTTGAACAAGGAGTTGGTTCCTAACTAAAAGTGTGTCATCATTGCAAAAGAATTTGGCGGCATTCTGGACCTTGCAACAAGTAGCATGCCTAGAGATCTTAGCCAATGGATAATGAAGTATTATGACCCTGACATTTCATAGATAGTTATTCCAGAAAGGGGGGAGATTCCTATAGATGCCGCAAGTGTCCGTAGGATATGGGGTTTGCCAAATAGGGGGAGGAAGGTGTGCTTTGGTAATCGGTCTGAAATCACAAAGGCAATATACAGTATTTACAATATCACCTCCAAGAACTCCCCAACTCTCACAACATGGTGCAAGATGATCAAAGATATGGGAGGAGCTTATGATGATGACTTTGTCCGTGCTTGGCTAGCTCTTGTTTTTTCGTGCTTCCTTGCCCCTTCAACTAGTTTAAGTATTTCCCCAAAAAGCTTCCCGGCGGCCATGGATGTCAATGGAATGATGGAAACCAATATATGCCAGTTTTATGTTGATCAACTAAAGCTTGCATTCACTTCGGGTCATGGCAACAAGAAGGATGTTTGTTGTTGTGTTTTCCACCTCGTTATAAGTACTTCAAGTTGTTTTTCTTTTTTTAGCATCCATTGCTTTCTTTTTTTCAATTTTTCAATCATTTAGCTAACTTAAACTTTGTGTTCTTTTTCTTGTCATGACACAGTTGTTGTATCTAGACTCATTGGATGTTGATGAGCCAATCCCCAACTTGGTACCAAGGGTTTCAGTTTGGAATTCAGATTTAATTTCTAGAGTTATCAAGAAGGACAGGAAGGCTCCGGGAGAATACGACGATTTGTGGGTAACTTCATTTTCTAATTTAGGATATATGTTTTTAAGGCAACACTACTATACTAGAGTAGGGAATTCATTTTGAAAAACCAAGCAAGCTGACATAATTTTTTGGCAACTACTTTACATATATTTCAAGTAGGTTTCACTCTTCTTTTGAACCTTTTTTGTTATGCACACACTTGAATAATGTGATAGGACGGACCTGGGTACTAATGGTAGCTGTTCTACTACATTTTGAAATGAATAGTAGGCAAACATTGCATTTTTAACTCTTTTTTGTGCAATTTACATGTTGAACAATAGCAAGTTTCTCCAACAACAGAAGCAACTTATATTCTGAAAACTAGCAAGTTACATACCATTTATGCATCTTTGCTACATACCAAATCTTAAGTATCCACTATATTAATAGTAGGCAACATGAAAGTGGGATAGTGGATGCAGGCAAATTTAGACAATTAGCAATACCATTTTCTTCATTTTCCAGTTCTTTGGTATGCAAGTGACAGAATTGTTTTTACTCATTTTTTTATCTTCTTTGACTATAAACCACCAGCTTAAGATGGAGTTTTCCCGGTGTGCGGATGATAGCTTGTTTGGCACTATAGACCACATCACCAAATTTGTTGGCACAAGATTGCCCGAGTCTTATGACAAAATAGTAAGTTATCCAGCAGTTGTTTTGTTTCCTCTTAGTAGTGTTTCCTTTTTCATTCCCATTTGTACATTTGCCCATTTTTTGACTCCTGAACAGAAGGTTGTACTTATCATGTTCTCTACCATCCACTTTTATGTTTGGAGAAGCAAAGAAGCTCACAGGGTTGGTGCATGAAATGTGTTCCGTAATTTCACATGCAGTGGGGAAGCTTGTGATTGGGATTGGGAGGATTGATGATGATGAATGGGGGGCAAGGGAGGCAGATCCTATTACTGCGGAGACAAGCATGCAACAATGTAAGAGAATCTGTGATCGAGTACCAGCCGACACAGGCAGCTTACCAAGTGAGGAGGAGTCATTTAATTCTGACAAAGATGATAGCGAGGGAGCTGATAGTGAATGTGAGGGAGATGGCAGGGAGAAAGGTAATGATGAAAGCGATAGTGATGGCAGTTCAGACAACGGTGATGGTGATGATTTTGTAAATGAGGAGGAACGAAGTGGCGCTGAGGGGAAACCAAGTAGTCAGGGAGCACGACAAGCGGTTGATCACCATGAGGAGGCAACACTACTGCAGGATGCTGCTAACGCGACACTACGGTCAGAAAACCTTCGAGGAAACTATGTGCGATGCAATAATCGCAAACGGTGGTGCAAAAACCGTCAAAAGGTGAAAACGTTTGCAATGATGGATGCATCAAACACGGTTCAGATTTTTGTTGTGTGTGCGATTCAGGGCATACAGTTCAGTTCCCTTAACTGTTTGCGATGAGGATGAACAAAAGAAACGGGCTGCCAGATGAAGGCGTGTGCGATGTATAGCATACGGTTCACTCGGATGAACTGTTTGTGATGAGACGGAATAACAGAAATGGGCAGCCAGATGAAGGTGTGTGTGTGATATACGGCATACAGTTCACTCGGATGAATTGTTTGCGTTGAGCCAGGAGAATAGTGGTTCAACTTAACAAGATGTGTGTGATATGCAACAAACAGGTCTGTAATCGGAAATGTGTTGGAAGACTGATAACAATACACACGATTCCTGTTAACAAGCCGTGTGTGTTGTGAGCAAACGATTGCTGGTATAGAATTGTCAATGATTGATGAAATCATCACCGACGGGTTCCATTGCTTACTCCGTGTGTGATGTGATTTGCTCTGTCTACAGTGCATCAACATATATATATATATATATATATATATATATATATATATATATATATATATATATATATACTTAAAAAGATAGCATTGCATAACCAAATTAAGCATACAATTACACAAGTGACTACACACATAACATTTTTACACACCAACGTAAGCAATTACATGCATAGTAAACTAGGAGAAATGATGATCTAATCATCTACTTCTTGTTGCGATGCTTGTCATTGCTCTTCTTCCGGCTGGATCCCTGGCCATTTTGGGGAAGGAGGCACTTCATCATGTCAACGATCCGCGTCTACATGTCGTAGCACGTGTACGCCTCCTTGGCCGCGTACACGATGAGACCAAACCCTAGCCTCCCGAGCCCCCTCTTTCGTTCGCCTCCCCTTCTCCGCCGCCACCCGAGGGTGCCGATGGCCGCCGTGCGGCACCAGTGAAGGTGGTGGCGAGGCCCTGCTGCCCTGCATCCGCGCAAGAAGCTCTGGTTGCCGGGGCGGCAGCCCTGGATCTGGTGGTCGGCGCCGCTCTCTCCGGTGGAGGGCGTTGTGGGTGCTGGCCGACCCTCTGGCCGTGCGGGTGGCTGTTGGATGGAGGAGGTGCCTCGTTGGTGCGGACTACCCCGGTGGCTCCGCGAGATCGAATCTCCAGCCCTTTCTGTCTGCTCTGCATCCCCTCACCTGTCTGGATTCAGCGCGTTCGTGCTGCAAGATCTGGCCCGTGAGGTGCAGTGGAGGAAGCTCGGAACGGGGGAATCCCTTGGTCGATTTCGCATCGACCTCAACGATGGTGGCGCATCAGCTCCGAATCCCCTCCTGAGGGCGCGTTGAGTTTCCCTCCCTCCACCTCCCCTCCCTTGTTTTCCCCAGGTGAAAATCTAGGCTTTGGCCAGCCGTCGACGGCGCTCCATCTTCGTGGTCCTCCTGCAGTTCTTGGTTGGTGGCGGCTGCGGTGTAGTGCTTGCTCAGGTTTCCGGCGGTGGTGGAGATGAGGCGTTGTGCCCTGCTATCCTTCAGTGGTTGCTACCATGCCGCGCCCGTGCTCCGCTGGCCGGTTTACGGCATCCCCGTATTGTGGCACAGCTTGGATGTAGAGGAGATTGGTTCTCCTCTCTAGCATTTGCACGTCCAGGTTGTGGCACATCCAATGTTTTCCTCCCTGCAGGCATGATCCTCCTCTACACTGCTTGCTCGGTGCCCCGTCGATGTCTCTGTATTTATTGTTCTCATCTGCAAAGTACCTCCGGCGGCTTGGTCTTGTTTTCTTTGTACCGGCAAGTTTGTACTTTGGTCTGTTGAAGTGTGATCTCACTTGTAATCTTTCAGTTTTTCTCCACGCTTTGCCTTGTAATAATCAGCACCATGTATCCTAGCCGGTTGTGGCTTCATTAGTTTGAAGTCGCGCTTTATGCCTTTCATCTAAAAATGGCCTCTATTTTTTTAGAACGAGGCTCAAGCAGAGCCCGGCTTTGAATTAACAAAGCCATCAACTGGACAGGATTACAACTCCAAATTACAACACTCACCAACTAAAGAAAGTAGACAAACAACAACGATACAAGGATGCCAGGGAGCTGCTCACAATGCACATACAACAAGCTAGGTAGAAAGAATGGCGTAGAGCATATAGCTTGGAGATGCCATTAACCTCTTGCACGCTGAAAGCCAAGGCGAAAGCGATATCCTGGTTAGGAGAGTGCATCGATGACGATGCAAGGCACGCCGTTGTCAAAACACCTGGGCTTGAAGAAGACACATCCGTCCAGATCCATCGTCAAAGAAGGCCCCTGCCTCCTCGCCTGGCTCGAAGGCGCCGCACCGTTGAACGTTGGACATGCTCACCCTAGAGCCTGGAAGGATGGCATCGAAGAAACCACTTGGGCGGAACCAGGCGTTCCCGACATGCCGGCGACGACTCACCTAGAGCAGAGCAACACCATATGCCATAGTTCTGACATGAAAGAGGGCGAGCAGTCAGAATGCACAATTGGGCAACAGCAAGGCCAAGATCAAATTGGAAGCAACGGCTCGAACGACGAGCTGAAGTGCAGCCACTGTAGGAGGGGAACCCTATCCCCTCTCATCCTGGAGAACCATGGGCACCAGCGGAATACACTGCAGCCTGGCACAGAGCACCACAACAACTTGGCCCAGCACCCAGGGAGACACCGCCACCGCTGGACGCATGCTGCGGCCGCCGACACACTCCACCTACACCACAGCGAAGCCCACAACACATCCTTGTTCCCAAAACAGCGCCTTCATGAAGGTTACGGCGCCAAGGGTGTCGCCACTGCCCAACAAAGTTGAGGATTTCTCCAGGGAGACAAAGGGGAAGGAGATGGGGGCAAGACCTAAACGGCGCCTCCGGGAAGGTGCGCGGCGCCCGTAGGCGTCGCCGCCGTCACCGCTGGCATGGCGGCTGGGTTTCCCCTGGTCCTGCATCCTTGACACCCGCTCCCGCCCGAAGCAGACCGGGGCCCCACGAAAAGGCAGGTCGGATCTGGGTGGCGGAGAGGCTCGTTGGAGAAGAAGGGCAGTGGGGACGGCCAGATCTGACGCAGCCGGAGCTAACGCCGCCGCCGCGCGCTGGCCCGCATTCTTCGAGGATCTTGCCATCCACTCGGCCAAGAACAGCCGACCCGCACCTGCGCCACTGGATGCCGAAGCCGGCGACGCCACACAAGCCGGGGCCACCGCCCCAGATCCAGAGGCCCACAGCGGTTGAGGCGAGGCGGCGAGGGCCCCGCTGCCACCTTCATCGGCGGCGCGCCATGAGCTCGGCGGCAGCGGTCTCGGGCAGCGGCGAGGGGAGGGCGAGCAAGGGAGGGAGGCAGAGGGATTAGGGTTTTGCCCCTCAGGTCGCCCGAGCGGGGCGACACGAGGGAATTCGAGTTTTTGAATGGCCTCTATCAAGTGTTCATATTTATTTCCTGTGTTGTACTTATTTTCTTGTCCCTACAAAGCATAATGTAATGCATGCCGTCAATTTCTTTGTTTAGTACTATTGAATTAGAATAATAATATGCATCTGCAGGACAGTCATAAAACTACCCTTTTGTTCATTGTCATTTTTATCTCATTGCTAATTCTGATCTTTTTTGAGGGATGCTATTTCTGATCTTAAGTGGTCCTTGAAACTTGTAATGTGCTGAATCTTAAGTCTATGAATGGATGTTCATATACTATTAGTGAAGAGTCAATTACACCGCCGGTGTCTAAACTTGGCACAAAAATCAATTTGGTGCTGAAACTTGTGTTGTACAGATATGTGGTGACAGAACTTGGCTTCATCGTGCAGATACGGTCATATTCATGTCTGGGCTGAGGCTAGCCGCGCAAGGGTCCTCCACCGGTGCCAATCGTCGGGAGAATGAGGCACTAAACGAGGAATTTGTGCCTCTTGATCGAGTTGTATTTGCGCTGCCGGTGCCGCCGCATGCCTTTGAAGAATTTGTGCTGACGACATAGGCCGATGAGGCACGATGCTCAGCACAGCAGCAACTGGATCAGGCCGTTCTCATGGCCTCTCCGTCCACCGTGCAGGCAGAGTCCTCTGCAGGGCCGGCTCAAGGATTTCGAAGGCCCCGGGGCGAATTTCACCAATGGGCCCAACAGAGATTTTTTTTTGCTCGATACACGAACAAATACATATATTATAATGTCATAAAGAGTAGTAAATTTTCATTAGAATCAAATATCTGATATATTTTGTTGCCTTTGTTCAAATTCAAGTATCGTAGAAGCTACAACGCAAACAAGAATATAGAAATAGCATGCTAGCAAACCTCCAGTAATCATGAGAAGCGATACTTCCATGCATTTTTGACGCAAAATCATCAATGACAATGTCAAGATCAATATTGTCCAACATATTCTTCTCGATGCAGCACATGGACAAACCATTCAGTCTGTCTTGGGACATTGTTGACCTCAAATAATTTTTCAGTAACTTCAATTTTGAGAAACTCCTTTCAGCTGATGTAATAGTGACCGGTACAGTCAAGAGGATACGATAAGCAATTGAGACATTTGGATAACAATCCGCAGCTCTAACAAACTCAAATATACGATCCGTTGACATGAGTGTGTTTGGCAATGTCATCTACAATACTTTTAGTTCAAAAACAAAATCATCTAAATCAACATCTGCTGACTTACCATGAGTGGAAGTGTTGACAAAATTAGTGCAACATTTTCTTAGATCATTATCACCCAACAACTTCAATTCTTTTGAGTTGAACAAGAATCCAAATATGCTCCCAAATGACTTGAATTCCTCAAATCTACTAGTCAAGGAAGCAATTGCAACATCAATAATCACCAGAAAGTATTTAACTCTAAATGATTCCACCTCAATTTCTTGCGCTTCTTGATTCTGGTCATTTTCTTCATTGTCATTCATTTCATCAAATTGTCTTTTCTGGTAATACGCCGCTTTACAGGAAATAAAGGCTATACACCCATGTCGATTGCAATAGATCTCACAATATCCAAGCTAGTACCAAAGCCTTCATTTCTGTACTTCTCAAAATATGAGATGGCACCTTCAATCTGTTTAAGAGTAACATCACTACACACGAATTTAGACTGCAATTTCTTACTCACCATGTTTACAGTGAACAAAACATCATGCCAGATGACCATGCCCAGTATAAATTCAAATTTCTCAAGTGCATTAGCCAAAGATTTTGCGTCGCTCTTAGTCTTAGTGTCATCAGTAGAAGTTCTCTTCAATTCCAATAAAGCTTTTCTTAACTCAGGTGCTTGATATCTAATAGCATGAACACTCTTTATTCAACTCTCCCATCGAGTGTTACACAAAGACTTAACTGTCATTTTTGGTACATGATCAAGCAATAGCTGCCATCTTTTAGTAGAGCTTGAAAACAATATGTAAATTCTTTGCACAACACCAAAGAAAGTTATAGCTTTACCGCAAGATTTTGCCATATCACTGAGAGTAAGATTCAGGCTGTGACAAGCACATGGCATGTACAATGCTCTTGGATTAGTTGCAAGCAATCTGCTCTGTACCCCTTGGTTTTTTCCCTTGATGTTCGAACCATTGTCATACCCTTGTCCACGAACATCTTGAACATTCCAACCAACAGATTCAAGTGTATCAATTAACACATTATAAAGTCCAAGTCCCGACGTATCATCGACCTTCATGAACTCCAGAAAAAACTCCTCTATTTTTGTACTGGCACTTGACATGTTTACACATCTCACAATTAGAGTCATTTGTTCGTGATGGCTTACATCAGGGGTACAGTCTAAAATGACAGAGAAATACCTTCCATCCTTAATTATCTTCAAGAGAGAATCTTTAACACTTCAAGCAAGACGGGAAATTAACTCGTTATGAATATTATGGCCAAGATAATGATGATGGATTTCATTATTCTGAATGCGCCGAAGATGCTCTTGCATTACAAGATCAAATTCTACCGTCATTTCAATTACTCCCAAAAAGTTCCCATTGTTATCTTGATATAATTTCTCATTTGCTCCTCGAAAAGCCAAATTATGTTTAGCAAGAAATTTCACAGCAGCAACAATTCTAATTAAAACGTGTCTCCATCGCTTCTTCTCCCTTGCAATCTCTTCTTGCAAATCTCTATCAATTGTTTCCATCTTACTTAGCCTCAACCTTACCTCATTCCAAGTATTCATGTTAGTGATATGCTCAGCACCATTCTCATGTAATTTGAGCTTTTCACTAAGATGTTTCCAATCCATCAATCCCTCAGATGCTAGCAAACTTTTGCTGTTTTCAGATTTGAACAATTTGCAGCAAAAACAATAAACTTTATTCACATGTTTAGAGTACACTAACCACCTCCGATCACTGGCCTCACCATTCCTTAGCTGTCTTGAGTAGTAAGCATATGAAAAATGCCTGCCTTTCTTATCCACGGGAAACACAAGATTGTACTCCCTTGTAGGTCCTTTTTCGATGAGAATATCTCTTGATTTATTGTCAAGAATATTCCAAGTTCTAGGATCATAAATATCAAAAGAAGAAGCCTGCTCATCTATGTTTCCATGGCCACTAAAATTTCCGGTGTTCTGATTGGCATCAACATCGGCACGATTTCCCTCAACTGCATTCTCAGTCTGATCTGGTTGTTCGCCATTGGTGATATATAATTGCGCAGAATTCGTAGCAGTATCCTTCCTCAACACGAATTTATTCATAGCCCCTCTCTGAGATCGAATCAACTTCTCTACTCGTTTCTTGTTAGTTCTTTTCTGATGACCAGATGGATGCTTTTTAGGCAACATGGTTACACTACCAATGGACGCAGCTGCAAGTTATGAGCGATGCAAAGAAAGAATCAGACACCGGATTGAGATTTTGGCCTAAGAACATATAGCACGAGAAAATGGAGTCGCCCACCACGGTTTCATAGAAATAGAATTTTGATCTGAGATTACCTCTTGATCTTGATCCTTCCCACAATTTCTTGCCGAGACGTACACAACGTGATCAGGGAATTAGGGATTTCAGTGATGCAGTCAGACCATCAGCCGGTCAGGGACTCCGGACTGGATCAGGACGACTGGACAAGACGGCGACGGTTCAGTGCGTGAATCAAGGCGAGAATCGCTGGAAAGAAAAGGAAACAACGATTAGGACGATTTCGTTCCGTGCGTGGCTGGCTACCTTCCCGGGCTAGTTGTGTGCCCTGGGTAGATGGGCCTTTTTTTTCTCTACTATGATGTCCCATACGTACATACTCTATACCAGATATGGGCCCCTATTTCGGCCGGGCCCCGGACCGTTGTCCCTACTGCCCTGGGCCAGAGCCGGCCCTGGTCCTTTGCCAGAGCGAACCGTGGGGCAGCATTCAACCGTGCCATTGTCAGCATCGAGGCGGCAGAGCACAACGTCATCTACATTTCACCCGTCGAGGAAGACTGAAGAAAAGCATCGGTTTCGTCTGTCAGTTTGCATATTTCTTTAGTTAGTGTGTACTAGTTTTCTTCAGTTAGCATTGTGCGGTTTCCTTTTAGTCAGTTAGCATGGTAAGCGTGCGCTTCAGTTGTATGTGTTCTTAACTACTGAAAATAAAACTTTCAGGGGGTTTCCCGCAAATAAACAGGCCACACGCCTGTACCCGCGCCGTCCAGCCACCGACAGAGTGTCATGCTCCATGCTGGCGGGCCTCGTCAGCGCCCAGTTCGTATCCAAACGTGATTCTCTCCGTATATGAAAAATCAAGCCAAGTTTTGTAACCAGATCAATGTACGCCACTAGTTTGAACACCAAACTCAATTTTCTTGCCAAGTTTAGACACTTGTGGTGTAATTGCACTACTAGGGAAAACCTTATACACAGAATCTTAGCAGCAGCGCAGCTCAAAAAGAGACGCTACTGCTAATTATCAGCAGTGCGTGCGTGCAAAACTCGCTACTGAAATAGAGTTAGCAGTAGCGCGCTTGGAGCAACCCGCATTGCTACAAATATCGACCAACAGTGTCCACCAACCTACATTTAGCAGCAGCGTGTTGTCTCGACCCGCACTACTGCTAAAGCGTTAGTAGCAGCGCGCTTTTTCTGAGGTTGCTGCTGCTAATTTTTAAATTGGGCACACTGTTAGTCCCAGTTAGCAGTAGCGCTTGTGTGGGAAGTGCGCTGCTGCTAATTTATTATCAGCAGCGTGTTTTACCACCCGCGCGACTGCTAAGCCGCACCAGCCCACCACCTTTCCCCACGCGCCCTCCCCTCCCCCATATCCTCTCTTCCCTTTCCCCTACCCCCCACATCCTCCCTCTCTCACTCTTCTTCTTCCTCAATACTTCTCCCCCATTACTCTCCCTCTCCTACCTACCTTTCTCTCTCTTCATTACTCCTAGCTAACTACACCACCTCCATTAATGCATCTCCTTTCTCTTTTTCCTTCCCCCTCCACTAGTTGAAGTTGTCTCCTCCCAAATTAGCTAGCTAGGTAGATGTAGCATTTAGTTAAGTGACCTATTTGCCCCTTAACTAGATTTACCTTTGTCAAGAAGAGCTTTGTGCACTTTTGATCTCCCTACATCATCATCTTCACCGTGTGCTCGATCTCGAGATTGAGGTGATTAAAATTTCATGCTTTTGCAAAATGGAAATATGTTTATGTGTGTGTGATATGATAATTGGGAGATATGATGGAAATTCTGTGTGTGGCATGAGTTGACGCCAAATTGTGCTTTTGAGTTGCCTATGTTTTGCCAAAATGTCGAGTTATTTCCGTTTCGGCGAATTTCGGGCAAACTCTAGATCTATATATGTCCTATTTTTAGGGAAGGTCATGCCGAATTTTTGTATGACTTTGATGCATGCACGCATTTTTAAAATCAATTTGTTTATTATTACCGTGCAGAGTTCACGATGGTCAGTGGAACGATGGTGGACAGGTGGTTGCGGTCGGCAGTGCAGGACATGAAAGAAAATAACCGGACAAAGGTTTTATGTCCGTGTCGAAAATGCAAAGGAATAGTTTGGCACGACCCCCATGATGATGGTCATGTCGAAGCGCACTTGGTCATGACTGGTTTCATGGATGGCTATACTTGGTGGATAATTGAAGATGAGGATGACGATGTTGAGGACGTCGACGGGGCAGGCAATAATGATGACACGGGGCAAGATGAAGAGATGATCGATAATGGCGGCAGTGAAGAGGCCGGACATGGCGGTGGAGAAGGGGCCGGACATGGCGGAGGAGAAGGGGCTAGACATGGCGGAGGAGAAGGGACCGGCCATGGCGGCGGAGAGAACAACATGGACTCCACGTAGCAGAGTTCGTTGGTACTAAGTTCAATCGTGCGGGACCCTCATGTTCAAGCATTGCTTCGCAAGGAGACGAGTACTGAGAGAGCTCCTTCTAGACAGGAGGCTAAGTTGGAGCAACTGGTGGTAGACTCGAACACTCCATTGTATGATGGTTGCAATCCTGAGGTGACCCGCTTGAGTTTCACGCTCCAACTCCTGAAGACGAAGGCTACAAACAAATGGACCGACACTAGCCTCGATGAGCATCTCAAGTACTGATACGTCTCCAATGTATCTATAATTTTTTATTGTTCCATGCTATTATATTACCCATTTTGGATGTTTATGGGCTTTATTCTACACATTTATATCATTTTTGGGACTAACCTACTAACCGGAGGCCCAACCCATATTGCTGTTTTTTTGCCTATTTCAGTATTTCGAAGAAAAGGAATATCAAATGGAGTCCAAACGGAATGAAACCTTTGGGAGCGTTATTTTTGGAACGAATCTTATCCAGAGAGCCTGGAGTGCAAGTCAAGAAAGCTCTAAGGGCCCCACGAGATAGGAGGGCGCGCCCCCCTGTAGGGCGCGCCCCCTGTCTCTTGGGCCCCTCGGGCGGCCACCGACGTACTTCTTCCTCCTATATATACCTACGGACCCCGAAAACATCCAGGAGCACCACGAAACACAATTTCCACCGCCGTAACCTTCTGTATCCGCGAGATCCCATCTTGGAGCCTTTGACGGCACTCTGCCGGAGGGTGAATCGACCACGGAGGGCTTCTACATCAACACCATAGCCCCTCCGATGAGTTGTGAGTAGTTTACCACAGACCTACGGGTCCGTAGTTATTAGCTAGATGGCTTCTTCTCTCTTTTTGGATCTCAATACAATGTTCTCCCCCTCTTTTGTGGAGATCTATTCGATGTAATCTCTTTTTGCGGTGTGTTTGTCGAGACCCGATGAATTGTGGGTTTATGATCAAGTTTATCTATGAATAATATTGGAATCTTCTCTGAATTCTTTTATGTATGATTGAGTTATCTTTGCAAGTCTCTTCGAATTATCAATTTGGTTTGGCCTACTAGATTGATCTTTCTTGCCATGGGAGAAGTGCTTAGCTTTGGGTTCAATCTTGTGGTGTTCTTACCCAGTGATAGAAAGGGTTGCAAGACACGTATTGTATTGTTGCCATCGAGGATAACAAGATGGGGTTTATATCATATTGCATGTGTTTATCCCTCTACATCATGTCATCTTGCTTAAAGCATTACTCTGTTCTTATGAACTTAATACTCTAGATGCACGCAGGAGTCGGTCGATGTTTGGAGTAATATTAGTAGATGCAGGCAGGAGTCGGTCTACTTGTTATGGACATGATGCCTATATACATGATCATGTCTAGATAATCTCATAACTATGCGCTTTTCTATCAATTGCTCAATAGTAATTTGTTCACCCACCGTAATACTTATGCTATCTCGAGAGAAGCCTCTAGTGAAACCTATGGCCCCCGGGTCTATCTCTTATCATATTTGCTTTCAATCTATCTTTATTTGCATCTTTACTTTTTGCATCTATATTACAAAATACCAAAAATATATTATTATCTCTCTATCAGATCTCACTTTCGCAAGAGGCCGTGAAGGGATTGACAACCCCTTTATCGCGTTGGTTGCGAGTTCTCAGTTTATTTGTGTAGGTGCGTGGGACTTTTGAGGAGCCTCCTACTGGATTGATACCTTGGTTCTCAAAACTAAGGGAAATACTTATGCTACACTTGCTGCATCACCCTCTCCTCTTCGGGGAAACCAACGCAAGCTCAAGACGTAGGAACAAGGATTTCTGGCGCCGTTGCCGGGGAGGTCTTCGCTCAAGCCAAGACATACCTAGTATCCATCACAAACCCATCTCCCTCGCATTTACATTATTTGCCTCTCGTTTTCCTCTCCCCCACTTCACCCTTGCCATTTTATTCGCCCTCTCCTTCCCATTCTCCTCTTCTCTTTTTTGCTCGCTTTCTTCCGCCCTGCTTTTGTTTGCCGCTATGTCTGAAATTGGGGAGATTATCGTCGATATGGACAATAATGATAACATGGATAATCCCAAGGCTCCGGCCGATGAACCCCCTATCTTTCATACTAAAAAGTTTCGAATCAGCAGTGGTAACATCATTGGCAAAGGCGTTATTCAAGATTTCTTTACTTGTGCTGGTGCTTTACCTTCTTTGGGATGTTCTATTCTTCATAGAACTAGTAGTGTTGCGGATGCTATCGCTATGCTTGTACTTGAACTTGAAAGACAATTTATGCATATGCATCCTTGCATACAAAGAATTTTCCTAGAATTCTCTAATATTGAGCATTCTTCTGTTAAGCGTGGTGTCACTATCTTTTTGGCTCACGAGTTTAGATTTATCATAAGAGAGGCCAAAGAAATCTTTGCGCACTATAGGGTGGACGCCGATCGTCCTCCCATAGAGGCGATCCTCTATGATCAAGAGGAATTTAGGCATTTTCAATCTTCGGACTACGTTGCTTTTAATGAAAACCTTAGAAAAAAGGTTCCTACCAAGTCTTGGTTTATTGCATTAACAAACTTAATAATGATTTTTCTCTTCGAAACAATGAGCTAGGATACTCTCTTGAGTATAGGCTCACAAAATTTTGCCAAAAGAATGCTCTTAGTGATGAAATAGTTGTGCACTATGAAGGGCCAAGGGAGGAACCCGTTCCTCCTGTGATTGATCTTGGGGACATCTGTCCCACTAAATTTAGCCCTTCTGATTAATTTTTCTTGCCTCAAGGAAAACTTGCCGCCGAACGTAGAGAATATGATATGAGACTTCAAGATCTATCTTATTATTATGGCACACGTTAGATCTATCTTCGCTTTTATGCCTAGCTAGGGGCTTTAAACGATAGCGCTAGTTGGGAGGCAACCCAATTTTTCTTTATGTTTTTTGTTTTTGCTACTGTTTAGGAATAAATCTTGCATCTACTCTCTGTTTATATGTGTTTTTATCTTTTAATTAGTGTTTGTGCCAAGTAGAACCTATAGGATAACCTACGATGATAGTTGATTTGATTCTGCTGAAAAAACAGAAACTTTGCACGCACGAATATAATTTTGTTAAATCACAGGAACGTGGTTTTGCATTGGTTCTTTTTGCTGCTGTTCAATAGACAAATTGTCCAGGACTTCCTATTTTGGTAGGAGTTTTAGAGTTCCAGAAGTTTGCATTAGTTACAGATTGCTACAGACTGTTCT
Organism: Triticum timopheevii; assembly: GCA_963921465.1. NCBI lineage: Eukaryota > Viridiplantae > Streptophyta > Magnoliopsida > Poales > Poaceae > Triticum > Triticum timopheevii. The sequence continues at coordinate 48,048,208 of OY997264.1, read as the reverse complement.
GTTTTTGACAGATTCTGTTTTTCGTGTGTTGTTTACTTATTTCAATGCATCTATGGCTAGTAATTCAGTTTATAAACCATAAAGAAGTTGGAATACAGTAGGTTTAACACAAAAATAAATAAATAATGAGTTCATTGCAGTACCTTATGTGGTGGTTTTGTTTTCTTTCACTAACGGAGCTTATAAGATTTCCTGTTGAGTTTTGTGCTGTGAAGTTTTCAAGTTTTGGGTAAAGCTTTTATGGACGTGGAATAAAGGGTGGCAAGAGCCTAAGCTTGGGTATGCCCATGGCACCCCAAGATATTCAAGAATATCCAAAAGCCTAAGCTTGGGGATGCCCCGGGAAGGCATCCCCTCTTTCGTCTTTGTTCATTGGTAACTTTACTTGGAGCTATATTTTTATTCGCCACATGATATGTGTTTTGCTTGGAGCGTCGTGTATTATATTAGTCTTTGCTTTTTAGTTTACCACAATCATCCTTGCTGTACACACCCTTTGGGAGAAGCCTATTTGATTAGAATTTGCTAGAATACTCAATGTGCTTCACTTATATCTTTTGAGCTTGATAGTTTTTGCTCTAGTGCTTCACTTATATCTTTTAGAGCACGGTGGTGTCTTAATTTTGAAGAAATTGCTAGTCTCTCATGCTTCACTTATATTATTTTGAGAGTCTTTTAGAATAGCACGGTATGTGCTATTGTCATAAAGTTGGTCCTATAATGATGAGCATCCAAGTTGGGTATAATAAAAACTATCATAGGAAGTGAATTGGATGCTATGATCAACTCGATACTTGATAATTGTTTTGAGATATGGAAGTGGTGATATTAAAGTCATGCTAGTTGGGTGATTATGAATTCAAAGAATGCTTGTGTTGAAGTTAGCAAGTCCCTTAGCATGCACGTATGGTTAAAGTTGTGTAACAAATTTGAAACATGAAGTGTACTTGGCTTGTGCATCCTTATGAGTGGCGGTCGGGGACAAGCGATGGTCTTTTCCTACCAGTCTATCCCCCTAGGAGCATGCGCATAGTACTTGATTTTTTATGACTTCTAAATTTCAGCAATAAGTATATGAGTTCTTTTGACTAATGTTGAGTCCATGGATTATACGCACTTTTTGCCTTTCCGCCTTTGCTAGCCTCTTCGGTACCGTGCATTTCCCTTTCTCACCTTGAGAGTTGGTGCAAACTTCGCCGGTGCATCCAAACCCCGTGATACGATACGCTCTATCACATATAAACCTCCTTATATCTTTCTCAAAACAGCCACCATACCTACCTATTATGGCATTTCCATAGCCATTCCGAGATATATTGCCATGCAACTTTCCACCGTTTCGTTCTCATGACATACTTTACTTTTGTCATATTTCCATTGCATGATCATGTAGTTGACATCGTATTTGTGGCAAAGCCACCTTGCATTATTTTTTGTACATGTCACTCTTGATTCCTTGCACCATCCCGGTACACCGCCAGAGGCATTCATATAGAGTCATATCTTGTTCTAGTTTCGAGTTGTAATTCTTATGTTGTAATCAATATAAGTGTGATGATCATCATTATTAGAACATTTTCCAAAGAAAAAGAAAAGGAAAGGCCAAAAAAAGAAAGGCCCAAAAGAAAAAGAAAAGAAAAGAAAAGAAAGAAAAAAATAAAAGAAAAAAAATAAAATAAAATAAAAAGGGCAATGTTACTATCTCTTTTTCCACACTTGTGCTTCAAAGTATCACCTTGTTTTTCATGTAGTGAGTCTCATATTTTGTGCTTCAAAGTAGCACCTTGTCTTTCATGTAGTGAGTCTCATATGTTGTCACTTTCATATACTAGTGGGAATTTTTCATTATAGAACTTGGCTTGTATATTCCTACGATGGGCTTCCTGAAATGCCCTAGGTATTCGTGAGCAAGCAAGTTGGATGCACACCCACTAGTTTCCCTTTGTTGAGCATTTGTAGCTCTAGTGCATCCGTTGCATGGCGATCCCTACTCCTCATGTTGACATCAATTGATGGGCATCTCCATATCCCGTTGATTATCCTCGTCAATGTGAGACTTTCTCCTTTTTTGTCTTCTCCACACAATCCCCATCATCATATTCTATTCCACCCATAGTGCTATATCCATGGCTCACGCTCATGTATTGCGTGAAGGTTGAAAAAGTTTGAGATTATTTAAGTATGAAACAATTTCTTGGCTTGTCATCGGGGGTATAGAAGTTGGGAACATCTTTGTGTGACGAAAATGAAGCATAGCCTAACTATATGATTTTGTAGGGATGAACTTTCTTTTGCCATGTTATTTTGAGAAGAAATGATTACTTTGATTAGTATGCTTGAAGTGTTACTATTTCTTATGTCAATATGAACTTTAATTTTGTATTCATTTGGATCTGAACATTCATGCCACAATGAAGAAAATTACATTATGAATTATGCTAGGTAGCATTCCACATAAAAAATTCTCTTTTTATCATTTACCTACTCAAGGACGAGCAGGAATTAAGCTTGGGGATGCTTGATACGTCTCCAACGTATTTATAATTTTTTATTGTTCCATGCTATTATATTACCCATTTACGATGATTATGGGCTTTATTCTACACATTTATATCATTTTTGGGACTAACCTACTAACCGGAGGCCCAGCCCATATTGCTGTTTTTTTGCCTATTTCAGTATTTCGAAGAAAAGGAATATCAAACGTAGTCCAAACGGAATGAAACCTTCGGGAGCGTTATTTTTGGAACAAATCTGATCCGGAGAGCCTGGAGTGCAAGTCAAGAAAGCTCCGAGGGCCCCACGAGATAGGAGGGCGCGCCCCCTGTCTCGTGGGCCCCTCGGGCGGCCACCGACATACTTCTTCCTCCTATATATACCTACGGACCCCGAAAACATCCAGGAGCACCACGAAACACAATTTCCACCGCCATAACCATCAGTATCCGCGAGATCCCATCTTGGAGCCTTCGCCGGCACTCTGCCGGAGGGTGAATCGACCACGGAGGGCTTCTACATCAACACCATAGCCCCTCCGATGAGTTGTGAGTAGTTTACCACAGACCTACGGGTCCATAGTTATTAGCTAGATGGTTTCTTCTCTCTTTTTGGATCTCAATACAATGTTCTCCCCCTCTTTTGTGGAGATCTATTCGATGTAATCTCTTTTTGCGGTGTGTTTATCGAGATCCAATGAATTGTTGGTTTATGATCAAGTTTATCTATGAATAATATTGGAATCTTCTCTGAATTCTTTTATGTATGATTGATTTAACTTTGCAAGTCTCTTCGAATTATCAGTTTGGTTTGGCCTACTAGATTGATCTTTCTTGCCATGGGAGAAGTGCTTAGCTTTGGGTTCAATCTTGCGTTGTTCTTACCCAGTGACAGAAAGGGTTGCAAGACACGTATTGTATTGTTGCCATCGAGGGTAACAAGATGGGGTTTATATCATATTGCATGTGTTTATCCCTCTACATCATGTCATCTTGCTTCAAGTGTTACTCTGTTCTTATGAACTTAATACTCTAGATGCAGGCAGGAGTCGGTCGATGTGTGGAGTAATAGTAGTAGATGCAGGCAGGAGTCGGTCTACTTGTTATGGACGTGATGCCTATATACATGATCATGCCTAGATAATCTCATAACTATGCGCTTTTCTATCAATTGCTCGACAGTAATTTGTTCACCCACCGTAATACATATGCTATCTCGAGAGAAGCCTCTAGTGAAACCTATGGCCCCCGGGTCTATCTCTTATCATATTTGGTTTCAATCTATCTTTATTTGCATCTTTACTTTTTGCATATATATTACAAAATACCAAAAATATATTATTATCTCTCTATCAGATCTCACTTTCGCAAGAGGCCGTGAAGGGATTGACAACCCCTTTATCGCGTTGGTTGCGAGTTCTCAGTTTGTTTGTGTAGGTGTGTGGGACTTTTGAGGAGCCTCCTACTGGATTGATACCTTGGTTCTCAAAACTGAGGGATATACTTACGCTACACTTGCTGCATCACCCTCTCCTCTTCGGGGAAAACCAACGCTAGCTCAAGACGTAGCAAGTACCTAAAGGATGTTCTTCCCGCGGGGAATCTTTGTCCTACTAGTGTTGATGAGGCCAAGAAGATCATGTGCCCTCTTGATCTGCTACACGTTAGATACCATGCATGCATCAACGATTGCATAATTTATCGGAAGGAGCACGCAGAAAAAACAAGTTGTCCGGTGTGCAATGCTTCTCGATACAAGAAGGCTAGGAAGAAATGTCCCCAGAAAGTTGTATGGTACTTACCAATCACTCCCCGTCTCCAGCGGTATTTTGTAGATCCCAAGGAAGCAAAGCTAATGCGCTGGCACGCGGAGAGGAAGAAGCCCGATGATGGAGATGATCCGAAGCTGAGACACGTCAAGGATGGAAGCCAGTGGAGAGCGTTGAACAACTTCTATCGGTTTTTCGAATGTGATGCAAGGAACATCGTGCTCGGCGCGTGTACCGATGGCATGAATCCGTTTGGCAACCAGAACACCAACCATAGCACATGGCCCGTGTTTGTATGGATGTACAACCTCCCCCCTGGTTGTGCATGAAGTCGAAATACATTCACATGAGCATGCTTATTCAAGGGCCGAAACAACCAGGAAATAATATTAATTTGTATCTGGGGCTACTTCAAGAGGAGTTAGACACGTTATGGAAAACGCCGGCCAAGACATGGGACGCCAGCAAAGGCGAGTATTTCTACATTAGAGTCGCGCTGATCACGACGATGCACGACTATCTCGGTTACGGATATGTCGCAGGCCAGGTGTGCCATGGATATTGCGGATGCACGCGGTGCATGGATGATATAATGTCTCAGCAGCTAACATCAAGGAAAGATGGCGGGTCTAGGAAAATCGTGTACATGGGGCATCGAAGATGGCTCGAACAGGATGACCCATGGACAAACCATGGAGATCTATTCAATGGTCAAGCTGAGCATCGAGGACCTCCACGTAAGCGGAGCGGTGCCGAAATCGATGAGCTGTTGAAAAACTGGAAGGAGTGCGCCGCGCCGGGAAAGACGATGAGAAAGGCGCCGGAGCCGCTGCTGAAGGTATGGAAGACGAGGTCTGTGTTCTGGGACTTGGAGTACTAGCACAAACTCGATACACCTCATTGCCTTGATCAAATGCATATCTGTAAGAATGTCCTTGAGAGCTTGCTCGCAACACTGATGAACATGCCGGATAAGACCAAGGATGGGCCAAAGGCAAGAAAAGACTTGCAAGATTTGAAAATCAGGGAAGATCTGCACATGCCTCCCCGTAAAATGTCAGACGAGATAGAGATGAAGACAGAGGCACGGGGGAAGAAGGGCAAGAAAATAAAGAAAGAGGATTATTGCCCCCCTTCTTGCTTCACCTTAAGTCAGGCTGAGATCAATCAATTCTTTAAGTGCCTTACCGGAGTCAAAGTTAATTCCGGTTACTGTGGCGAGATAAGCAGATATATAGACACGGACAAGAAAAGGTTCAGCGGGATGAAGTCCCATGACTGTCATGTGATGATGACGCAGATACTACCTGCTGCCCTTAGAGGGATAATGGACAAGCACGTCCGTGACACGCTTATTGGTCTCTGCAACTTTTTTGACATCATCTCTCGAAATTCGATCAGTGTGAAGCAGCTCCATAGGCTACAGGAAGAGATCATTGTGATACTGAATGAGCTTGAGATGTACTTCCCGCTCGCGTTCTTTGACATGATGGTGCATCTATGTGTCCATATTGTGGATGACATAATAGACCTGGGGCCGTCATTCCTGCACAACATGATGCCGTTTGAGAGAATGAATGGGATCATCAAAGGATTCGTTCGTAACATGTCCTGTCTGGATGGAAGCATCGTCCAGGGCTATGTGACACAAGAGTGCATCTCTTTCTGCGAGAATTTTCTATATGGCACAGACCAGCCGCCTGGTGTTAGTGTTGGTTTTCCCGCTAACAAGCACGATGGGAGGCTCGAAGGAGAAGGTCACTGCAACGGTCGCAAGGAACTGGACGTGGCATACTCAGATCGACGGAGCGACTTTGAGAGAGCAAACTTGGTAGTGCTAAAACACCTAGACGAGGTAGATCCTTTCGTGGCATTGCACAAAGAAATTATCGCAAAGAAGTATCGTGAACGGGGGGTATGTAGGACGGACGCCGAAGTTACTAGAGAGCACAATTCCACTTTCTTGCATTGGTTCAAAGAGCATATTATTGCTAATCCCCCAGAGGAAGGCTCATATACGCCTTAGCACATGCCCCCTCGCCCAACCTCGTAACCTATCAGGCATATGATATCAACGGATACACGTTCTACACGGAGGCCAAAAGATATGGACAATGATGATCAGAACTCAGGGGTGACGATGGAATGCATGACCGGCAATGACAACGACGCAACTGAACGATTTTAAGGAAGGGTCGAGGAGATCTGGGAGCTTGACTACTCTGGACTGCACAACATGACGATGTTCCGTGTCAGATGGGCTAAGAATGTTGAAAGAGAAAGCCGGATTTTCACTACCATGACTATACCCGACGCCAAGAGCGCTACCATGAACGCTATCGCAAAAAACGAGCCATGGGTACACGCTAAGCACGTGACACAATGCTTCTTCATAACCGACCCACGCAATCCCAGCCGTGTTGTCGTGCGGAGAGGCAAAAGGAACATCATTGGAATGGATGGAGTCGCCAACGAGGAAGACTACGATCAGTACGGCAACCCAATAAGGGAAGATGACGATGATGATGAAGTATACGTCAAAAGAAGAATCAATACTACATTACCTAAGAAAAATCGTACTCCATGAAAAAGGCAAAGTCACAATGAGGGGCTCAATTAGTCTTCGACGAACAAGAAGGGAAAGAAGCTGACTCAAAAACGAAAACGTCAACGCTGAGGAACCGTATGTTATCGGTCAAATGATGCAATATATATATATATATATATATATATATATATATATATATATATATATATATATATATATATATCTGTGTGTGTGTGTGTGTGTGTGTGTGTTCCTATTTTGTATACACACTTCGCCATTATTATGCATGGGTCCAATGATGTAATATATATGTTCCTATTTTGTATACACACTTAGCCATTATTATGCATGGGTCCAATGATGTAATATATGAAGGAAATATGCCCTAGAGGCAATAATAAAATTATTATTTATTTCCTTATTTCATGATAAATGTTTATTATTCATGCTAGAATTGTATTAACCAAAAACATAATACATGTGTGAATACATAGATAAACATAGTGTCACTAGTATGCCTCTACTTGACTAGTCCGTGAATCAAAGATGGTTAAGTTTCCTAGCCATGGACAAAAGTGTTGTCATTTGATTAACGGGATCACATCATTAGGAGAATGATGTGATTAACTTGACCCATTCCGTTAGCATAGCACCCGATCGTTTAGTATATTGCTATTGCTTTCTTCGTGACTTATACATGTTCCTATGACTATGAGATTATGCAACTCCCGTTTACCAGAGGAACACTTCGTGTGCTACCAAACGTCACAACGTAACTGGGTGATTATAAAGGAGCTCTATAGGTGTCTCCGAAGGTACATGTTGGGTTGGCGTATTTCGAGATTAGGATTTGTCACTCCGATTGTCGGAGAGGTATCTCTGGGCCCTCTCGGTTATGCACATCACTATAAGCCTTGCAAGCAATGTGACTACTGAGTTAGTTGCGGGATCATGCATTACGTAACGAGTAAAGAGTCTTGCCAGTAACGAGATTGAACTAGGTATTGAGATACCGATGAGCGAATCTCGGGCAAGTAACATACATACCGATGACAAAGGGAACAACGTATGTTGTTATGCGGTTTGACCGATAAAGATCTTCGTAGAATATGTAGGAGCCAATATGAGCATCTAGGTTCCGCTATTGGTTATTGACTGGAAACGGTTCTCGGTCATGTCTACATTGTTCTCGAACCTTTAGGGTCCGCACGCTTAACGTTATGATGACAGTTTTATTATGAGTTTATAAGTTTTGATGTACCGAAGGTTGTTCGGAGTCCCGAATGTGATCTTGGACATGACGAGGAGTCTCGAAATGGTCGAGACATAAAGATTGATATATTAGAAGCCTATATTTGGATATCGGAAACGTTCCGGGTGAAATCGGGATTTTACCGGAGTACCGGAGGGTTACCAGAACCCCCCGGGGGTTAATGGGCCTACATGGGCCATGAGGGAGAAGAGGAGGGCCGGCCAGGGTAGGCCGCGCGCTCCCTCCCCCCCCCCCCTAGTCCGAATAGGTCAAGGAAGGGGGGGTTGCGCCCCCCCTTTCCTCTTTCCCCTCCCCCCTTTCCTTCTCCACCAAGGCAAGAGGGGGGAGTCCTACTCCCAATGGGAGTAGGACTCCTCCAGGTGCACCCCTAGGGGGGCGGCCACACCTCCCCCTCCCTCCTTTATATACGGGTGCAGGGGGCACCCCATGACACACAAGTTTATCTTCGTGATCGTTCCTTAGCCGTGTGCGGTGCCCCCCTCCACCATATTCTACCTCGGTCATATCATAGCGGTGCTTAGGCGAAGCCCTGCATCGGTAGAACATCATCATCATCACCACGTCGTCGTGCTGACGGAACTCATCCCCGACACCTTGCTAGATCGGAGTCCGGGGATCGTCATCGAGCTGAACGTGTGCTGAACTCGGAGGTGCCGTATGTTCGGTGCTTGGATCGGTCGGATTATGAAGATGTACGACTACATCAACTGCGTTGTCATAATGCTTCCGCTTTTGGTCTACGAGGGTACGTGGACAACACTCTCCCCTCTCGTTGCTATGCATCACCATGATCTTGCGTGTGCGTAGGAATTTTTTTGAAATTACTACGTTCCCCAACAGTGGTATCAGAGCCTGGTTTTATGCGTAGATGTTATATGCACGAGTAGAACACAAGTGAGTTGTGGGCGATATAAGTCATACTGCTTACCAGCATGTCATACTTTGGTTCAGCGGCATTGTGAGATGAAGCGGCCCAGACCGACATTACGCGTACGCTTACGCGAGACTGGTTTCACCGCTACGAGCACTCGTTGCTTAAAGGTGACCGGCGGGTGTCTGTCTCTCTCACTTTAGTTGAACCAAGTGTGGCTACGCCCGGTCCTTGCGAAGGTTAAAACAACACCAACTTGACAAACTATCGTTGTGGTTTTTGATGCATAGGTAAGAACGGTTCTTGCTCAGCCCGTAGCAGCCACGTAAAATTTGCAACAACAAAGTAGAGGACGTCTAACTTGTTTTTGCAGGGCATGTTGTGATGTGATATGGTCAAGACGTGATGCTATATTTTATTGTATGAGATGATCATGTTTTGTAACCGAGTTATCGGCAACTGGCAGGAGCCATATGGTTGTCGCTTTATTGTATGAAATGCAAACGCCCTGTAATTGCTTTACTTTATCACTAAGCGGTAGCGATAGTCATAGAAGCAATCGATGGCGTAACGACAACGATGCTACGATGGAGATCAAGGTGTCGCGCCGGTGACGATGGTGATCACGACGGTGCTTCGGAGATGGAGATCACAAGCACAAGATGATGATGGCCATATCATATCACTTATATTGATTGCATGTGATGTTTATCCTTTATGCATCTTATCTTGCATTGATTGACGGTAGCATTTTAAGATGATCTCTCACTAAATTATCAAGAAGTGTTCTCCCTGAGTATGCACCGTTGCAAAAAGTTCTTCGTGCTGAGACACCACGTGATGATCGGGTGTGATAGGCTCTACGTTCAAATACAACGGGTGCAAAACAGTTGCACACGCGGAATACTCAGGTTAAACTTGACGAGCGTAGAATATACAGATATGGCCTCGGAACACAGAGACCGAAAGGTCGAGCGTGAATCATATAGTAGATATGATCAACATAGTGATGTTCACCATTGAAGACTACTCCATTTCACGTGATGATCGGACATGGTTTAGTTGATTTGGATCACGTGATCACTTAGATGACTAGAGAGATGTCTATCTAAGTGGGAGTTCTTAAGTAATATGATTAATTGAACTTAAATTTATCATGAACTTAGTCCTAGTAGTATTTTACAAATTATGTTGTAGATCAATAGCTTGCGTTGTTGCTTTCATATGTTTATTTTGATATGTTCCTAGAGAAAATTGTGTTGAAAGATGTTAGTAGCAATGATGCGGATTGGATCCGTGATCTGAGGTTTATCCTCATTACTGCACAGAAGAATTATGTCCTTAATGCACCGCTAGGTGACAGACCTATTGCAGGAGCAGATGCAGACGTTATGAATGTTTGGCTAACTCAATATGATGACTACTTGATAGTTTAGTGCAGCATGCTTAACCTCTTAGAATCGGGACTTAAAAGACGTTTTGAACGTCATGGACCATATGAGATGTTCCAGGAGTTGTGTTAATATTTCAAGCAAATACCTGAGTTGAGAGATATGAAGTCTCCAACAAGTTCTATGGCTAAAAAGATGGAGGAGAATCGCTCAACTAGTGAGCATGTGCTCAGATTGTCTGGGTACTTCAATCACTTGAATCAAGTGGGAGTTAATCTTCCAGATAAGATAGTGATTGACAGAATTCTCTAGTCACCATCACTAAGTTACTAGAACTTCGTGATGAACTATAGTATGCAAGGGATGACGAAAACGATTCCCGAGCTCTTCGTGATGTTGAAATCAACGAAGGTAGAAATCAAAGAAAAACATCAAAGTGTTGATGGTGGACAAGATCACTAGTTTCAAGAAAAAGGGCAAAGGGAAGAAGGGGAACTTCAAGAAGAACATCAAGCAAGTTGCTGCCCAAGTGAAGAAGCCCAAGTCTGGACCTAAGCCTAAGACTAAGTGGTTCTACTGCAAAGGGACTGGTCACTGGAAGTGAACTACCCCAAGTATTTGGCGGATAAGAAGGATGTCAAAGTGAACATAGGTATATTTGATATACATGTTATTGATGTGTACTTTACTAGTGTTTATAGCAACCCCTTGGTATTTGATACTGGTTCACTTGCTAAGAGTAGTAACTCGAAACGGGAGTTGCAGAATAAATAGAAACTAGTTGAGGGTGAGGTGACGATGTGTGTTGGAAGTAGTTCCAAGATTGATATGATCATCGTCGCACACTCCCTATACTTTCGGTATTAGTGTTGAACCTAAATAAGTGTTATTTGGTGTTTGCGTTGAGCATGAATGTGATTTGATCATGTTTATTGCAATATGGTTATTCATGTAAGTTAGAGAATAATTGTTGTTCTGTTTACATGAATAAAACCTTCTATGGTCATACACCCAATGAAAATGGTTTGTTGGATCTCGATCATGTGATACACATATTCATAATATTGAAGCCAAAAGATGTGAAGTTAATAATGATAGTGCAACTTATTTGTGGCACTGCCGTTTGGGTCATATCGGTGTAAAGCGCATGAAGAAACTCCATAAAGATGGATTTTTGGAATCACTTGGTTATGAATCATTTGATGTTTGCGAACTGTGCCTTTTGGGCAAGATGACTAAAACTCTGTTCTCCGGAACAATGGAACGAGCTACTGACTTGTTGGAAATAATACATACTGATGTATGCGATCCAATGATTGTTGATGCTCGTGGGAAGTATCGTTATTTTCTGACCTTCACAGATGATTTGAGCAGATATGGGTATATCTACTTAATGAAACACAAGTCTGAAACATTTGAAAAGTTCAAAGAATTTCAGAGTGAAGTGGAGAATCATCGTAACAAGAAAATAAAGTTTCTACGACCTGATCATGGAGGAAAATATTTGAGTTACGAGTTTGGCCTTCATATAAAACAATGTGGAATAGTTTCACAGCTCACGCCACCTGGAACACCACAACATTATGGTGTGTCCGAACGTCGTAACCGCACTTTATTGGATATGGTACGATCTATGATGTCTCTTATCGGTTTACCACTATCGTTTTGGGGTTATGCATTAGAGACAACTGCATTCACGTTAAATAGGGCACCATCTAAATCCGTTGAGACGACATCGTATGAACTATGGTATAGCAATAAACCTAAGCTGTTGTTTCTTAAAAGTTTGGGGTTGCGATGCTTATGTGAAAAAGTTTTAGCATGATGAGCTCAAACCCAAATCGGAGAAGTGCGTCTTCATAGAATACCCAAAAGAGACTATTGGGTACACCTTCTATCACAGATCCGAAGGCAAGATCTTTGTTGCTTAATATGGATCCTTTCTAGAGAAGGAGTTTCTCTCGAAAGAAATGAGTGGGAGGAAAGTAGAACTTGATGAGGTAACTGTACCTACTCCCTTATTGGAAAGTAGTTCATCACAGAAATATGTTCCAGTGATTCCTACACCAATTAGTAAGGAAGTTAATGATGATGATCATGAAACTTCAGATCAAGATGCTACCGAACCTCGTAGGTCTTCCACAATAAGATCCGCACCATAGTAGTACGGTAATCCTATTCTGGAAGTCATGTTACTAGACCATGATAAACTTACGAACTATGAGGAAGCGATGATGAGCCTAGATTCCGTGAAATGGCTTGAGGCCATAAAATCTAAGATATGATCCATGTATGAGAACAAAGTATGGACTTTGATTGACTTTCTCGATGATCAGCAAGCCATGTTAAATAAATGGATCTTCAAGAGGAAGGCGGACACTGATAGTAGTGTTACTATCTACTAAGCTCGACTTGTTGCGAAAGGTTTTCGACAAGTTCAAGGTGTTGAATACGATGAGATTTTCTCACTCGTATTGATGCTTAAAGTCTATCTGAATCATGTTAGCAATTGCCACATTTTATGAAATCTGGCAAATGGATGTCAAAACTGCATTCCTTAATGGATTTTTTAAAGAAGAGTTGTATATGATGCAACCAGAAGGTTTTGTCAATCCTAAAGGTGCTAACAAAGTGTGCAAGCTCCAGCGACCCATTTATGGACTGGTGCAAGCCTCTCGGAGTTGTAATATACGCTTTGATGAGTTGATCAAAGCATATGGTTTTATACATACTTTTTGAGAAGCCTGTATTTACAAGAAAGTGAGTGGGAGCTCTGTAGCATTTCTAATATTATATGTGGATGCCATATTGTTGATTGGAAATGATATAGAAATTCTGGATAGCATGAAAGGATACTTGAATAAGAGTTTTTCAAAGAAAGACCCCGGTGAAGCTGCTTACACATTGAGCATCAAGATCTATATAGATAGATCAAGACGCTTGATAAGATTTTTCAATGAGTACATACCTTGATATTTTTTTTGAAATAGTTCAAAATGGAACAGTCAAAGAAGGAGTTCTTGCCTGTGTTGCAAGGTGTGAAGTTGAGTAAGACTCAGTCATAGGTTCTATAAAGTATGCTATGCTGTGAACCAGACATATTGTATACCTTGCTCTGAGTTTGGAAAGGAATACAATTTTGATCTAATAGTAGATCATTGGACAGCGGTCAAGAATATCCTTAGTGAGGACTAAGGAGATGTTTCTCGATTATGGAGGTGATAAAAGAGTTCGTTGTAAAAGTTACATCGGTGCAAACTTTTACACTGATCCAGATGACTCTAAGTCTCAATCTGGATACATATTGAAAGTGGGAGCAATTAGCTAGAGTAGCTCCATGCAGAGCATTGAAGACATAGAATATTTGCAAAATACATACGACTTTGTATATGACAGACCCATTGACTAAATTTCTCTCACGAACAAAACATGATCATACCTTAGTACTCTTTGGGTGTTGATCACATAGCGATGTGAACTAGATTATTGACTCTAGTAAATCCTTTGGGTGTTGATCACATGACAATGTGAACTATTGGGTATTAATCACATACAGATGTGAATATTGGTGTTAAATCACATGGCGATGTGAACTAGATTATTGACTCTAGTGCAAGTGGGAGACTGAAGGAAATATGCCCTAGAGGCAATAATAAAATTATTATTTATTTCCTTATTTCATGATAAATGTTTATTATTCATGCTAGAATTGTATTAACCAGAAACATAATACATGTGTGAATACATAGACAAACATAGTGTCACTAGTATGCCTCTACTTGACTAGCTCGTGAATCAAAGATAGTTAAGTTTCCTAGCCATGGACAAAAGAGTTGTCATTTGATTAACAAGATCACATCATTAGGAGAATGATGTGATTGACTTGACCCATTCTGTTAGCATAGCACCCGATCGTTTAGTATATTGCTATTGCTTTCTTCATGACTTATACATGTTCCTATGACTATGAGATTATACAACTCCCGTTTACCAGAGGAACAATTTGTGTGCTACCAAACGTCACAACGTAACTGGGTGATTATAAAGGAGCTCTACAGGTGTCTCCGAAGGTACATGTTGGGTTGGCATATTTCAAGATTAGGATTTGTCACTCCGATTGTCGAAGAGGTATCTCTGGGCCCTCTCGGTAATGCACATCACTATAAGCCTTGCAAGCAATGTGACTAATGAGTTATTTGCGGGATGATGCATTATGTAACGAGTAAAGAGACTTGCCAGTAACAAGATTGAACTAGGTATTGAGATACCGACGATCGAATCTCAGGCAAGTAACATACCGATGACAAAGGGAACAACATATGTTGTTATGTGGTTTGACCGATAAAGATCTTCGTAGAATATATAGGAGCCAATATGAGCATCCAGGTTCCGCTATTGGTTATTGACTGGAAACGGTTCTTGGTCATGTCTACATTGTTCTCGAACCCGTAGGGTCCGCACGCTTAACGTTACAATGACAGTTTTATTATGAGTTTAAAAGTTTTGATGTACCGAAGGTTGTTCGGAGTCCCGGATGTGATCACGGACATGACGAGGAGTCTCGAAATGGCCGAGACATAAATATTGATATATTGGAAGCCTATATTTGGATATCGGAAACATTCCGGGTGAAATCAGGATTTTAGCGGAGTACCGGAGGGTTATCGGAACCCCCCCCCCCCCGGGGTTAATGGGCCTACATGGGCCATGAGGGAGAAGAGGAGGGCCGGCCAGGGCAGGCCGCGCGCTCCCTCCCCCCTAGTCCGAATAGGACAAGGAAGGGGGGCGGCGCCCCCCTTTCCTCTTTCCCCTCCCCCCTTTCCTTCTCCACCAAGGCAAGAGGGGGGAGTCCTACTCCCGGTGGGAGTAGGACTCCTCCAGGCGCACCCCTAGGGGGCCGGCCGCACCTTCCCCTCCCTCCTTTATATACGGGGGTAGGGGGACACCCCATGACACACAAGTTGATCTTCGTGATCATTCCTTAGCCGTGTGCGGTGCCCCCCTCCACCATATTCCACCTCGGTCATATTGTAGCGGTGCTTAGGTGAAGCCCTGCGTCGGTTGAACATCATCATCGTCACCACGCCGTCGTGCTGACGGAACTCATCCCCGACACCCTGCTGGATCGGAGTCCGGGGATCGTCATCGAGCTGAATGTGTGCTGAACTCGGAGGTGCCGTATGTTCGGTGCTTGGATCGGTCGGATCGTGAAGACGTACGACTACATCAACCGCCTTGTCATAACGCTTCCACTTTCGCTCTACGAGGGTACGTGGACAACACTCTCCCCTCCCGTTGCTATGCATCACCATGATCTTGCGTGTGCGTAGGAATTTTTTTGAAATTACTACGTTCCCCAACAATATATATGTTCCTATTTTGCCTATTGCATGTGTTTCGACTACACATTCCTAAACGGTTCACGCTCGTTCCGAAAGCCCTACTTCTCCGATGAGGCCCAAGTGGGACACCCCTCTCAACCGGGCCTTGAACGAACTTAAGGGACTCCCTTTGGGCCAGCGGCCGCAATATGGCCGTGTAAACGGCGCTGGATACGGCACCACGTGGAAGGTGTTTTACAATGAGGGCCCGGAGGCCAAGAAGCAGAAAAAGAAGTTTAGTCAGGCGGACATCGATGCGAACGTGAAGCTTGCGGTCGAGAAAAAAGCAGCTGAGGACGCCGAAAAAACAGCCGAGGAGAAAAATGAGTTGCTACAGCAGGCAGTCAATGCAGCTGTAACTGCCTGCAAAAATGATTTCGCTACTAACTTGGTTCCTGCAAAAATCAATTGGACGAAGGAAAATCCAGACAAGACGGTACATGATTTCCCGATGCCCAGTTTCGTCGGGAGCAACTCCATGAACAACAACAACACCGCACCATCACTTGCTCACGCAACCGGGCCTCCTCTCGCAGTCGCTCCCGCTCATAGCAGCCCGTCCTCCGTCTCTGTTGCGCTAGGTAGGCCTTCGTCTTTGGCTGAGCTCGAAAATGTGTTTGCAGGGCGAAGAAACCCCATGCACCATACTCTACTTGATCAAAGGCCAGAAGGTGGACGTGGGAAAGGGGATGATATTGAACCCCTTGAAACCAACGTTCCACAACCAGCCGATCCCCTCTGAGCACTTCAGGGTTAGCTTGTCCAGTGTGAACTCGGGGCACGAGGCTTTGCCTCCTCCAGTACAGCATGTAGGAGAGGACGACGAGACCCCGCCGCGGATTGGAAGCTGCAAGGATTGGGTGCTGCTATGGCCGAAGAATCTTATTCGTCTGGAGCCGACCGAGAGCACACCAATAACCACACATCAACAAGCATGTGCGGACACCACCACCCTGCCTACGCAATTACCAGCTCCTGTAGTGCCGGGTGAGAGCGGCGGACGACGTGATGAAGGGGGTGCAATAGTACTGGCTCATGTAATCGGTCCTGTAGAACAGAGAATGGATGATGAGACGGAGGTCGACCCTATGGGTTTCCTCAATACAAACGCGTATGACTGTGACATAGATATGATGAGTCAACCATATGACGAATCGGGCTATCAGCATGCTAATGAGGATATGTATGATATGCCCGGGCAGGAAGGTCGTTAGAAGGATTGCAAAAAGTCTCTTCATGAATTCCTCACAAGACACTCCTGAAGATGCCGCCTCAACACAGGCTCAACTAGCCGGGGGTCGTACAATGCTTAGCCCGGGAACCCTGGGGCAGGGGTTAAGGAAGGGTCTGGAAGGTGTGCCCAAGAAAAAGGAGAGGAAGAGATCGGGGAAGATAACTGCCTCCAAACAAGCCAGAGCACATAATAGCCAGACGATGGATTCTGAAGAGCACATAATATGGAGAATAATTTGAGGTGTCTTTTCCCCGCAGCAACGGGCGCGCCGTCCTTATCGTTCTTTACCTGCAAGTCTCCCACGCCGTGTATTTTGACCCTTCCAGAGACTATGAGAAAAAGGACTACACCCACATAATGAATATTCTAGATGATGCTCTCCAAGGCTTCAGCATTAGAGGTGGCCACATGCAGATCAGGAAACAAAGGAACAAGAAGATGGGTTTCGCGCATAAAACTAACTTCTCCTTCATCCATGTCCCAAAACCAAGCAAGAAGGATGGATTCTACATCGTCTATCTCATGATTCAGTTCAACACGGATCACCAAAAGCTTCGCATGACAAGCAGAAATGATGATCATATCCACAAGTGGCTAGAATCTCATGGAGAAGCGGATTATAAACTTAGAGATGATTTCTTTCGCATCCAAAGGGACATTGCGATGATCATCATGAAAGAAGTCGTCGATGAGAAGCGGATGTTCCACCACGGCCCTATATCGCGAGTTGACATCCGAACTCGCATAGGCATGCAACGTCTAGACCTCATGCCATTCAAGAAACTAGGGTCCATCCTCGATGATATGGAAGGATGGAACTTCTAGTGATTTATGATGCCGATGATGATGATATGTGTCGGTTCAACTTGTATACTTTTTGTAGCGATGAAACTTTCTGATGTCCACGGTCCCTGCCGAACTTGCGTAATGCTACTTTGTTAGTTTGCGTACGATGACCTGCGTACCTCTAGTTAATTAGTTTGTGTACTGTATGTTGCATCTAGTTGCTAACCCTTTCTTTTTTGTGTTGCTCTTGTATATTTTGTTGCATATGATTGTACATCCTCTTCATGAAGATGCATCTCTAACAGGTATCTAGTTCCTTGATGGCGAGATGGAAGTGCTATGTTGTGTACAAAGGGAAGGTTCCGGGGGTGTACAACGAGTGGCATGAGTGTCAGGTACAAGTGAATGGATTCTCGGGCGCCAGCCATAAAGGCTTCAAAAGCAGACAAGAAGGAGAAGCTAGTTACTTGAGGTTCACGCTAGCGCGAGAGAGGACTCGTAACCGCCACCTCATGTACTGCATAGTTCCGCTCTCACTCATAGTGATAGCTCTTCGCGTGTATACCTTTGTTTAGATGGATGACGTTGTAGTTGCAAGTATTTGAGACTTGCATGTATCGCTATTTTCGAGATGATGACAAGATACCACTTTGTGTTGGATGATGATTATGATGAGACTATTTGTATGTATATGCTATGATTATATTTGTGGTCTCGCAGGCATTTGTATGTGTATCATGATGACATTTGTATGTGCTAAAGATTCTTCTATAAAGCCTGTTCAAATACAAAACAAATATGCAAAAAAAAACTACTAAAATTAGCAGTAGCGAGTGGAGAAAAGTTAGCAGCAGCGCGATAGTAGCAATAGCGCGCACTGGAGAAGCGTATAGCTATTAGCAGTAGCGACCTCCCAGTAAGAACGCTGCTGCTACACTTGTATATCAGTAGTGCGGGCGCGCACGTGCTGCTGCTACGAGTTAGCTGTAGCGCCTTATTAGTAGCGCCGCCTCCCGCGTTACTGATATACCTAGAACCCGCGCTGCTGCTAGGCTTTTCCATGGTAGTGTTGACTCTTTAGTGAACATATGAATGGCTGTTTCACATAAAGAAACTTAAGTGCTCCTTGAAACTTGTAATCTGCTGGAGGTTATGTTAAAACTTCTTCAACTGCTAACGTAAGACACTAACATGGACCTGTGCTAACTGAATTGTATTTGCTAGGTTTGATCCCTCCCAGCACAAGAAGCTTGTAGCTTTTCTGTTCTGTACAATCATTCAGACATGTTGATGCAGTTTTTAATGGCAAATTGGCAATGCTTGTTGAGCTATGATTTATTTTCTTCATTAATAATCAGTGTTGCCCATGATGTGTTTTTTCTGAAAAGGATGTTGAAACTCCGGCCTCTGCATCGTTGTGATGCACATAACCATTTTTTATTAGTTATTAAGTAGAATACACAACAAATGCAACTATGGCTGAATCATTACAAGATATGAAAACAACACCAATGATTAAGTCGACTTCTTTGGCAACAATGCCTTCAAGAAAGAATAAACATTCCCGCGCTCTTGTTGCCACATCCGACCAGATATGGCCTAGACAAATATTTTCACCCTTATAGCCGAGACCAGCCAACAAAGATGAGCGCAACAGCAAGTAGACAACTCCTTTAACAAGGCAATGACGCAAGTTCGTCACTGCTGAGTCTGACCAATAAAGATCAGGACGATAGTTATAACCCTGAACATGAAGCAGTGCTACAATGAACATCTTGAAGACGGCACATTCGATAGCCGCATCTGCTTGTACTCGATGCCAAGGTCAAAAGGCACTAGCAGATTGGTGGGATATTTACCCACCTTACGCCATCGATCATTACGTCAGTCATGGGCTATCCATGTCTGCTCAGGCCGCTGCCAGTCCGCATCGTCACAAGTCATGTTGCATCATTCACCATACCATCGGAGCTGCTGCCCAAGTGCTAGATGCCGGCGGAGAATCGTCGATGCGCCCCTAACTCATCACCTTCGGACGTTGTCGCTGGCGCCACGAACCTTCTCGTGCGATGGCCGCTGCCCTCGCACCAGAAGAACATCCCTGTTGAGTCGTCACCAATCATCCATAGTGCCGCCGTGGCTGTACATACGCCAACATGTATGTAGATGCATTGTTGCGCCCCTTAATTTGCTCATCACGATTGATAGGGACCACCGCCCCCACCGCAATGACCGGAGGAGGCGATCGCCGCCACCATGACGAGCCCACACAGGACCCAGCCATCGCCGCATGACCCATAAGAATATAAGATAAAGTCATACAATCGTTCGTTACCACGTACGCCACACATGAGGGAACAGTTCCTACTAATAACCCATCCGCTCTAGAATTCATAGAAAACTTACCAATGTCATGAGCAACTGCATCTCTAGAGATCTTCACCATCGAGAAAAGCTGAATATATAACCCCTAGCTAGAGCCTCTCTCTTCAGGTCCACCACGGCCGACCTGTCTAACAAATCATGACTGCGACGTGACACTGGTTGAAGAAGCGGACGCACACATTTGTCTAAAACAAAAAGCTGCCGACGCACGGTGCACACTCACGTCCCGCCAAGATATGTACGTGGCTGGCTAGCGGAAAGCAAAGCATGATCAAATTAAACACGAGAGTAAGTACATTCATTGCTCCAAGTCGGGTAGAAGGTACACGTGAAGATCAACAACTCGCCAAGATATATCTATCCCCTGATGTTTGACATTTTTGTTCTGAAAACGAGTGAAGCTTTTGTTCTAGTCTTTGTCATAGGGGTGGGCAGTGCCAACTACTGTCTGGTTCGAGAGAGGGAGGGAGGGAGGGAGAGAGAGAGCGACCCGTCTAATTTCAAGAGTAGAGTTGGAGATTTCTCAATCGGTGCGAGAGCGACACGAGAAGAGCTTCATGTATTAAAGAAGAAATTATATGTGGAGGATAAGGTGAACTGGCACGCCAACTAAACGACGGCTTTCAGTATTAGAATTGGTGTAATAGCAAGTACACATGTGTATGTTCCGCTCGCCTATACATTGCTGCAACGAGAGGAACGGAGGTAGAGAGGAGCCAGGCATTTAGCAGTGGCCAAAACAATTTCCGATGACACAAGCCTCTTTCTTCCTAGTTATATCCTGCATAGCGCTCCTCTCTGCGGGCGTGTCCGGCGCACCGCCGCCGCCACGGCGACGGCGCGACGACTGCCCTGACAGGTGTGGAAACATACCAATCCCCTACCCATTCGGCATCGGCCCCGATTGTTCGCTGATGCCCGGCTTCAGAGTCCGCTGCAATGCGTCGGGGCTCTTCACCGGCGGCATCAGGATCGGCAGCATAACGCTGGAGACGGCGCAGATGGTCGTCCTCAGGCCATTAACCTACAGCTGCAACATGACGGGGGCCATACCGCGGACGCGGAACATGTCCTTGCTGTTGACCAATTCCGCGTTCCTGGTCTCGCCGGACGACAACGTCTTCACAGCCGTCGGCTGTGGTACGGCGGCGAGGCTCCATGGCATCACCGGGGGCGCGCGGTATCTCACGGGCTGTATGTCAACTTGCGTCTTGAACAGGACTGGAGAAGACGGTGGGCCGTGCAGGGGCCTTGGCTGCTGCGAGGCATCACTAGCGACCGGCCTCAACCTAATTTCTGTCCGCTGGTTCCAGAGCATACGGAAGAACACATGCCAATATGCCTTCGTAGCCGAAAGAGGATGGTACGTTCTCTGTAAGCCATGAACTCGTCTTTATCTTTATTTTTATCTTTATTTTTTACCTAATCTTTACCTAATAATAAAGCAAACTGGGTTTCTGATCCATCGTACATTTTGCAAAAAAAAAACCCTCTATTTCCTCGGAGAATCCTCTCATGTTTTAGTTAACCAACCCGTCGCCCATATTTAACCCAACCGAAACGGCTTTTTTCGTTTTAATTTCCTCCAAAAAAGTCAACCGAATCAGGTTTTTTCGTTTTAACATATAACCCCCTGACTTTTCGGTTAATCAATCCGCAGTTTATCTAAAACAAAATTATCAATGTCTTTTAAACCGTAACTTCGATTTTAACATGTTATATATGAAACTTGATTAAAAAAAGTGTAGAATCTAAATATGATGCTATTTTTAGCTGTTAAATATTTCTGAAATATTATTTTGGTGTGAACTTAATTTATAATGTACGATCCGTTTTTCTTTCTTACTGATAGAGAGGAAAGAAAACATCGATAACCACGCACGCATGCACACCTGTGAAAAAAACCTCGCGGGGAAAAAGAACATATTTCTCATTTTATTTCGAGCGAGTGTGCGCGCGAGAGAGAGAGAGACGCCTTAGAACTGACCGCATTCAAACACGCTTTCGTTGTGTGAGCACTGACACCACCATCAACAACACGGATGTGATGCCATGTGAAAATAAAGGACGTGGACACATTAGGGTCTTGAGTCATGGTTATTTGGATAAGAACGTGTGCACAGGCTCTTTTGCTAGTAATAATAAAAAAAACATATCTTCTTACCACCGTAATTTCGTCCGTCTTTCGTTCGTCCGCCCCGTCTATCGTTTTCTCGTTATCAAAAAATCTATCTTTTTTTATCCGAGGTGGTATTAATCTTAGTCTGTCCCCAGCTAGCTCTGGTGTATGAATCCAGGTTTCTGTCATGTCATCCCTTCGCCCAGCTGGGCCTAAATCCATGTGATATGGGCCTGTTTTTTAGATAAAGTGGTATGGGCCAGCTGGTCTTGTGGGGTAGTGGTTAACCTAAAATAAAAATAGGTTTCGCACATCAATACGGAATTCCCTATTCGCCGCATTCTGCAGCAAACTGTCGGCAGATCGCACACCCATCGATCCTTCACGGGCCAGCCCATGACGGCTGCTTCATACAGAGAAAATCCCGCAAAAATGGCCGAGAGGGGAATCAAACCTCGAACCTCCAACGCCTCGAGGAGCGTTGCTAGCCACAGGAGCTCCACAACATTCTGTCCTATAAATGCTAGAGATAGGCTATTATCTGTTTCCTTTTTTCATGGATTTCATTTCGTTATTCTTTTTCTTTCTTTCCTTTATTTTTCTTTCGAAAAATCGCAATTTCAGAAAAGTTCAACATATTCAATACTTTTGTTCGGCTTTAAAAAATGTTCAAATTTATTTGTTCAGGTTTTCAAAAGACATGTTGGTCTTTCCAAAAAATTGTACAAAAATTGTTTGTATTTTGAAAATTTGTTCGTTGTTTCAAAATTTGTTCGTGATTTTCAAAAAATGTTCGTGTTTAAAATTTTCAAAAAAGTTTTGGAATTTCACATTTGTTCCCATTTTCAAATTATGTTCGTGATTTTCAAAAAATGTTCGCGTTTTCAAAAAAGTTTTGGAATTTCACATTTGTTAACATTTTTCAAAAATTGTTCACAGTTTTCGTTTTTCCTGTTTATTTTTATTCTTTTTTCGTTCACCTCATTATTTTGTTCAAAATTTCAAATATTGTTTGGAATTTCAAAAGTGTTCTCTTTTTTAAAATTTGTTCAGATTTTTCAAAAAAAATTCAGGAATTTCAAAAAATGTTTGCACGTTCAAAATTTTGTTCACAATTTCAGAAAACGATCACATTCTCAAAATTTTGTTCGCAATTTAATATATGTTCACGTTTAAAAATGTTCTTATTTAGAAAAATTGTTCAATTTTTTTAAAATGTTCATTTTTTTTGTTTTTTTCATGTGGTTCAAAAAACAGTTTCCAGTTTCATAAATTGTTCACTAGTTTTAATAAATGTTCGTGTTGTCGAATTTTGTCCGGAAGTTTCATATTCGCATTTCTAAGTTTGGTTTTCGAATTTCAAAAAATGTTCCCATTTAAAAAAATATCATCATTTTCGAAAAATGTTCTATTTCAAAAAAATTGTCCATCATTTTCAAAAGTGGTCCTGTTTTGGAAAATATTCATCATTTTAGAAAGAAATCGCATATTTTTCAGGAGATGTTTTGGTTTTCCCGAAAATGTTTTTTTATGTGAACGCTGCTTTTGAGTTCTTATAAGATTTCGCGCTGTATGCAGTTAGCTATTCCCGTCTGGCGTGGTGGTGTGTCGCAGCCACTATGAATCCGAGGTGGAGGCAGTGGACTACTGATGGGCCGGCCCAGTGGAGGCAGCAGTGTGCGTCACGCTGACGCATTCTGCGTCAAATTGACGCGCTTTCGCACAGAGCAACTCCTTGGCGGGCTTCATGGGCCGCACTCGGGCGTTTCCTTTGTACGCGCTGTGAAAAATGAACAAAAAACAGCGCCATGGTGGGAATCGAACCCGCGACCGGCGCCAGAGACGAGCTCAGAGCAAACTAGTGCGGCAAGCTAGTAGTAGTGGAAGATATGGAACGTAATACTTATTAGAACCGAATGGCAACGGCAAAGTTGAAAGAAAAAATTTGCAAAAAGGTGTATATGTGGCTTCGAACACAAGACCTCAAGTGAGTGAACCACGTCGCTAGACACTGAGTTCATAGATATATTTTGTCTAAAATACCACCTCAGTTAATATAAACTATAGGCGGCAAAAAATGAAACTTTTTTTAAATTTTGAATGTGGTTTTCTTTTTCATAAAGGTAAATATATTTAGAAAATTGAACATTTTCAAAATTTGATAACAAACTTTTAGAAACACGAACACTTTTTTGTGAAACCTAACTGTTTTCTAAAATGTCAATACTTTTTAAACAAATTGAATATTTTTTGACATTGCGATTTTTTTCCAAAAGCAACATTTCCTAGAATTCCTAATCATTTTCTAAAATTCCTGAACATTTTTTGAAACACGGACATTTTTCCGAAATTGTGAACATATTTTGACATTCTTGTACATTTTCTGAAACATGAGCATCTTATGAATGAAATTCTGCACCTATTTTCACAATGAGAAATTTTTTTGAAATTCCTGAATATTTTCTGAAAGCATGAACGTACCAAATTGAAAATGCGAACGTTTTTTTGAAATTACTGAACAATTTTTAAAACACAAACTTTTTATAAAACACAAACATTTTAATAAATTGTGAACAACATTTGACAAAAATGAACATTTTATGAAATCTGTAATAAGAATTTTTGAAAACCGGACATTTTTTGAAATTCTGAACAGTATTTGAATGCGAGAACATTTTTCTAAAATTACTGAACATCTTTCAAAACATGAACATTTTTTAAAATTGTGAACAAATTTTGAAGACAAGAAATTTTTTGAAACACGAACATTTTTGAAATTTTGAACAAAGCTAGGAAACGGGAATATTTTTTGAAATTGCTGAACATTTTTTAAAACACGAACATTTTTTTAAATTGTGAACAACATTTGAGAAAAAAGAACATTTTATGAAATTTGTAAAAAGACTTTTTGAAACACGAACATTTTCTGAAATTCTGAGCAGTATTTGAATGCGAGAACATTTTTCTAAAATTACTGCACATCTTTCAAAACATGAACATTTTTTTAAAATTGTGAAGAATTTTTTTAAGACAAGAAAGTTTTATGAAATTTTTAACAGAATTTTTGAAACACGAACATTTTTTAAATTAAGAACAAAACTTGGAAATGAGAATATTTTTTGAAATTGTTGAACAGTTTTTAAAACACGAACATTTTTATAAATTGTGAACAACATTTGAAAAAAAAGAACATTTTATGAAATTTGTAAAAAGACTTTTTGAAACACGAACATTTTTTGAGATTCTGAACAGTATTTGAACGCGAGAACATTTTTCTAAAATCATCTGGGTTGAAGAAGAGGAGCAGACAAGCTACTAGCTACCAGCTACCTGCAACCACCAACCATACTCCGAAGCACCCGCCTTGGACTATGCAACGAGCGTCACATAGGATTTTCCAAATAGGAGCTCCCCATCAATAGCTAGCTAGCGCTTCCGTACGTCAATCGCTCGCTACTAATAGCTAGCCCGGATAATTTTCTTTTTTTTACTGGTGCCCGGCTAATTTTCATGCATCGCCTCCCGAGTCTGTTGCCAAGCTGGGCCTCGCCAGTGTGTTATCAGCAAACTGGTCTTGATGTGCTGACATTACAACTATTAAGGATGCCACCAACTGAGCTATTTTTCTTTGTGCAAAAAAGTATAAGTCCATTATTCTAAGTAATAGTCCCATATCGCTTTTTAGCATCAAATCACGCCTATTTCTATACACGTGAGTTGCCACAATCAACAAGCCAAGGCATCAATAAATAAAGAGATGGTGCGCATAGGGCTGGTCTTGACATTTCGGGGGCCCAGGGCGAAACTAAAATACCGATCCTAAAATATTTTGTTAATATTTTTTCAGGGTAAAATGAGTTTTATTTCAAAACTATAGTGTTATAATTAAGAGGCAAGAGGTCCTCGATACATAGGGGCCCTCTGTGTAAGGCGCACATGATATCGAACGTTGGTCGCGGGCAGCCAGTTAGAGGTGCAGCCCGCATATGAGATCAAGTAAAAAATTTAACATCTATCGAGCCAAATTGCGCTCAGGAGTAGTGGTGAAGGTCTAGATTTTTCTGTAGATGAAACTATTTTTTTTTTGAAATTTGTAGGTGAAACTATTAGCATGGAGAGAAAATTGATATGACATAAAATACATAATCATCTTGATAGGACACTATCAATTTGTAACATGGAATAATTTTTTTAAAAATACTTTAGTACTCTGTTTGTCCCAAAATAAGTTTAGTTTGGGACCGGGGGAGTACTAAACCACGATTCTTATTTTGAACTAAAATCATAACATTTATTTTGGGATGGAGGGGTTCAAATTTGAACTAAAACCATGATGCTTATTTTGGGACTGAGGGAGTATAAAATAATTCTGATACAACTTTGTACTACACGTACTTTGCTAGTGGTTTCCTTTTCGTTTTTTGAGGTACAGAGTTAGTTTGCTAGGACTCCGTTGTAGTGCTGCCCTGAAAAAAGAAAAGCTCGGTTGCAGCGCTGCAGTTCATCCCTCTTCAAAAACAAAATCTGTCTCTTTAAGGCCTTAACCTTGTGCGGCCCAACCATCACTTTTTTAGAACGACTAAAAACAAATCACTTTTTTAGAACGCCCAACTACCACTTCCTTTTAGAACGGCACACTACCCTAAAGGAGGGGCGTAGCTAGGCTCCAAGCTACTAGGGCCATGGCCTGGGGCATGGCTCTACAATTCTTCGTATACTGTAGCTTTTTTTTGACACTCTAGCCGTCGTAGGTACTGTAGCTACAAGGGCTGGCCTGGGGGTGTAGACCGGGAACATATCTGGTGCACCCACACTTGTGATGCTACCGATGCACCGGATGTCATAAAATATTTTTTAAAAACTGAAAAAAAATCTAGCACGTTAACACTACATCGATGTATGATGTCACAAAATTTTGTATGAAAATTTGAAATATTTTTTTAGATACATAAATGATAAATTTAACATCAGTGTGATAATGGGCCAAATCTAAAGCCCACGTTATGTTATGTACTATTTAATGTTGAATTTTTCATTTTTATTTTTCAAGTTATCTTTCGAATTTTGACTTAAAATTTTGTGATAACCTACATTAATGTTGTATGAGTGTGCTAATTTTTTTCAGAGTTTTTTAAATATTTTAAAAACATAATATGAGTTCGGTGCACCGGTAGCACCACAAGCTCCGGTGCACCAAATATTGCCCTGGCTACAACACTGCACTATAGCATGTACGTTTAATGCAAAAGAGAAAAGCCAAAGGCCCGGATGGTTACAGGATTGGACGTTTCGGCTTTCTTCTTCCTCACGGAGAGATAGAAGGCTGTTTGTAATGGGGAGTATCATATTAGTGTCATGCATATGATATTAGTGTATGATACTACCTCCCTAATGCATAATATAATATATTAGTATCATGTAGTATTTTATTTATTGACATGCATTACACATACTAGCATACCATTTATTATGATACGGTATCATGATATGATACTCAAACCCTCTCTTTTTCTTCATTTAATTCTATGACACTCATCAAATTTGCCTAGTTGACATGCATGATACTAGCTATAATACTCTCATTACAACCAGCCGAACAACTTCTAGTGCTCTAATGATGACTTAGGAATAGAGTTCCTCACACATAGCTAGGATGGGGTCCCCTTGGATTTAGGGGCCCCGAGCCCCCCCCCCCCCCCCCCCCCCCCCGCGCGCTTAAGAGAAACGAGGAAATTAATTAACTCAGCCTCTGGTTGTGAGTAAAAGATTCATGGGAAACTATCGGAGAGAAGCATTCATCTGGCATGCGCATGCATGTCCAATCAAAATGCACTGACACGCGGGTGGGGATCTGATAAAATATAGGTATGTTGGTGAGACGTGTTCAGTGGAAAGATGGCTAAATTGTTGAGTTCACACATTTTTAATTTTTTGTGTCATTTAAAATGTGTTTATGCCTTTTGAAAAATCGTTCATGCATTTATAATTGTTTGTGTAGTTTTAAGAAAAGCGTTTACGTATTAAAATAATGTTCATATAATTTGAAAAAAGTTCACCCTTTTCTCAAAAAATGTTCATGTAATTCTAAAAAGTGTTCACGTGCTTACATATCTATTCGTAATTTAAAAAAATATGTATGCTCTTTAAAAAGGTCCATGTGATTTAAAAAGTCTTTATGTGTTTAGAAAAGAAGGTTGATGCATTTTGAAAAACAATATATACAATTTAAAAGTGAGTGGGTGTATGAGGGATGGCGTATAGACTAAGTGTATGGTGTGGCTCGGGAAGGGCGGCCGTCACGTCCAACTTGAGGAGATTAGTTCTAAAACTATTAGACATTGACTTGTTATGGCGTGGTTCAATGTCAGCTATGTGTGGAGTAGTCGAGATCATCATCATGGGATTGACCACGTTGAACGCATTGCGTTCAAGTGGACACGGCGACCATGGTCAATGAAGGCAGTGAGGATAAGCGACAACACGGACAAGGCACATGTTCAAATAGATAACATGCACTCAGCCGTGCTTATTGTGCTAGGAACGTATGAATTTTTTCCGTTGCAACACACGGGCATGTTTACTAGTATATGCTTATTTTTTGGGTTTTCATTATGCAGTGTGTGCAGTTAAAACACAAAAACCTTTATGCTAAATCGCAAAAAAATAAATAGCGGTGGTACCTTAGTTGTCTGTTTTTTTAGTTGTTACTCCCTCCATTAACTATTATAATATTTCTAACATTTTTCTAAATTGTATATATGTAGACACAGTTTATTGTTTTTGTTCACTCATTCCACTCTGTATTAGCCTATATTAATAAATAAAATATCCAAAGTATCTTATAGTAATGAATGAAGGGAGTAGTTGTTTGTTTTCTTATGAGTCTGATATACATGGTTGAGTTATGCGGGCCGAGTAAAATAAAAAAGCCACCACAATTAAATCTAGGCTTGAAAAAAACCATGAGTTAGTCTAAAATAAAAATGATTTTGAGTTGTAGCATAGTTGTTCTTTTTTAATGAGATGCGGCATAGTTGACACCACTATAACGAGTCGGTGCGACGCCGTTCCTTGTATTTGTAAGTATGTCAGCTAAATAAAGCCCTCGGACTTGTCGCCATATTGCTATATCTATAAGGGATTGCAGAACCTAACATCTGCTAGGCACTTATCAAATTGGTAATTATAGTGAAGAGTGTTGAACGTGTTCGAGAAAACCTAGGTGTAACAAGTTTTAACATTCTCATAACTTGTCACTCGTAATGTGGTCTAGATTAGTTGTGTTCACCAGGATGAACCCAACTATCAAAATGACTCATTGGCCGAACGGAATGATTGTAAATATTGTATTTTTTTAGTAACTAATTCTTAAACTATAGACCTTCGAGGTGTTTCAATATAAGTGTGAATCAAGTAAGAGTTTCATGCAGTACATACTTGAGTTGTCACGTGAGTCCTATATCCCGTCATGCACTTTTGTAGAAAAGCCCCTGCGTTTTCTATGAATTAACCCGCAATACACACTTAAGTCATAACCGAACCATTATTTTACGTTTTTATGGAAACCCCCCTGACGTATTAGATAATTCACCCGCCGATCATATACAAGTCAAACACATATTTTTTCTAAATTATCCATATCTTTTAAACCGTAACTCCGATTTTAACATGTTATATATGAAAATTGATTAGAAAAATGTGTAGAATCTGAATATGATGTTATTTTGTTTGTTAAATATTTTTTAAATATTATTTTGGAAGATATTTAAGTCAAACAAATATTTTTCTTAATTATCCATATCTATTAAACCGTAACTCTGATTTTAACATGCTATATATGAAATTTGAATAGAAAAATATGTAGAATTTGAATATGATGTTATTTTTACCTATTAAATATTTTAAAATATTATTTTAAAAGCAAACTTGTAACCTATAGGGCACGTCCGTTTTTCTTTCGTACCGCGACGATCTGGATTGCAAATAAACAACCACTAAAATCATAAAGAGACGAAAGAAAACATCGATAACCACACATGAGCACCTCTGAACAAACTGGCAGGGGAAAAACAACATTCAAACACACTTTGGTTTGTGTGAACACCAAGGCCACTGAAGATGAGAAGGAGGATAAGCGGCAACACAAAAATGACGCCTCGCTAAAATAAAGGGCATGAACATATTATGGTTATTGGGTTTAGAGTGTGTGTTATTTTTTTCTCCGTTGCAACGCACGGGCTCTTTTGCTAGTATAACCAAATAGTTGATCCCCAGAAACTCTAATTTTCTCAGCATGCAACTATGCTGACTCATCATTCATGAGAAAAGACACAAAGCTTAAGATTTATCTCAACATGCAACTATGTCAACTCACCATTCATGAGAAAAGACACACCTTAAGATTTTTCTCAACATGCAACTATGCTAATAACAAAATATGATGAATTTTATTAGTTTAGTTCTAATTCTAACATTTTTAATACGAATACTAGTGTTTCATACAACCAAATTGCACTGACATAATTTCAATCTATTCCTGCAGCAACGTGCGGGGTATCATTTCTAGTATTATAAGATTCTGTTCTAGCTTTATGTAACTAGACGAGACCTCGACGTTGCTACAGGAATTGGTTGATACATATTAATGTGATTGGAACATGTATATTTGGATTAATAATATAACACATTTACATATAGATGTGAATTATTGCATTTAACTATTGTTGTAAAATATGGTTGCATATTAATTTTTACATTCATGGTTGTATGTTGAGGTGAGCTTTTCCCGTTCATAGTTGCATCTAGAGGTGGCATGTTTGCATGTTCAGAGAAATATGTTAGTAGAGATGTCATATTTAGTTACATAGGATTTTGACCCATACTAACAACGAATTTTTCAAACAGGTATAATTTTAGCCGAGCACACCTCAACAAAAATACTTTCGCCAAGAAATATGGAAATGGAGAAGTCATCCCCCTTGTTCTTGATTGGGCTATTGGTAGGGAAGGGAAAAAGACATGTGCATCGCAACTGCCCTATGGAGTCTGCATTAGCAGTAACAGCCATTGTGTTAATCCAAGTAATGGCGCAGCAGGCTATTTCTGCAGATGCAACAAGGGATACACGGGAAATCCCTACCAAAAAGACGGCTGCACAGGTTTAGCTTCGCTTGACATTTTACATTCCGCTTGATTACTCATAAACAATCATTGTCGTTGGAATCCACATTTTTTATAATTCAAAATAAACTGAAATGTTTGTCTCGCAACAAGGAAATATATAGTTTTCATAGTTACTTTAATGAGTTTGGAGATGATTTGTCGGTTGCAGATATTTTGTACAACCAAGAACAATAATTTCGCCAATCCCCCCCCCCCCCCCCCCCAAATCTTCAATTTTTTAAAAAAAATTTGTATTATTCAATTGACCACACAATTAAATTTAAGATGCAAATTCAAAATCTAACTTGAGACTCGAAAACTTATATTCTCCAAAATAATACCTTCACAAATTTTATGGATTCTATATATCATAGAAGGATTTGATTTGTACTTAAATCAAACTTATTGAAGACTATCAGAAATTCTATAATATGTTGGAAGTAAAATTATAAATTACTCCCTCTGATCCAAAATAAATATCGCGGTTTTGAACTAGGGTTAGTTTAAAACTGCAACACTTATTATGTATCAGAGGTGGTACATTGTAACTCAAAACTCTATAAAACCATACAAACTTGCGTCAATCCAATCTCCACATGAGCCTGACAAGTAGATCAATCTTGTTGGATTGGGCAGTGTGTAAAAATGTCTAACAATTAATCATTTACAACTTTATCAACCCAGAGTGAAAAGTGGACTTTATTGAATAAATCAATGGTGTTATGGATTTGGTCTTTATTGGTAGTTTCATGTGTCGGAGAATAGAGTTAGTGTTCATGTTTAAATAGGGGCTTTGTTGGTCACATAAGAGTCTCCCGGTCACAATCTAGGGATTAATACAATATAAAACAAGTACCAGGGTGATCAAAACACTGCAAGAATATGTATATGTTGAAAACGAGATGAACATGGTGGATAACCAAAAGGTGGAGATTGCCACCATAACATGATGTCGTGATGACCAAATCTACATTCTGTTGAAGAAATGAACTGTTGCACCAATGATGCGCAAGTTGAGGCGAATATGACTACACTAATGACATGCAATTTGAGGTTTTATGGATTGACCTGAATATGGAAAAGGGTTGTTCACCTATATATAAAAACGAGTTTTCATATTCAATGTGTTCACAAAAGTTTTCCTAATTCTAGTGCTCGTTTATTCTTTTTGTTCACAAAACTATTTTTATTTCAGTTAAGTATTGAGAAATGAACGGTTATGCCCCGGAGCTTACACTAAAGATTATTACATTTTTGTACATTATAAATGTTTGTGGCAGATTTAAATATGAAAAAAGGGTTATTCCCTCTATGCACGGGACATCTATATTCCTAATTGAATTCTGATTTGATCTGAAATATTCCTCCAAACCTTTTGGAAGGATAAATGGAACATATTTTTAATGAAATGTATTTCTGAATAATTATATAATATATAAGAGCTAAATATTTCAATAGGATTCGTAGTTCACTTTCAGATGCTCAGTGCGATTATTAGTGTATTACACTGAAGGATTTTGGGGTTTGGCCCTTTTCATATTTTAGCCAAAATTGGAATGTAAACATGGGGCGACAATATTCATTTAACAATTGAAATAAGATCAAAAAAATTTAACTCCCAACTTTACTTAAGCCTGATTTTCATGAATGTTAATCATACATGAAACACGTGCTCTAATCAGACTTGTTACCACATAACTATGTACGTGGCTTCTTAGTACCATGGGGGGGGGGGGGGGGGGGGGGGAGGTTAGAAGGTTTCACAATTTTGCTTGAGACACCACAATCTTTTTCACGAATCCAGCATTGTTGAACCCCGTCAAAAAATGTACCTTAAGAAGAGTGCATCGAGTAGCCTTAGGCTTGGAGTACTCCCAAATTTGAAAATGTCGTGTTAAAAGTCATAAAATAATCCCCTTGTTAAATGTAGACTCAACATATATCTATCGAAGGATATTTCAAATCACATATTTACAAACTAAAGTGATATATCAAGTTGTAAATATTAACTACTAATAAAATTGACTACCAATTTGGCTCACTAACATTATTCAGATCAAATTTGTCATTTTGGTTTCTTGGAGTGTATATTGAATTATTATTTTTGAAATGGAGGAAAATATTTGCCTCATCGATTAATTAATAAGAAGAGAGTTGCCCAGTTAATTTACGGAAAACCGGACAAAAACCGATACAGACACGCATATATGGACTACTCACAAAGTATGAAACACCAACACCACTCAAGAGGCCCTTTAAACACGCAACAACTGCAGCCCTCAACACTCGCACAACACAATGGATCTTTTGACAGCACACCGGCAAACGGCAAAAACTGACCACCCTCCATCATGAAATCACATACGCCTTTCGAATGGCGTGACAGTTCTTGTTTTTGTTCTTCTTTGATTACTCCCTGCTTGGCTTCTTCTTCGGAGGGCCACTAGTCTTACCAGATACAGACTGATTAGCCACCCATTTGTCAAGTAAATCATAGAACTCGTTGAATTTTTGGTGCCCTTGTCTACAACCAAGAGGCTGCTAGGAGCAGGCGTGAACACACATGCCATGTCTTCAACCAAAGTAATCACTAACACAGTCTCATAGACCACATGAACCGTCGACACGATGGACTCAGGCACCTCCAGTTGCTCACATGACCTTGGCGAAACATGCCCATCACACGAGGACGCTAATGAGTCCACCTTTAAATGCTCCACAGAGAGAGGCGAAGTAGGGCTTAGACATAGCTCTCGTAGCTCAGGCATGACCTACAACACCTGAGCCTCGAGCACGACAAATGGACTCGCCTGACACTAACGATGAATTGTCCCCAACATGAGGGGAGAAACATCCATATAGCTCTTGCCTCCCTTCCTCCATGGAGCCAACATTGTCCACACTAGAAGGGTGTGACATCGGAGTGGCCTGCGACGTAGCCGGTACAAGGGAGAGCTTGCTCAGAACTTCCTCCGCTCCCTCCTAACCCGTGCTAGCCAACAATGCAGCACTGTTGTCTGATAAGCAAGAGTGGACTCCAACATCACCTCAGGTGGAGTTGCCGAGTCAACGGTAGCAAAGACAATAGGCGCCCAAGACCCATGGTGAAGCGCCTTGGAGGGGAACACATATTTCGTTGGACCCTCACATCAAGTTAGAGAAGGACGATGCATGGTATAGAGGACTGTCGACATGGCAAGGCATGCCAAAGAGCTTAGAGGATGCCATGGATTGTGATATTCGCGTGAACGGTGACAATTCTCCAAGCAACGGGAGTGCCAAAGCGGATCTCCTCAATCAGTCGCATGATGCCTAGGAGCGAAGCACCTGGAGCATCTACCATGCAGTCAAGCAAGGATGGGACATGGAGCCATTACCAAGGCTAGCAACATCGGGGGACGCAGGAACCATGCCGGGGCAACATCTCCTGCCATCCCCCACTTGCCTTCGTGACACACCCCACGCCCAGCCAGGCCCTACACCGTCGGCTGAGAGGCGGCCACAGGTCGAAGCCTTGGTAACAAGCGATGTCACATGGGCTATCTCCTACTCATCGTCGTCGTCGTCGTAGGCGATGAGAGGCCCATGACTCAAGCTCTGGTCGGCGTGGTCGCCCCGTGCCGACATCCGGTGCAGATGTCAAGAGCTCCGAAATGTCACTCATGCCCGCGGGAAGGATGAGCAGCGACAGAGTGAGGATCATCTACGGTTGGTGGGATGTCGAGGAAGCAACGAGCGTCTTGGAAGCTTGGGGTGGCGGCTTCGTGTGGGGAATGGGGTCCAGCGAATTCGAAGCAAATGCCACTAGCGCGTCCTCGATAGTGGCGGTGGGCGTGGTGACGGGAGAGCTTATCCCATCCAGACCCTCCATGATATGGATCGACACACCCGAGGCCTGCATGGGAAGCCGCGTGGGCGTACGCACGGGTGCAGCGAGCTTGCTCGGAGACACCACCGGCACATTACCCGACCCGCCATCAACTTGGGCGAAGCAGCCCAGCGCCGACTACGACGCTGGGGACAAGAACTCCCAATCCAAATGGGATCGTGGAGCGGACGAGGCTGGCTACAGGATGATGCGTTGCGCACAGCTAGTAGGTATCTCAATGCGAGGTGGCAACAACGTGATGGCTGGGGCACGGGGCGGCGTTGAGGTAGCCGATGGGCTGGGGACCGGGTGGTGGGGGAGGGGGGAGGGGGGCGAGGTAGAGCAGATGATGTGGAGGCCGGATCTGGGAGATTGCAGACACGGGGGTGGCCGGAGCAAGGGGATCCGGCCTGCGACGACCGCGCGCTCACGCGTTAATGACCACGGTCGCGAGAGCCATACTTCCCCACGTCGTAGATTGAAACTTGGATCTGATACTCCCTCTGTAAATTAATATAAGAGCGTTTAGATCACTATGTATTTGACATATAAGAAGCTTGTAGAATTGCATTGTGTTTTGATAAGTTTTAGTGACATATCGATGTGCCTGAATGTACTGGTGAACATGAGCACCCTAAGCCTTGAAGTACTCTATACATTCTTTATTCAATAGTATGGATTGCTTACCACATGTGTTAGGTGGTTACTCCTTATGTCCTTGTACCCTACAATGAACAGTCATGTGAACACTCAAAAAAAAAAATGAACAGTCATGTGTCTTTTTTTTTAACATAGTACGATCGAAGTCGGTCATGTACACGACTGACTTCGATTGTACTGTGTAAAAGAAAAGGGTACCTAACGGCTGACATGTTGTGGTTGAAAATGAGCTGGCTATAGATCTCCGTTATATTTGTTTTTCTCATCATGCATGTTATTCTCCTCGCTTCATCTTGGGATTTCAAAGTAAAAGGAAGGATTTCTGACCTGCTGAAATAACTAATTTTAAGCGAATTATTGTTGTGTCGGTTTGAATCCAAAATATTAGTACATAATAAAAATTTGATATAATTTATTTTGTACCCCACTGAAGTTATTGTGTTTCACCAAATTTTAGTGATTGCTCACAATTTGCATATGTAACGCTTCTGGCACATTATTCAGATATTAATGAGTGTACTTCGAAAATGTCCGAAGACCTATATCCGTGTCACGGTGGGACATGCCTCAATGTTGAGGGTGACTACGAATGCAAATGCAATTTTGGACGAAGAGGCAACGGTAAAAGTAACAAGGGTTGTGAACATGTATTGTCCCAGGTTGCAGCGGCAATGATAGGTATGATGCATGTTGTGTACAAATACTACTTAATTTCCTTCAGAAATTAATAATACCGCATAATTTTGTTTAGAAACATAGTATAGACGCATATGCTTATAAACATGTATATACACTCACCCATATGAATGCACGCACATACACACTATCTCTGTGAGCACTTTCGAGAGACTGAGTCAGCGGGTCTTGAGATTGACGGAGTCATCACAGACGCCTCGCTATCAATGAGAACATTGTCTTCCATTGAAAGAATATTCTGCCTTCACGAGACACCGAAACGTCAAACTTAGGATTTGCTCCTTGGTGGGCTGGGGGTACCACTGCCCTTCTAACCATCCAACCGCTAGATTTGTGACAAGAGTGCAATCTAGGTAAGGTAATCCTATAATACATGCAATTTCTCACTACGTATATGCACATAACTGGTCTAGAAATGACAAAACAAAATGCACAACCGAGAAGTGCATGGCCGAAATCGATAATGTTTGGCCGAAATCGATAATGTTCGATAATGTTTGACCAAATATAACACCTAATCGATAATGCACAACCGAGAAATTCAAAGGGGCACGCACCTGCCAAGCCGTGCTTGGGCGCCCGATTGTCCGCGATTCGCAAAGTAGTTGGACCCCATGAGGGCACATAAGTTTTAAATTTTAATGTCTGAAACTTACTATTTTGCATCTGGAATTTACGACTGTCTAGGTCATTTGTATCAAGTTTCAGAGATGAAACTTCAAAAATAAAAATAGGCACATGTACTAAATTTGTGATTTTGTCGGTCACTTGTACTAAGTTTAAAATATTGAAAATCAATATATTGTTTCAAAACACGTTAAAATGGATCTTATTAGAGAGCTCTCGTCATGAGAAACACGAATATGAAAACAAAACTTAATTTGAACTTTTTATTCATAAGATATGAATGTTTAAATATTGAAAGCCAAAAGAAAAAGGACACATAAGGGACTCGGTGCCCCGGCACCTACGTGCCCTAAATCCTCTCCCGTATTATGTCTATAATTTTCCTTTGTTTACTTCCATAAGTCAAGTCTGACCGAGATCATGTAAGAATTGGTTGTGTGCATCTTGGGATGCAGAGACCGGTTACTCTTCTGTCATCCTCATCTAAAAAATAAAAATAGATTAAACTTTAAACTTGGAAGAAGAAAATGGCATTACCTTGGGGCAACTCCAACATAGATCACCTATTCGCCCGTAAATGTTCGGACTGGCTGGTGCGGACATTTTTAGCCGACCAGCGTTATCATAAAATGGTGTCCAAACAAGTCAGATCGTCCAAAATATCATAAACCGGCACTAAACCGGGGGAGGTCTCGGGGAGTCCGGACCTCCGCCACGCTAGACTCCGATACCACCGACAAACACAAACCCTCTCTGTATCTGCTCTAGAACCTTTCACGCATTCAGAGAGGGCGTGACAGATCGTTTGCCTACACGCATTCATGCTGGTTGACCAGCTGTCCGCCTAACCGTTATTCACACCAGCACAGAGCATGATAAGCCTACTCCACATTCAACCATCTCCTCTCTCCCAGACATGGCTATTTAAAGCAGGCCAACCATGCGCCAAAACCCTACCATCTATTACCCTTCTCCCACCGTCTGAGTCACCGTAGTTCACATTCTCATGCTTCGCCTATCGTTCCAATGATTGTGTCATTCATGATGGAAGCAGCAGTCATCAGGGTGCCTTGTCGAAATCGCGACGGAGATTTGCGTCGCGACACCCGATGCAAGCCCAGCATTAAGGCGGGTCTCAGAGGAGGAGGAGCTGCCGAAGATGGAGTAGGAGGCTCCCGCGTATGTGGTTGTGGTCGTCGATGCCGCACCGATGTCTGGGTTCATATTGATGCAGGCGAAGCAGCAGTACAACCTCCTGGAAGAGCATTGACTAGCGGAGGATCAGCTGGAGGTGGAGCGCGTCCAACGCTGCCATCGCGGCCATGGTTGAGGCGGACCTAGGCATTGTCAACGTGAGTCAGATGGTCCGCGGAGAGCTCTTGCATGATCCGGCTCGAGCGCTACGCACTTGACTCTTCTAGGGGTTCATGGGTGAGGACGATGATGGGACGGACTAGCACGATGACGCGCTAGACCAGCACAAGGACTCGTCAGACCAGCACGACAACGATGCCAAAGAGGCATGCGTAGTCAACGCCGCCTCGTTCGCGTGGGCCTCCAATGATGATGAGACTAGACAGCCTGACACAGAGTTCCATGATGTCACCTCTGACGGGGGAGTAGGGGTTTTTAGTTGTTTAGGGTTCTTTTGCTATGTAACAATTAATCCAGAAGTCAATAAAATCCAATGTCCGTTTATATTTTATGACTCCGATTGTATGTCCTCCACCCAGCCGGCTATTTGCCGGAACGTCCATGTTAAGCTTTATGGACATAGAGGGGGCATCAACAATTTTTGAATAAATTGTGAAAGCCAGGACTTGAACTCGAGAACTTAGGCTATCATGTTAAGCTTCATGAACTAACCAACCCAATCAAAAGTCCAAACTGATAGAAAGGGCTAGGCAATTCACATATATTCTTCACCGGTCCAGACATTTGATGATGTTTAACAAGTGATCTGCGTTGGAGTTGCCCTTACATGGTACATTTTTTGACCACAGGAACAACAATTGTCATCTCCGTATCAGCAGTTCTACTAGTACTCATACATATGGAGCATGAGAAAAGAAGGCTAAGAGATCGTTTCAACAAGAACGGTGGACGATTACTGAACAGCATCAAGATCGAGGTTTTCAGAAAGGAGGACCTAGACAAAATAACCAAGAACTATAGTACCATCATAGGAAGAGGAGCATTTGGTGAGGTGTACAAGGGAACTACTAGTGGATACGTGCCAGTTGCAGTCAAACGCTCTATTGCAATCAACGAGGAACGCCAAAAGGACTTCGCCAATGAGATTCAAATTCAATCACAAATAAGTCACAAGTATATCGTTCAGTTGTTGGGGTGTTGTTTGGAGACAGAAGTTCCTATGTTGGTGTACGAGTTTGTTCCAATGGGGAGTTTACACGATGTGCTCCATGGCAAGAATGGCAATGTAAGAAGAAACCCCATCTCCCTGCGAGCACGCCTCAGCATTGCCATTTGCTCTGCAGATGCCCTTGCATATATGCACTCGCAAGCGAACCAGAAGATCTTACATGGCGATGTGAAATCCGGGAATATTCTCCTAGACGACGAGTTTGTGCCCAAGGTGTCAGACTTTGGGACGTCGAGGCTCATGTCCATCGAAAAGGACCACACCAACTTGGTGATCGGAGACAGCAGCTACATCGATCCCGTGTACATGAAGACTGGGCTCCTTACAGAAAAGAGTGACGTGTACAGCTTCGGGATTGTACTGCTAGAGCTCATCACCCGTAAGAAGCCGAGGTATGGTGGGAACAACAGCCTTCCGTTAAACTATGTCAGGGCTTCCATGGAGGGGGCTACAGGCCAGATGTATGATACCGAGATTTTATCTTGCGGGCAGGATGCAAAATGCCTCGGTGAGATTGGACTGATCGCGGTGCAGTGTCTCGAAGTTGATGTGGATGACAGACCGACGATGACCGAAGTTGCCGAGAAGATTAAAAGGTGTAAGAGTCGGTGGCTGCAAAGCCATTGGCATGGGAAGACCAAAGCATTGTGATACGTGCCTTGAGTTGAACTCTGTTTGTGACAAGTGAAATTATTTTGTTTTGCCGGTGTTCTCTGGTGCGGTTTTACTTAGCATACCTTGTGACGTGGAGGTATGTGATTGTGCTTACTAAATGTCAGAGCAAATTGTGATAAAATATGTATAATAAAGGCAGGTCGCCTGGTTAGTTTAGAGGCTGACACGGTCTGCGTACGTAAGATGCAAGACATACAATTACTTCCTCCATCTCATAATATAAAACGTTTATGCAAGCAAGTAGCTGTTAACCTTTTGTTGCTTATAAGCTCTCGTTGCTTTTGACCATGGCTACTAATCGAAGTGTTGTTTTTCGCAAAAAAAACATAGTGTTGTAAAAATAAGTATGTTTCTTCTTAACACAACAACTCTCATGCATGATCTTAGTAGTATAAGAAGTACAAGGTGAGAACTAACGATTGGTTAGGTGGCTAGTGGCTAGTGTAGATGGTTCTATCCCTACTCCTGGGTCCGCCGGGATCATTCACCGTGTTTCACTTCTTTTGTTGTGCAATCCTTCAACCTACTATTTTGCTGACGGATGCAATCCTTCAAACCACAGAAAAAAGAATTACATATAGAGCCCTAGGGTTCCTACACGGTGCATGCTACAACATCGGTGTTTCTCGACACACATTGTCATTGCGCAATTGGGATCCTGCCCATGATATGCATTCATCTGGGTTGAAGAAGAGGAGCAGACAAGCTACTAGCTACCAGCTACCTGCAACCACCAACCATACTCCGAAGCACCCGCCTTGGACTATGCAACGAGCGTCACATAGGATTTTCCAAATAGGAGCTCCCCATCAATAGCTAGCTAGCGCTTCCGTACGTCAATCGCTCGCTACTAATAGCTAGCCCGGATAATTTTCTTTTTTTTACTGGTGCCCGGCTAATTTTCATGCGTCGCCTCCCGAGTCTGTTGCCAAGCTGGGCCTCGCCAGTGTGTTATCAGCAAACTGGTCTTGATGTGCTGACATTACAACTATTAAGGATGCCACCAACTGAGCTATTTTTCTTTGTGCAAAAAAGTATAAGTCCATTATTCTAAGTAATAGTCCCATATCGCTTTTTAGCATCAAATCACACCTATTTCTATACACGTGAGTTGCCACAATCAACAAGCCAAGGCATCAATAAATAAAGAGATGGTGCGCACAGGGCTGGTCTTGACATTTCGGGGGCCCAGGGCGAAACTAAAATACCGATCCTAAAATATTTTGTTTATATTTTTTCAGGGTAAAATGAGTTTTATTTCAAAACTATAGTGTTATAATTAAGAGGCAAGAGGTCCTCGATACATAGGGGCCCTCTGTGTAAGGCGCACATGACATCGAACGTTCGTCGCGGGCAGCCAGTTAGAGGTGCAGCCCGCATATGAGATCAAGTAAAAAATTTAACATCTATCGAGCCAAATTGCGCTCAGGAGTAGTGGTGAAGGTCTAGATTTTTCTGTAGATGAAACTATTTTTTTTTTGAAATTTGTAGGTGAAACTATTAGCATGGAGAGAAAATTGATATGACATAAAATACATAATCATCTTGATAGGACACTATCAATTTGTAACATGGAATAATTTTTTTAAAAATACTTTAGTACTCTGTTTGTCCCAAAATAAGTTTAGTTTGGGACCGGGGGAGTACTAAACCACGATTCTTATTTTGAACTAAAATCATAACATTTATTTTGGGATGGAGGGGTTCAAATTTGAACTAAAACCATGATGCTTATTTTGGGACTGAGGGAGTATAAAATAATTCTGATACAACTTTGTACTACACGTACTTTGCTAGTGGTTTCCTTTTCGTTTTTTGAGGTACAGAGTTAGTTTGCTAGGACTCCGTTGTAGTGCTGCCCTGAAAAAAGAAAAGCTCGGTTGCAGCGCTGCAGTTCATCCCTCTTCAAAAACAAAATCTGTCTCTTTAAGGCCTTAACCTTGTGCGGCCCAACCATCACTTTTTTAGAACGACTAAAAACAAATCACTTTTTTAGAACGCCCAACTACCACTTCCTTTTAGAACGGCACACTACCCTAAAGGAGGGGCGTAGCTAGGCTCCAAGCTACTAGGGCCATGGCCTGGGGCATGGCTCTACAATTCTTCGTATACTGTAGCTTTTTTTTTTGACACTCTAGCCGTCGTAGGTACTGTAGCTACAAGGGCTGGCCTGGGGGTATAGACCGGGAACATATCTGGTGCACCCACACTTGTGATGCTACCGATGCACCGGATGTCATAAAATATTTTTAAAAAACTGAAAAAAAATCTAGCACGTTAACACTACATCGATGTATGATGTCACAAAATTTTGTATGAAAATTTGAAATATTTTTTTAGATACATAAATGATAAATTTAACATCAGTGTGATAATGGGCCAAATCTAAAGCCCAAGTTATGTTATGTACTATTTAATGTTGAATTTTTCATTTTTATTTTTCAAGTTATCTTTCGAATTTTGACTTAAAATTTTGTGATAACCTACATTAATATTGTATGAGTGTGCTAGGTCATTTGTATCAAGTTTCAGAGATGAAACTTCAAAAATAAAAATAGGCACAGGTACTAAATTTGTGATTTTGTCGGTCACTTGTACTAAGTTTCAAATATTGAAAATCAATATATTGTTTCAAAACTCGTTAAAATGGATCTTATTAGAAAGCTCTCGTCATGAGAAACACGAATATGAAAAAAAAAAACTTAATTTGAACTTTTTATTCATAAGATATGAATGTTTAAATATTGAAAGCCAAAAGAAAAAGGACACATAAGGGACTCGGTGCCCCGGCACCTACGTGCCCTAAATCCTCTCCCTTATTATGTCTATAATTTTCCTTTGTTTACTTCCATAAGTCAAGTCTGACCGAGATCATGTAAGAATTGGTTGTGTGCATCTTGGGATGCAGAGACCGGAAGAGTTACTCTTCTGTCATCCTCATCTAAAAAATAAAAATAGATTAAACTTTAAACTTGGAAGAAGAAAATGGCATTACCTTGGGGCAACTCCAACATAGATCACCTATTCGCCCGTAAATGTTCGGACTGGCTGGTGCGGACATTTTTAGCCGACCAGCGTTATCATAAAATGGTGTCCAAACAAGTCAGATCGTCCAAAATATCATAAACCGGCACTAAACCGGGGGAGGTCTCGGGGAGTCCGGACCTCCGCCACGCTAGACTCCGATACCACCGACAAACACAAACCCTCTCTGTATCTGCTCTAGAACCTTTCACGCATTCAGAGAGGGCGTGACAGATCGTTTGCCTACACGCATTCATGCTGGTTGACCAGCTGTCCGCCTAACCGTTATTCACACCAGCACAGAGCATGATAAGCCTACTCCACATTCAACCATCTCCTCTCTCCCGGACATGGCTATTTAAAGCAGGCCAACCATGCGCCAAAACCCTACCATCTATTACCCTTCTCCCACCGTCTGAGTCACCGTAGTTCACATTCTCGTGCTTCGCCTATCGTTCCAATGATTGTGTCATTCATGATGGAAGCAGCAGTCATCAGGGTGCCTTGTCGAAATCGCGACGGAGATTTGCGTCGTGACACCCGATGCAAGCCCAGCATTAAGGCGGGTCTCAGAGGAGGAGGAGCTGCCGAAGATGGAGTAGGAGGCTCCCGCGTATGTGGTTGTGGTCGTCGATGCCGCACCGATGTCTGGGTTCATATTGATGCAGGCGAAGCAGCAGTACAACCTCCTGGAAGAGCATTGACTAGCGGAGGATCAGCTGGAGGTGGAGCGCGTCCAACGCTGCCATCGCGGCCATGGTTGCGGCGGACCTAGGCATTGTCAACGTGAGTCAGATGGTCCGCGGAGAGCTCTTGCATGATCCGGCTCGAGCGCTACGCACTTAACTCTTCTAGGGGTTCATGGGTGAGGACGATGATGTGACGG
Source organism: Triticum timopheevii (assembly GCA_963921465.1). Taxonomy (NCBI): domain Eukaryota; kingdom Viridiplantae; phylum Streptophyta; class Magnoliopsida; order Poales; family Poaceae; genus Triticum; species Triticum timopheevii. The sequence goes on along the minus strand of OY997264.1, from coordinate 48,003,975 downwards.
ACTAGCACGATGACGCGCCAGACCAGCACAAGGACTCGTCAGACCAGCACGACAACGATGCCAAAGAGGCATGCGTAGTCAACGCCGCCTCGTTCGCGTGGGCCTCCAATGATGATGAGACTAGACAGCCTGACACAGAGTTCCATGATGTCACCTCTGACGGGGGAGTAGGGGTTTTTAGTTGTTTAGGGTTCTTTTGCTATGTAACAATTAATCCAGAAGTCAATAAAATCCAATGTCCGTTTATATTTTATGACTCCGATTGTATGTCCTCCACCCGGCCGGCTATTTGCCGGAACGTCCATGTTAAGCTTTATGGACATAGAGGGGGCATCAACAATTTTTGAATAAATTGTGAAAGCCAGGACTTGAACTCGAGAACTTAGGCTATCATGTTAAGCTTCATGAACTAACCAACCCAATCAAAAGTCCAAACTGATAGAAAGGGCTGGGCAATTCACATATATTCTTCACCGGTCCAGACATTTGATGATGTTTAACAAGTGATCTGCGTTGGAGTTGCCCTTACATGGTACATTTTTTGACCACAGGAACAACAATTGTCATCTCCGAATCAGCAGTTCTACTAGTACTCATACATATGGAGCATGAGAAAAGAAGGCTAAGAGATCGTTTCAACAAGAACGGTGGACGATTACTGAACAACATCAAGATCGAGGTTTTCAGAAAGGAGGACCTAGACAAAATAACCAAGAACTATAGTACCATCATAGGAAGAGGAGCATTTGGTGAGGTGTACAAGGGAACTACTAGTGGATACGTGCCAGTTGCAGTCAAACGCTCTATTGCAATCAACGAGGAACGCCAAAAGGACTTCGCCAATGAGATTCAAATTCAATCACAAATAAGTCACAAGTATATCGTTCAGTTGTTGGGGTGTTGTTTGGAGACAGAAGTTCCTATGTTGGTGTACGAGTTTGTTCCAATGGGGAGTTTACACGATGTGCTCCATGGCAAGAATGGCAATGTAAGAAGAAACCCCATCTCCCTGCGAGCACGCCTCAGCATTGCCATTTGCTCTGCAGATGCCCTTGCATATATGCACTCGCAAGCGAACCAGAAGATCTTACATGGCGATGTGAAATCCGGGAATATTCTCCTAGACGACGAGTTTGTGCCCAAGGTGTCAGACTTTGGGACGTCGAGGCTCATGTCCATCGAAAAGGACCACACCAACTTGGTGATCGGAGACAGCAGCTACATCGATCCCGTGTACATGAAGACTGGGCTCCTTACAGAAAAGAGTGACGTGTACAGCTTCGGGATTGTACTGCTAGAGCTCATCACCCGTAAGAAGCCGAGGTATGGTGGGAACAACAGCCTTCCGTTAAACTATGTCAGGGCTTCCATGGAGGGGGCTACAGGCCAGATGTATGATACCGAGATTTTATCTTGCGGGCAGGATGCAAAATTCCTCGGTGAGATTGGACTGATCGCGGTGCAGTGTCTCGAAGTTGATGTGGATGACAGACCGACGATGACCGAAGTTGCCGAGAAGATTAAAAGGTGTAAGAGTCGGTGGCTGCAAAGCCATTGGCATGGGAAGACCAAAGCATTGTGATACGTGCCTTGAGTTGAACTCTGTTTGTGACAAGTGAAATTATTTTGTTTTGCCGGTGTTCTCTGGTGCGGTTTTACTTAGCATACCTTGTGACGTGGAGGTATGTGATTGTGCTTACTAAATGTCAGAGCAAATTGTGATAAAATATGTATAATAAAGGCAGGTCGCCTGGTTAGTTTAGAGGCTGACACGGTCTGCGTACGTAAGATGCAAGACATACAATTACTTCCTCCATCTCATAATATAAAACGTTTATGCAAGCAAGTAGCTGTTAACCTTTTGTTGCTTATAAGCTCTCGTTGCTTTTGACCATGGCTACTAATCGAAGTGTTGTTTTTCGCAAAAAAAACATAGTGTTGTAAAAATAAGTATGTTTCTTCTTAACACAACAACTCTCATGCATGATCTTAGTAGTATAAGAAGTACAAGGTGAGAACTAACGATTGGTTGGGTGGCTAGTGGCTAGTGTAGATGGTTCTATCCCTACTCCTGGGTCCGCCGGGATCATTCACCGTGTTTCACTTCTTTTGTTGTGCAATCCTTCAACCTACTATTTTGCTGACGGATTCAATCCTTCAAACCACAGAAAAAAGAATTACATATAGAGCCCTAGGGTTCCTACACGGTGCATGCTACAACATCGGTGTTTGTCGACACACATTGTCATTGCGCAATTGGGATCCTGCCCATGATATGCATTCATCTGGGTTGAAGAAGAGGAGCAGACAAGCTACTAGCTACCAGCTACCTGCAACCACCAACCATACTCCGAAGCACCCGCCTTGGACTATGCCTCCATCCACCCCAGATCCGTCTGTAGCCAGGTATATCCGTCGTTCCCTGCCGACGTCATCCGTGCTGGACGCTACGCCCGCAAGTTTTCGGCCAAATGCCATTGAATTTTTTTATGTTCTTATTGTTCCTTTGGAGAAAGCACAATGACGGGATACTCCGTGATGGAGGATGTGTTGCTATGCGATGCGTGGTTGGTCATATATGTAGACTTTGTAGGCAGGAGGCATATGGCTCGACCTTTTCACAAAACATGCATTCTTCGTTTCACGTGCAAAAGCACTTCGATTCCTACGAGTTGCACATGATCCATGAACAAAATGTGAAGTCAGTAGCCCATCGGTGGTACACCATCTCCAACTCCGTCATGAAGTGCTGCCGTGTGATCGCACGTAACCAACGGGCATGTCAAGAATGGAGAAAGGAAAAGTTTGGTTTCTTTTTACTCTGTGTGTTGGTTGATCCTTGATTCACTCAATGTTGCAACCACGTTGTATCATGCAATGGAAGGTAGACCATTCATGTTGATAGTAGCGACGCCAAGTTGGTGTCACGCCCCAGGCAAACAGTGCATGTAGAGTGTAATACACGGTGCTGTACCTATAACCAACGAAGGGTTAGCCGCCCAGGCATGGGGCCTAGCTCTCAGCCCCTGCATGTTGATGCATTGTTGGATGAATCTTAAGGGGCACCATGCGTGGATCAACGTGTGCAGATTCTGACTCAAATATCATTGAATTTGTAATTGATGAATTCAGAAAACTTGTTGAACATCTAGTTATCTTGGATGTGATATTTATATTGAACTATTATTGTATTAGGGATATTTACATGCTATCTATGACTGAATTGTGTTATTTTCTATATTTTCTATGATTATTTTGATGAGTAGAAAAAAAACAGAGACCGACGTCTAGGGGATAGACACGGATGTGCGAGACATGTATACGCGCGCGCGGGGGGGGGGGGGGGGGGGGGGGGGGGCACGACTGGTATGAGATCGGTAACTTAGGTGCGATCGTACGATCCATTTGTCTAGTGCATCAGATAGATATCCCATGGTCCAGGTTGGAGCAGCGAGACTCGTGGAGACCTTTTACACAAACCCCCATCTTGTACCCCATATTGTAGGCCGAGCTCCCCCTCAACCACCACATCTCCCAATCCTCTTCCTCTCCAGTTTTGGTCGCCCGATTGCACCGCCGACCAAGCATTCTCGCCTGGCAATACTGTTGCCATCGGATTCCAGCGACACAAACCTCACCGTTGTCAGATCTGATTGTATGGACTCCTTCCCAATCACCGTGAGGTCGAGCGCTGTCGACTCGTGCTACTTTTGCAAGATTAGTGCTTCAACGGCGTACTTTATTTAGTAAAACTTTTGTCTTTGTTACACAGCTTATTCTTTGCAGTTAATTTGTGCAAGCGAGCAATCTTGTTTTATTGTACATGGTTTCCTGGGAAGTCTTTTCTTTTCTGTCCAGTAAATTTCTGCGCAAGATTTTTTTTTTCTTTCTAGTGTATTATGTTAGTGTAAAACCGAAAGTCCTATTCTACTCCCGAGCTCAAATGCTCCCGTGTGAACAGTAAAATCAAAAAAAATAGTAAAAAAATTCAAAAAAAATCTATTTTTTTGTGATAAACTTTGGCAAATGTTTTGTATGCATGCAAAATTTCAGTACGAAACGACATTCGTGCGAGGCGTGGCAAAAAAAAAACAAAATCAGCACTCCAAAATGTTTCCAAAACTAGCATTTTTGGAACATCGAATTTGTTTTTTTGCCACGCCTTCCACGAATGTCGTTTCGTGCTGAATTTTTGCCAACAGACAAAACATTTGCCAAAGTTCACCACAAAAAAATTCGGATTTTTTTGAATTTTTTTACTATTTTTTTAGATTTTACTGTTCACAAGGTAGCATTTGAGCTCGGGTGCAGATACTCCATGTCCGTGTAAAACATGTTCTAGAGGAATACAATATTTTTTCAGGCAGATGTATACAATAATAATTTGGCGTTGGTTCTGTGCATTATTGAACAAATTATAATGTTTATCAAAAGTTGAGATAGACATTTATTTTTTATAACATATATTTTGTTTGCATGCACTATACGGATCGCTATTTATGTACCGAATATAGGGATAACATTACAAAGTTTTGAAAAGCAAAATAGTTCTCAAAATTAATAACTGTGAAAACCAATAGAAATTTTAGTGGCGCATATGCGCTATTTCTGTGTTTTGTCATGTGCAGTTTTTATTTGGTAAATACTAAATAGGGATACAAATTTAACAAAAAAAAAACAAGTGATGAAGTGATATCAACTGCGGTAAACTCTAAAAGCTAGGGGTGTACACTGACAAGATGTCTTATCATGTCCAGCAATCCTTGCATGGTGCAGAATGGCGGAGTTCGGATCAGTCCACTCACAAAAAATCTGTGTAGCCGGCGTTGCCAAAAACCTACTACTTCCGGAGGGAATTCTCGCGCCGAATCACCTTAGAGCATCTCCAGCCGTTCGGCCCCCAGGGCGCCGAAAAAAGCGGCCTGGGGGCGAGCCAGCGCTAGACCGGCCCCTTGGGTTTGGTTCGCTCCCAGCCACACGCCCACGGTCACGCGGGTTCGGCGAAGTTCGTCTCAATTTTTTTGCAAACTCAGCGACTTTTGCAAGAACTCGGCCATTTTTCGTCGAAATTTGTACAAAAACCTAAAAACATGCATGAACTAACTTAAAAACGAACTAAAAAGCCTAGCCGCTGCCGCCACCGTCGCCGCCGCCGCCGTCTACATGCCGAAAAGCCTGTAGAAGCGGGTGTAGTCGCCGCCGTCGTCGTCGCATGCCTCACCTGCGGCATCCCTGTTGCATCCCTCGCCGGGGTCGCCGACAGCGCTTGACGGCCCGACCTCGCCCTCGTCGTCGCTGTCGATGACGATAACGCCACCCTCCTCGGCGCGGCGACGGGCCTCGGCGCGGCTACGAGCCTGGGTCTCCAGGTACGCCCGACGCTGGCGGCGTACCTGCTCGCGGACGTAGTTCTCCCTCGCCCATTTGAGGGCGGACTCGTCGTCGGGGGCCACCATGCCGGCATGCTCCGGCTTCACGGGAAGCATCTCCGGCTCGGGTTTCGGCCGGACCAGGCGGAGGGAGTGCCTCGTCAGCGTCGTCGTAGGCGAGGGCTCGTTGATGATGAGGGCGCCGCTGCGAGCACGACACCCGAGCGGTGTCTCCTCCGGCTCAGGCTTGACGGGGCGGAGGGCCGGCGAGCCGGAGCCCGACGACAAAGACGACCCCAGCTCCATACGCCGCGGCATCCAGGAACTACTGCAGTGGCGAGAGAAGGAGGGGCGCGTCGGGTACTTCAGCCGCGGCACATTGCCGGTCTCGATGTGGTCGAAGACGGTGTCGAGTGTGCGGCCGGGAACGCCCCACCACTCGCGCCGTCCTTCGGAGTTGAGGCGGACGCGGGGAATGATGCCGTTGACGGAGGCGATCTGCTCCTCGCGGCGGATCTCTCACAAGTCAGTATTATTGCTACCTTAATCCCTCTGGTCGCCCAACGACTCGCTAAAAGCCGTTGCACTTTTGGAGGGCTCAGTTTGTGTTTGATCTTGGCAGCCTCTGCACGACGCGCACGCGTGGTGGTGCTAGATCGGCCGCAGACGTGATTGCGAGCCCGAGACACGTAGTACTTCCTTCGTCCTAAAATAAGTATCTCAATCTTAATACAACTTTGTACGGGAGTATCTGAGAAAAACAAGTTTATGCAGGAGGATGATGTCTGGAATCTGTATGTGTGCAAGGGAGGGCAGTCCGACAGCCCATGATCCGCGTCTTTTCCACTGATTTTATTCTTTTATAATTGACGCTTTTACTAATCCAAAATGTAGCATCAACTGAATATAAACTATGTAAATCTTTAACTGCTTGCCTAACAATTCTGGGATTGGAAAACTTGCCCAGCCTTAAATTGTGCATCTCTTCTTTCCTTATAACCCTTTGATGAAGATATACCTTCTAGTTGCTTCATCATGAGAATATGGTAGCATTAGTTCCTCTTCATCAAAATCTTGTAAAGGCTCTTTCTTTGATCTAATATTCACTTCAACATGCTCTTTAATTGTGTCCTCTTTGTGATCATGGTCTAAATAACTGACGTCATAATCAGTCTCTGCAATCTCATCAGCATAATAAGACCCCACTTCGCTGCCATTTCCTTTAACATCAGAAACTTCTACATCATGCTCCTCTGCAGTCTCATCAGCATAATCAGACACCTTTTCAGCATGCTCCTCCTCAACAGCAAGCTCCTCTTCAACATTATCCTCTACAAAATGCTCTTCCTCAACTGGCTCTTGCTCTGCATTTGTTACTTCTGGTTGCTTCATATGTCTCAAACGTATGTATAATTTTTTATTGTTAAATGCTATTATGTTATCATTTTTATATAACTTTTAGAACAATTTATATTATTTTCTAGACTAACCTATTAATTCAGCCAGCTTCAGTTGTTGTTTTCTGAATATTTTTAGTTTCTTAGAAATCAATATCTACAGGGGTCAAAATATTACGGGGATTTAATACGATTTTTTTTCTCCACGAGAAGAGTCCAGAAAATACCAGAGCCAAACGAGAGGACTCACAGGGCCTCCACACGGGTAGGAGGCACAACCAGGGGCTGATCCACGCACCTAGACCGCATGGGCCCCTATGCACCGCCTTAGCTCCATTCTTCCACCTATAAATCCCTTATATTTCGCAAAACCCTCAATGCCAATTTTCTCCGATTTTTTTCGCCGCCGCAAGTTTTTGAGGAGATCTAATCTGGAGACCTGTTTTGGTATCCCGCCGAAGGGGGGATCCATTGCTAGAGGCTTCTTCATCAATTTTTCTGTCTCCATGATCATGTGTAAGTAGTTTCCTTAGGATCTTAGGGTCCATAGCAGTAGCTAGATGACATTCTCTCTTTCTTGTTCTTTAATACAAAGTTCTCATGAGCTTCCTCACATGATTGGATCCAACTGATGTAATCGATGGTGTGTTTGTTGAGTTATGATGAACTATCACTTCATGACGAGATTGTTCATTGGAATCAATTGAATCTTTTGAAGTTTCTTTGTTGTATAATTGAATACATTTGTATGCTCTTCGATCTTTTCTCTTCTTTGGCCAAGTTTGACAGGTAGTTCTTCAGAGGGAGTGGCCATTGTAGTGGGTTCTAATCTCATGGTGTTCTGTATCCCAATGACAGAATGGGGACAAGACACGCACTTATATCGTTGCCATTAAGGATAAAATGACAGGGTTTGTCTCTAATTTTTAGTTTCTGTTCAGTGAGTCTATGATAAAGATAACATAACTAGGCAAGAAATAAAACAAGTAAAATAAGGAGTTTGTATGAAGGCACCTAATTTGGTAGAAGATGATTCCCTGACAACAGTGTCAGAAATTTCATTGCTATTCCTGTAGGAGTTGTTAGGTTTTCCTAAAGAGGAAGGGTGATGTAGCATAGAATCGAAGCATTTCTCTCAGTTAAGAACCAAGGTTTAATCGAATCATTAAGAATCAACAAGCTAATAAATTAAGCACTACAAGCACGTAATGGCGGAGCCACAGGGGGCGAGCGGGGGCAGCTCCCCCTATCGATCGCCCCCCCCCCCTCAAGAAAACTCAACGGAGACTAGCGTTGAATTCACACGAGGATATGTTGCCTAGTTGTTCGTCTATTGCTAATTCTTTTTTGAGAAGAAGCCTATTGCTAATTAGTATCTGGCCATTAGAAAACTTGTAGGCCTGATCTCTGCATATATAGTTTTCAATAGCCCAAGCCCAAAATTGATAGCCCGCATGCCACATACTACAATCGATTCGATGTGCTGGTTTGCATGTATTTACTTATCAATTGGACCAATACAGGGCATTGACACAATACATCGCTTTGCCATCCGTTTTCTCTGACTCCATCCTCCATCGTTTTCGCCGTCGCCGCCGCGGAGCTAGGGCTCAATCGGGCGGCAGACTTGTCGCATAAGCATCAACAACGACTTAACTGACGAAGGATTTCGCACGCCGGTATGATTCTACCACGACTCCACAAGCTGATCTACTAGTAATTGGCAAGCATCTCCCCCTCTCGGCACAGCACGGCTTCTGTGGGTTTTCTAATCTCAACCTAAGATATGCTACATAGATATGTTAGTTTTACATTTGGATTATACAACAACTACTACTTAGAATCAATTAGAAATGATATATCTGTTTTTATAGTAACTAGAAGTCTAGAATTGCATAAAGCATGAATAAGAAGAGACAGCCAATAACACACAATTAAAGCCAATTGTTTTAACCACCCACTCTACTAATGAGAATGCAGAGCAACATGTATATATTTTAGGAGTGACATCACTACAAAGCTTGACTTTTGATGGTTTGATGGGCTTGTTGTGCATAGATATACATCTAAGTCAATAAAAAATGTTGCTATTTCAATGTAATCGTAAAAAATATATTAGCATTGTTTGTTTGATATCGACACAATATATTTAAGAATTGATATACGTTGGTGTTGCATTTTTTGCTAGTGCATTGTCCTCTTCGCCACCCCCCCCCCTATGTTCAAATCCTGGTGCATGCACACAAACAAATAAAGTACTTTTGCACCCAGCTTGTCAAGAGGGTTGTCAAGTCCCTTATGTTGCTAGTCACAAGGTTTAAAGAAAATATATAGATAATAGTGGTATAATGTGTTGGAAATATGCCCTAGAGGCAATAATAAATAAGTTATTATTATATTTTCTTGTTCATGATAATCATTTATTATCCATGCTATAATTGTATTGATAGGAAACTCAGATACATGTGTGGGTACATAGACAACACCACGTCCCTAGTAAGCCTCTAGTTGACTAGCTCGTTGATCAATAGATGGTTGCGGTTTCCTGACCATGGACATTGGATGTCATTGATAACGGGATCACATCATTAGAAGAATGATGTGATGGACAAGACCCAACCCTAAGCCTAGCATAGAGATCGTGTAGTTCGTATGCTAAAGCTTTTCTAATGTCAAGTATCTTTTCCTTAGACCATGAGATTGTGCAACTCCCGGATACCGTAGGAATGCTCTGGGTGTACCAAACGTCACAACGTAACTGGGTGGCTATAAAGATGCACTACAGGTATCTCCGAAAGTGTCTGTTGGGTTGGCACGAATCGAGACTGGGATTTGTCACTCCTTGTAAACGGAGAGGTATCTCTGGGCCCACTCGGTAGGACATCATCATAATGTGCACAATGTGACCAAGGGGTTGATCATGGGTGTTGGGGAACGTTGCAGAAAATTAAAAATTTTCCTACGGTTTCACCAAGATCCATCTATGAGTTCATCTAAGCAACGAGTCAAGGGAGTGAGTTAGCATCTACATACCACTTGTAGATCGCGTGCGGAAGCTTGCAAGGGGATGGTGATGATGGAGTCGTACTCGACGTGATTCGGATCACCGATGACCAAGTACTGAACGGACAGCACCTCCGCGTTCAACACACGTACGGGACGGGAGACGTCTCCTCCTTCTTGATCCAGCAAGGGGAAGGAGAGGTTGAGGAAGAACGCTCCAATGGCAGCACAACGGCGTGGTGCAGTTGGAGTAGTAGTACTCCGACAGGGCTTCGCCAAGCACTTATGGAGGAGGAGAGGTGTTGGGGAGGGGAGGGGCTGCGCCTTGGCTTGTGTTGATCTCCCATGCGCCTCCCCACTATATATAGGGGTGGAGGGGCTGGTTTCTTGCCCTCCAAGTCCATTGGGGCGTTGGCCAAGGTGGGAGGAAAGAAATCCCATCATTTCCTTCCCCACCGATTGTTATCCCCCCTTTTTAGGGATCTTGATCTTATCCCTTCGGGATATGATCTTATTCCTTCTAAGGGGGGATCTTGGTGCGCCTTGACCAGGGGTGTGGGGCCTTTCCCCCACTACTCACGTTCATGTGAGTCCCCCCATGCAGGTGGGCCCCACTCCGGAACCTTCTAGAACCTTCCCGGTACAATACCGAAAAATCCCGAACATTTTCCGGTGGCCAAAATAGGACTTCCCATATATAAATCTTTACCTCCGGACCATTCCGGAACTCCTCGTGACGTCCGGGATCTCATCCGGGACTCCGAACAACATTCGGTAGTCACATACTAGTCTTCGTAATAACCCTAGCGTCACCGAACCTTAAGTGTGTAGACCCTACGGGTTCGGGAGACATGCAGACATGACCGAGACGCTCTCAGGTCAATAACCAACAGCGGGATCTGGATACCCATGTTGGCTCCCACATGCTCCTCGATGTTGTCATCGGATGAACCACGATGTCGAGGATTCGATCAAACCCTGTATACAATTCCCTTTGTCAATCGGTACGTTACTTGCCCGAGACTCGATCGTCGGTATCCCAATACCTTGTTCAGTCTCGTTACCGGCAAGTCACTTTACTCGTACCGTAATCCCGTGGCCAACACTTTGGTCACCTTGAGCTCATTATGATGATGCATTACCGAGTGGGCCCAGAGATACCTCTCCGTCATACGGAGTGACAAATCCCAGTCTCGATCCGTGTCAACCCAACAGCTACTTTCGGAGATACCTGTAATGCACCTTTATAGTCACCCAGTTACGTTGTGACGTTTGATACACCCAAGGCACTCCTACGGTATCCGGGAGTTACACGATCTCATGGTCTAAGGAAGAGATACTTGACATTGGCAAAGCTCTAGCAAACGAACTAAACGACCTTTGTGATATGCTTAGGATTGGGTCTTGTCCATCACATCATTCTCCTAATGATGTGATCCCGTTATCAACGACATCCAATGTCCATAGCCAGGAAATCATGACTATCTGTTGATCACAACGAGCTAGTCAACTAGAGGCTCACTAGGGACATATTGAGGTCTATGTATTCACACGTGTATTACGATTTCCGGATAATACAGTTATAGCATGAATAAAAGACAATTATCATGAACAATGAAATATAATAATACTTCTATTATTGCCTCTAGGGCATATTTCCAACAGTCTTCCACTTGCACTAGAGTCACCAATCTAGTTACATTGTGATGAATCGAACACCCATAGAGTTCTGGTGTTGATCATGTTTAGCTCGCGAGAGAGGTTTAGTCAACGGATCTGCGACATTCAGATCCGTATGTACTTTGCAAATTTCTATGTCTCCATCTTGAACATTTTCACGGATGGAGTTGAAACGACGCTTGATGTGCCTGGTCTTCTTGTGAAACCTGGGCTCCTTGGCTAGGGCAATAGCTCCAGTGTTGTCACAGAAGAGTTTGATTGGCCCCGACGCATTGGGTATGACTCCTAGGTCGGTGATGAACTCCTTCACCCAAATCGCTTCATGCTCTGCCTCCGAGGCTGCCATGTACTCCGCTTCACACGTAGATCCCGCCACGACGCTCTGCTTGCAGCTGCACCAGCTTACTGCTCCACCATTCAACATATACACGTATCCGGTTTGTGACTTAGAGTCATCCGGATCTGAGTCGAAGCTAGCGTCGATGTAACCCTTTACGACAAGCTCTTCGCCTCCTCCATAAACGAGAAACATGTCCTTTGTCCTTTTCAGGTACTTCAGGATATTCTTGACCGCTGTCCAGTGTTCCTTGCCGGGATTACTTTGGTATCTAGCTACCAAACTCACGGCAAGGTTTACATCAGGTCTGGTACAAAGCATGGCATACATAATAGATCCTATGGCTGAGGCATAGGGGATGGTATTCATCTCTTCTATATCTTTTGCCGTGGTCGGTGACTGAGCCGAGCTCAATCTCACACCTTGTAACATAGGCAAGAACCCTTTCTTGGACTGATCCATTTTGAACCTTTTCAAAATCTTATCAAGGTATGTGCTTTGTGAAAGACCTATGAGGCGTCTCGATCTATCTCTATAGATCTTGATGCCTAATATATAAGCAGCTTCTCCAAGGTCCTTCATTGAAAAACATTTGTTCAAGTAGGCCTTAATGCTGTCCAGAAATTCTATATTATTTCCCATCAAGAGTATGTCATCTACATATAATATGAGAAATGCTACAGAGCTCCCACTCACTTTCTTGTAAACGCAGGCTTCTCCATAAGTCTGCATAAACCCAAACGCTTTGATCATCTCATCAAAGCGAATATTCCAACTCCGAGATGCTTGCACCAGCCCATAAATGGATCGCTGGAGCTTGCATACTTTGTTAGCGTTCTTAGGATCGACAAAACCTTCCGGCTGCATCATATACAGTTCTTCCTTAAGATGCCCGTTAAGGAATGCCGTTTTGACGTCCATCTGCCATATCTCATAATCATAGTATGCGGCAATTGCTAACATGATTCGGACGGACTTTAGCTTCGCTACGGGAGAGAATGTCTCGTCGTAGTCAATCCCTTGAACCTGTCGATAACCCTTAGCGACAAGTCGAGCTTTATAGATGGTAACATTTCCATCCGCGTCCGTCTTCTTCTTAAAGATCCATTTGTTTTCTATCGCTCGCCGATCATCGGGCAAGTCTGTCAAAGTCCATACTTTGTTTTCATACATGGATTCTATCTCGGATTTCATGGCTTCAAGCCATTTGTTGGAATCTGGGCCCGCCATCGCTTCTTCATAGTTCGAAGGTTCACCGTTGTCCAACAACATGATTTCCAGGACAGGGTTGCCGTACCACTCTGGTGCGGAACGTGTCCTTGTGGACCTACGAAGTTCAGTAGCAACTTGATCCGAAGTACCTTGATCATCATCATTGGTTTCCTCTTCAGTTGGTGTGGGCATCACAGGAATATTATCCTGAGCTGCACCACTTTCCCGTTCGAGAGGTAGTACTTCATCGAGTTCTACTTTCCTCCCACTTACTTCTTTCGAGAGAAACTCTTTTTCCAGAAAGCATCCGTTCTTGGCAACAAAGATCTTGCCCTCGGATCTTAAGTAGAAGGTATACCCGACAGTTTCCTTAGGCTATCCTATGAAGATGCATTTTTCCGACTTGGGTTCGAGCTTTTCAGGTTGAAGTTTCTTAACATAAGCATCGCATCCCCAAACTTTTAGAAACGACAGCTTAGGTTTCTTCCCAAACCATAATTCATACGGTGTCGTCTCAACGGATTTAGACGGTGCCCTATTTAAAGTGAATGTAGCTGTCTCTAGAGCGTATCCCCAAAATGATAGCGGTAAATCGGTAAGAGACATCATAGACCGCACCATATCCAATAGAGTGCGATTACGACGTTCGGACACACCGTTTCGCTGAGGTGTTCCAGGCGGCGTGAGTTGTGAAACGATTCCACATTTCTTTAAGTGTGTACCAAATTCGTGACTTAAGTATTCTCCTCCACGATCTGATCGTAGGAACTTTATCTTTCGGTCACGTTGATTCTCTACCTCATTCTGAAATTCTTTGAACTTTTCAAAGGTCTCAGACTTGTGTTTCATTAAGTAGACATACCCATATCTACTCAAGTCATCAGTGAGAGTGAGAACATAACGATATCCTCCGCGAGCCACAACGCTCATTGGACCGCACACATCGGTATGTATGATTTCCAACAAGTTGGTTGCTCGCTCCATTGTTCCGGAGAACGGAGTCTTGGTCATTTTGCCCATGAGGCATGGTTCGCATGTGTCAAATGATTCATAATCAAGAGACTCCAAAAGTCCATCAGCATGGAGCTTCTTCATGCGTTTGACACCAATGTGACCAAGGCGGCAGTGCCACAAGTATGTGGGACTATCGTTATCAACTTTACATCTTTTGGTATCCACACTATGAACATGTGTAATAATACGCTCGAGATTCATTAAGAATAAACCATTGACCATCGGAGCATGACCATAAAACATATCTCTCATATAAATCGAACAACCATTATTCTCAGACTTAAATGAGTAGCCATCTCGTATTAAACGAGATCCAGATACAATGTTCATGCTCAAACTTGGTACTAAATAACAATTATTAAGGTTCAAAACTAATCCCGTAGGTAAATGTAGAGGTAGCGTGCCGACGGCGATCACATCGACTCTGGAACCATTCCCGACGCGCATCGTCACCTCGTCCTTCGCCAGTCTCCGTTTATTCCGCAGCTCCTGCTGTGAGTTACAAATATGAGCAACGGCACCGGTATCAAATACCCAGGAGTTACTACGAGTACTGGTAAGGTACACATCAATTACATGTATATCAAATATACCTTTGGTCTTGCCAGCCTTCTTATCCGCTAAGTATTTGGGGCAGTTCCGCTTCTAGTGACCCTTCCCTTTGCAATAAAAGCACTCAGTCTCAGGCTTGGGTCCATTCTTTGACTTCTTCCCGGTAACTGGCTTACCAGGCGCGGCAACCTCCTTGCCGTCCTTCTTGAAGTTCTTCTTACCCTTGCCCTTCTTGAACTTAGTGGTCTTATTGACCATCAACACTTGATGTTCTTTCTTGATTTCAGCCTCTGCTGACTTCAGCATCGAGAACACTTCAGGAATGGTCTTTTCCATCCCCTGCATGTTGTAGTTCATCACAAAGCTCTTGTAGCTTGGTGGGAGCGACTGGAGGATTCTGTCAATGACCGCCTCATCGGGGAGGTTAATATTCAGCTGGGTCATACGGTTGTGCAACCCAGACATCTTGAGAATATGCTCACTGACAGAACTATTTTCCTCCATCTTACAACTGTAGAACTTGTCGGAGACATCATATCTCTCGACCCGGGCATGAGCTTGAAAAACTAGTTTCAGCTCTTCGAACATCTCATATGCTCCGTGATGCTCAAAACGCTTTTGGAGCCCCGGTTCTAAGCTGTAAAGCATGTCGCACTGAACGAGGGAGTAATCATCAGCACGAGTTTGCCAAGCATTCATAATGTCTTGGTTCTCTGGGACGGGAGCGTCACCTAGCGGTCCTTCTAGGACATATTGTTTCCTGGCAGCTATGAGGATGATCCTCAGGTTCCGGACCCAGTCCGTATAGTTGCTGCTGTCATCTTTCAGCTTGGTTTTCTCTAGGAACGCGTTGAACTTCATGTTGACATGAGCGTTGGCCATATGATCTACAAGACATATTTGCAAAGGTTTTAGACTAAGTTCATGATAATTAAGTTCTAATCATATTATGAACTCCCACTCAGATTAGACATCCCTCTGGTCATCTAAGTGTTACACGATCCGAGTCGACTAGCCCGTGTCCGATCATCACGTGAGACGGACTAGTCATCGTCGGTGAACATTTTCATGTTGATCGTATCTTCCATACGACTCGTGTTCGACCTTTCGGTCTCCGTGTTCCGAGGCCATGTCTGCACATGCTAGGCTCGTCAAGTTAACCCTAAGTGTTTTCGCTGTGTAAAACTGTCTTACACCCGTTGTATGTGAACGTAAGAATCCATCACACCCGATCATCACGTGGTGCTTAGAAGCGACGAACTGTAGCAACGGTGCACAGTTAGGGGAGAACACTTCTTGATATTTTGTAAGGGATCATCTTATTTACTACCGTCGTCCTAAGTAAACAAGATGCATAAACATAATAAACATCACATGCAATTATATAGTTGTGACATGATATGGCCAATATCATATAGCTCCATTGATCTCCATCTTCGGGGCTCCATGATCATCTTGTCACCGGCTTGACACCATGATCTCCATCATCATGATCTCCATCATCGTGTCTTCATGAAGTTGTCACGCCAACGACTACTTCTACTTCTATAGCTAACGCGTTTAGCAATAAAGTAAAGTAAGTTACATGGCGTTCTTCAATGACACACAGGTCATACGAAAATAAAGACAACTCCTATGGCTCCTGCCGGTTGTCATATTCATCGACATGCAAGTCGTGGATCCTATTACAAGAACATGATCTCATACATCACACTTCATCATTCATCACAACTTCTGGCCATATCACATCACATGATCAATCGCTGCAAAAACAAGTTAGACGTCCTCTAATTGTTGTTGCATCTTTTATGTGGCTGCAATTGGGTTCTAGCAAGAACGTTTTCTTACCTATGAATAACCACAACGTGATTTTGTCAACTTCTATTTACCCTTCATAAGGGCCCTTTTCATCGAATCCGCTCCAACTAAAGTGGGAGAGACAGACACCCGCCAGCCACCTTATGCAACTAGTGCATGTCAGTCGGTGGAACCGGTCTCACGTAAGGGTACGTGTAAGGTTGGTCCGGGCCACTTCATCCCACAATGCCGTTGAAGCAAGAAAAGATTAGTAGAGGCAAGTAAGTTGACAAGATCCACGCCCACAACAAAATTGTGTTCTACTCGTGCAAAGAGAACTACGCATAGACCTAGCTCTGATACCACTGTTGGGGAACGTTGCAGAAAATTAAAAAATTTCCTACGGTTTCACCAAGATCCATCTATGAGTTCATCTAAGCAACGACTCAAGGGAGTGAGTTAGCATCTACATACCACTTGTAGATCGCGTGCGGAAGCTTGCAAGGGGATGGTGATGATGGAGTCGTACTCGACGTGATTCGGATCACCGATGACCAAGTACTGAACGGACAGCACCTCCGCGTTCAACACACGTACGGGACGGGAGACGTCTCCTCCTTCTTGATCCAGCAAGGGGAAGGAGAGGTTGAGGAAGAACGCTCCAATGGCAGCACAACGGCGTGGTGCAGTTGGAGTAGTAGTATTCCGACAGGGCTTCGCCAAGCACTTATGGAGGAGGAGAGGTGTTGGGGAGGGGAGGGGCTGCGCCTTGGCTTGTGTTGATCTCCCATGCGCCTCCCCACTATATATAGGGGTGGAGGGGCTGGTTTCTTGCCCTCCAAGTCCATTGGGGCGTTGGCCAAGGTGGGAGGAAAGAAATCCCATCATTTCCTTCCCCACCGATTGTTATCCCTCCTTTTTAGGGATCTTGATCTTATCCCTTCGGGATATGATCTTATTCCTTCTAAGGGGGGATCTTGGT
The DNA here is from genome assembly GCA_963921465.1 of Triticum timopheevii. Taxonomy (NCBI): domain Eukaryota; kingdom Viridiplantae; phylum Streptophyta; class Magnoliopsida; order Poales; family Poaceae; genus Triticum; species Triticum timopheevii. Next base: position 47,986,632 of record OY997264.1, on the reverse strand, counting down.
GCGCCTTGACCAGGGGTGTGGGGCCTTTCCCCCACTACTCACGTTCATGTGAGTCCCCCCATGCAGGTGGGCCCCACTCCGGAACCTTCTAGAACCTTCCCGGTACAATACCGAAAAATCCCGAACATTTTCCGGTGGCCAAAATAGGACTTCCCATATATAAATCTTTACCTCCGGACCATTCCGGAACTCCTCGTGACGTCCGGGATCTCATCCGGGACTCCAAACAACATTCGGTAGTCACATACTAGTCTTCCTAATAACCCTAGCGTCACCAAATCTTAAGTGTGTAGACCCTACAGGTTCGGGAGACATGCAGACATGACCGAGACGCTCTCAGGTCAATAACCAACAGCGGGATCTGGATACCCATGTTGGCTCCCACATGCTCCTCGATGTTGTCATCGGATGAACCACGATGTCGAGGATTCGATCAAACCCTGTATACAATTCCCTTTGTCAATCGGTACGTTACTTGCCGGAGACTCGATCGTCGGTATCCCAATACCTTGTTCAGTCTCGTTACCGGCAAGTCACTTTACTCGTACCGTAATGCATGATCCCGTGGCCAACACTTTGGTCACCTTGAGCTCATTATGATGATGCATTACCGAGTGGGCCCAGAGATACCTCTCCGTCATACGGAGTGACAAATCCCAGTCTCGATCCGTGTCAACCCAACAGCTACTTTTGGAGATACCTGTAATGCACCTTTATAGTCACCCAGTTACGTTGTGACGTTTGATACACCCAAGGCACTCCTACGGTATCCGGGAGTTACACGATCTCATGGTCTAAGGAAGAGATACTTGACATTGGCAAAGCTCTAGCAAACGAACTAAACGACCTTTGTGCTATGCTTAGGATTGGGTCTTGTCCATCACATCATTCTCCTAATGATGTGATCCCGTTATCAACGGCATCCAATGTCCATAGCCAGGAAATCATGACTATCTGTTGATCACAACGAGCTAGTCAACTAGAGGCTCACTAGGGACATATTGAGGTCTATGTATTCACACGTGTATTACGATTTCCGGATAATACAGTTATAGCATGAATAAAAGACAATTATCATGAACAATGAAATATAATAATACTTTTATTATTGCCTCTAGGGCATATTTCCAACAATGGGATGATGTGTTACGGAATGAGTAAAGAGACTTGCCAGTAACGAGATTGAACAAGGTATCGGTATACCGACGATCGAATCTCGGGCAAGTACAATACCGTTAGACAAAGGGAATTGTATACGGGATTGATTGAGTCCTTGACATCGTGTTTCATCCGATGAGATCATCGTGGAACATGTGGGAGCCAACATGGGTATCCAGATCCCGCTGTTGGTTATTGGCCGGAGAGTTCTCTCGGTCATGTCTGCATGGTTCCCGAACCCGTAGGGTCTACACACTTAAGGGTCGATGACGCTAGGGTTATAATGGAAGTTTGTATGTGGTTACCGAATGTTGTTCGGAGTCCCGGATGAGATCCCGGATGTCACGAGGAGTTCCGGAATGGTCCGGAGGTAAAGATTTATATATGGGAAGTCTTATTTTGGTCGCCGGAAAAGTTTCGCACTTTATCGGTATTGTACCGGGAGTGCCGAAAGGGGTCCGGGGGTCCACCGGGGGGTCCACCTGCCCCGGGGGGCCACATGGGCTGTAGGGGGTGCGCCTTGGCCTATATGGGCCAAGGGCACCAGCCCCAAGAGGCCCATGCACCAAGATATAAGAAAAAGGGGAGAGTCCTCAAAGGGGAAGGCACCTCCGAGGTGCCTTGGGGAGGATGGACTCCTCCCCTCCCTTGGCCGCACCCCTTCCTTGGAGGAAGGGGCAAGGTTGCGCCTCCCCCCTCTCCCTTGCCCCTATATAAAGGGAGGGGAGGGAGGGGCAGCCGCACCAGAGTCCCTGGCGCCTCCCTCCCTCCCGTGACACCTCCTCCTCTCCCGTAGGTGCTTGGCGAAGCCCTGCAGGATTGCCACGCTCCTCCACCACCACCACGCCGTTGTGCTGCTGCTGGATGGAGTCTTCCTCAACCTCTCCCTCTCTCCTTGCTGGATCAAGGCATGGGAGACGTCACCGGGATGTACGTGTGTTGAACGCGGAGGTGCCATCCGTTCGGCACTTGGTCATCGGTGATTTGAATCACAACGAGTACGACTCCATCAACCCCGTTCACTTGAACGCTTCCGCTTAGCGATCTACAAGGGTATGTAGATGCACTCTCCTTCCCCTCATTGCTGGTCTCTCCATAGATAGATCTTGGTGACACGTAGGAAAATTTTGAATTTCTGCTACGTTCCCCAACAGTGGCATCATGAGCTAGGTCTATGCGTAGTTACTATGCACGAGTAGAACACAAAGTAGTTGTGGGCGTTGATTTTGTTCAATATGCTTGCCGTTACTAGTCTTATCTTGATTCGGCGGCATCGTGGGATGAAGCGGCCCGGACCAACCTTACACATACTCTTACGTGAGACCGGTTCCACCGACAAACATGCACTAGTTGCATAAGGTGGCTGGCGGGTGTCTGTCTCTCCCACTTTAGTCGGATCGGATTCGATGAAAAGGGTCCTTATGAAGGGTAAATAGCAATTGGCATATCACGTTGTGGTTTTGCGTAGGTAAGAAACGTTCTTGCTAGAAACCCATAGCAGCCACGTAAAACATGCAAACAACAATTAGAGGACGTCTGACTTGTTTTTGCAGGGTATGCTATGTGATGTGATATGGCCAAAGGATGTGATGAATGATATATGTGATGTATGAGATGATCATGTTCTTGTAATAGGAATCACGACTTGCATGTCGATGAGTATGACAACCGGCAGGAGCCATAGGAGTTGTCTTAATTTATTTATGATCTGCGCGTCAACATAAACGTCATGTAATTACTTTACTTTATTGCTAACCGTTAGCTGTAGTAGTAGAAGTAATAGTTGGCGTGACAACTTCATGAAGACACGATGATGGATATCATGATGATGGAGATCATGGTGTCATGCCGGTGACGATGATGATCATGGAGCCCCGAAGATGGAGATCAAAAGGAGCAAAATGATATTGGCCATATCATGTCACTATTATTTGATTGCATGTGATGTTTATCATGTTTATGCATCTTGTTTACTTAGAACGACGGTAGTAAATAAGATGATCCCTTACAACAATTTCAAGAAGTGTTCACCCCTAACTGTGCACCATTGCTACAGTTCGTCGCTTCTAAGCACCACGTGATGATCGGGTGTGATGGATTCTTACGTTCACATACAACGGGTGTTGACGAGCCTAGCATGTACAGACATGGCCTCGGAACACATGCAATACACTTAGGGTTAACTTGACGAGCCTAGCATGTACAGACATGGCCTCGGAACACGGAGACCGAAAGGTCGAGCATGAGTCCTATAGAAGATACGATCAACATGAAGATATTCACCGACGTTGGCTAGTCTGTCTCACGTGATGATCGGACACGACCTAGTTGACTCGGATCATGTAATCACTTAGATGACCAGAGGGATGTCTATCTGAGTGGGAGTTCATAAGATGAACTTAATTATCCTGAACATAGTCAAAAGATATTTGCAAATTATGTCGTAAGCTCGCGCTTTAGTTCCACTATTTAGATATGTTCCTAGAGAAAATATAGTTGAAAGTTGACAGTAGCATTTATGCGGACAGTAGAAAGCTTATGTCCTTAATGCACCACTCAGTGTGCTGAACCCCAAACGTCGTTTGTGGATGTTGCGAACATCGAACATACACGTTTTGATAACTACGTGATAGTTCAGTTAAACGGTTTAGAGTTGAGGCACCAAAGACATTTTCGAAATGTCGCGGAACATATGAGATGTTTCAAGGGCTGAAATTGGGATTTCAGGCTCGTGCCCACGTCAAGAGGTATGAGACCTCCGACGATTGTCTTAGCCTGCAAACTAAGGGAGAAAAGCTCAATCGTTGAGCTTGTGCTCAGATTGTCTGAGTACAAAAATCACTTTAATCGAGTGGGAGTTGATCTTCCAGATGAGATGGTGATGTTTCTCAAAAGTCATTGCCACCAAGCTGCTAGAGCTTCGTGATGAACTATAACATATCAGGGATAGATATGACGATCCTTGAGGTATTCACGATGTTTGACACCACGAAAGTAGAAATCAAGAAGGAGCATCAATTGTTGATGGTTGGTGAAACCACTAGTTTCAAGAAGGGCAAGGGCAAGAAGGGACACTTCATGAAACGGCAAATCAGTTGCTGCTCCAGTAAAGAAACCCAAGGTTGAACACAAACTCGAGACTAAGTGCTTCTATAATAAGGGGAACAACCACCGGAGTAGAATTACCCTAGATACTTGGTAGATGAGAAGGCTGGCAAAGTCGATAGAAGTGTATTGGATATACATTATGTTAATGTGTACTTTACTAGTACTCCTAGTAGCACTAGGGTATTAGATACCGGTTCGGTTGCTAAGTGTTAGTAACTCTAAATAAAAGCTACGGAATAAACGGAGACTAGCTAAAGGTGAGCTGACGATATGTGTTGGAAGTGTTTCCAAGTTTGATGTGATCAAACATCGCACGCTCCCTCTACCATCAAGATTAGTATTAAACCTGAATAATTGTCATTTGGTGTTTGCGTTGAGCATAGACATGATTGGATTATGTCTATTGCAATACAGTTATTCATTTAAGGAGAATAATGGTTACTCTGTTTATTTGAATAATACCTTCAATGGTCTTGCACCTAAAGGAATGGTTTATTGAATCTCGATAGTAGTGATACACATTTTCATGCCAAAAGATATAAGATAGTAATGATAGTACCACTTACTTGTGGCACTGCCATGTAAGTCATATTGGTATAAAACGCATGAAGAAGCTCCATGTTGATGGATCTTTGGACTCACTCGTTTTTGAAAAGTTTGAGACATGCGAACCATGTCTATTGGTGTATACGCATGAAGAAACTCCATGCAGATGGATCGTTTGGACTCACTTGATTTCGAATCACTTGAGATATGCAAATCATACCACATGGGCGAGATGACTAAAAAGCCTCGTTTTTCAGTAAAATGGAACAAGATTGCAACTTGTTGGAAGCAACACATTTTGATGTGTGCAGTCCAATGAGTGCTGAGGCATGCAGTGAATATCATTATGTTCTTACTTCACGGATGATTTGAGTAGATACTGAGTATATTTACTTGATGAAACACAAGTCTGAATTATTGAATGGTTCAAGTAATTTCAGAGTGAAGTTGAAGATCATCGTGACAAGAGGATAAAATGTCTATGATATGATCATAGAGATGAGTATCTGAGTTACGAGCTTTGGCATGTAATTAAGACATTGTGGAATTGTTTCACAATTAATACCGCCTGGAACACCATAGTGTGATGGTGTGTCCGAACATCATAATTGCACCCTATTGGATATGGTGCATACCATGGTGTCTCTTATCGAATTACCACTATCGTTTATGGGTTAGGCATTAGAGACAACCACATTCACTTTAAATAGGGCACCACGTAATTCCTTTGAGATGACACCGTTTGAATTATGGTTTGGAGAAACCTAAGTTGTCGTTTCTTAAAAGTTTGGGGCTGCGACGCTTATGTGAAAAAGTTTCAGGTTGATAAGCTCGAACCCAAAGCGGACAAAATGCATCTTCATAGGACACCCAAAACAGTTGGGTATACCTCCTAATTCAGATCCGAAAGCAATAGAGATTGTTTCTTGAATCGGGTCCTTTCTCGAGGAAAAGTTTGTCTCGGAAAGTTGAGTGGGAGGATGGCGGAGACTTGATGAGGTTATTGAACCGCCAATTCAACTAGTGTGTAGCAGGGCACAGGAAGTTGTTCCTGTGGCACCTACACCAATTGAAGTGGAAGCTTATGATAGTGATCATGAAGCTTCAGATCAAGTCACTGCCGAACCTCGTGGGGTGACAAGGATGTGTACTGCTTCAGAGTGGTACAGTAATCCTGTCTTGAAGGTCATGTTGCTAGACAACAATGAACCTACGAGCTATGGAGAAGCGATGGTGGGCCCAAATTCCGACAAATGGTTAGAAGCCATGAAATCCGAGATAGGATCCATGTATCAGAACAAAGCATGGACTTTGGTGGACTTGCCCAATGATCGGCAAGCCATTGATATAAATGGATCTTTAAGAAGAAGACGGACGTGGACGGTAATGTCACCGTCTATGAAGGTCGACTTGTGGCAAAGAGTTTTTCACAAGTTCAAGGAGTTGACTACGATGATATTTTCTCATCCGTAGCGATGCTTAAGTCCGTCGGATTCATGTTAGCATTAGCTGCATTTATGAAATCTGGCAGATGGATGACAAAACGAGTTTCCTTACCAGTATTCGTATGGAAAGGTTGTATGTGATACAATCAGAGAGTTTTTGTCGATCCTAAGGATGCTAAAAGGTATGCTAGCTCCAGCGATCCTTCCATGGACTGGAGTAAGCATCTCAGAGTTGGAATGTGCGCTTTGATGAGATGATCAAAGATTTTGGGTTTATACAAAGTTCATGAGAAACTTGTATTTCCAAAGAAGTGAGTGGGAGCACTATAGAATTTCTGATGAGTATATGTTGTTGACATATTGTTGATCAGAAATGATGTAGAATTTCTGAAAAGCATATAGGGTTATTTGAATGGTGTTTTTCAATAGAAAACCTGGATTAAGCTACTTAAACATTGAGAATCAAGACCTATGAGGATAGATCAAAATGCTTAATAATACTTTCAAATGAGCACATACCTTGACATGATCTTGAAGGTGTTCAAGATGGATCAGTCAAAGAAGGAGTTCTTGCCTGAGTTGTAAGGTACGAAGTTAAGACTTAAAGATCGACCTCGGCAGAAAAGAGAGAAAGGACGAAGGTCGTCCCCTATGCTTTAGACGTAGGCTCTACAGTATGCTATGCTAAGTACCGCACCTGATGTGTGCCTTGCCACATGTCTGGCAAGAGAGTACAAAGGTGATCAAGGACTGGATCACCAGATAGTGGTCAAAGTTATCCTTAGAGGAATAAGGATTTGTTTCTCGATTATGAGGTGATAAAGAGTTCGGCGTAAAGGGTTACGTCGATGCAAGCTTTAACACCTATCCGAGTGACTCTGAGTAGCAAACCGGATACGTATAGTGGAGCGACCATTTGGAATAACTCCAAGTGGAGCGTGGAAGCAGCATTTACAATATGAGCTAGAGATTTGCAAAGTACACACGGATCTGAATGTTGCAGACCCGTTGACTAAAACCTCTCTCACAAGCAGAACATGATCAAACCCCAGAACTCATTGAGTCTTAATCACATGATGATGTGAACTAGTTTAGTGACACTAGTAAACTCTTTGGATGTTGGTCACATGGCGATGTGACCTGTCAGTGTTAATCACATGGCGATGTGAACTAGATTATTGACTCTAGTGCAAGTGGGAGACTGTTGGAAATATGCCCTAGAGGCAATAATAAATAAGTTATTATTATATTTCCTTGTTCATGATAATCGTTTATTATCCATGCTATAATTGTATTGATAGGAAACTCAGATACATGTGTGGGTACATAGACAACACCACGTCCCTAGTAAGCCTCTAGTTGACTAGCTCGTTGATCAATAGATGGTTACAGTTTCCTGACCATGGACATTGGATGTCATTGATAACGGGATCACATCATTAGGAGAATGATGTGATGGACAAGACCCAACCCTAAGCCTAGCATAGAGATCGTGTAGTTCGTATGCTAAAGCTTTTCTAATGTCAAGTATCTTTTCCTTAGACCATGAGATTGTGCAACTCCCGGATACCGTAGGAATGCTTTGGGTGTACCAAATGTCACAACGTAACTGGGTGGCTATAAAGGTGCACTACAGGTATCTCCGAAAGTGTCTGTTGGGTTGGCACGAATCGAGACTGGGATTTGTCACTCCGTGTAAATGGAGAGGTATCTCTGGGCCCACTCGGTAGGACATCATCATAATGTGCACAATGTGACCAAGGGGTTGATCATGGGATGATGTGTTACGGAATGAGTAAAGAGACTTGCCAGTAACGAGATTGAACAAGGTATCGGTATACCGACGATCGAATCTCGGGCAAGTACAATACCGTTAGACAAAGGGAATTGTATACGGGATTGATTGAGTCCTTGACATCGTGTTTCATCCGATGAGATCATCGTGGAACATGTGGGAGCCAACATGGGTATCCAGATCCCGCTGTTGGTTATTGGCCGGAGAGTTGTCTCGGTCATGTCTGCATGGTTCCCGAACCCGTAGGGTCTACACACTTAAGGTTCGATGACGCTAGGGTTATAAAGGAAGTTTGTATGTGGTTACCGAATGTTGTTCGGAGTCCCGGATGAGATCCCGAACGTCACGAGGAGTTCCGGAATGGTCCGGAGGTAAAGATTTATATATGGGAAGTCTTATTTTGGTCGCCGGAAAAGTTTCGCACTTTATCGGTATTGTACCGGGAGTGCCGAAAGGGGTCCGGGGGGTCCACCGGGGGGGTCCACCTGCCCCGGGGGGTCACATGGGCTGTAGGGGGTGCGCCTTGGCCTATATGGGCCAAGGGCACCAGCCCCAAGAGGCCCATGCGCCAAGATATAAGAAAAAGGGGAGAGTCCTCAAAGGGGAAGGCACCTCCGAGGTGCCTTGGGGAGGATGGACTCCTCCCCTCCCTTGGCCGCACCCCTTCCTTGGAGGAAGGGGCAAGGTTGCGCCTCCCCCCTCTCCCTTGCCCCTATATAAAGGGAGGGGAGGGAGGGGCAGCCGCACCAGAGTCCCTGGCGCCTCCCTCCCTCCCGTGACACCTCCTCCTCTCCCGTAGGTGCTTGGCGAAGCCCTGCAGGATTGCCACGCTCCTCCACCACCACCACGCCGTTGTGCTACTGCTGGATGGAGTCTTCCTCAACCTCTCCCTCTCTCCTTGCTGGATCAAGGCATGGGAGACGTCACCGGGCTGTACGTGTGTTGAACGCGGAGGTGCCGTCCGTTCGGCACTTGGTCATCGGTGATTTGAATCACGATGAGTACGACTCCATCAACCCCGTTCACTTGAACGCTTCCGCTTAGCGATCTACAAGGGTATGTAGATGCACTCTCCTTCCCCTCGTTGCTGGTCTCTCCATAGATAGATCTTGGTGACACGTAGGAAAACTTTGAATTTCTGCTACGTTCCCCAACATAATGAAAATGGCAAGTAGTAAAAGAAAGTAAAAGTACAACTTTATAGAAGTTTGTATTGATGGAAGAGTAGAACTGGGGGTCATAGATTCACTAGAGGTATCTCTCTCAAAAGAAGGCAAACGACATGGTAATAAATTATAGTTCGACAACGGGCAAGAATAGCAATGTTTATAACTATGATCATTCATGGCATAATCGCATATAGGCACTACGTTCATAACAAGTACACCACTAATCCAAGTGCATCGACTACTATTATTCCATCCCAAGACCACTATCCAGCATGCATCTCAAAGTATCAAGTCTACAAGAAATAGAGTAACACAATAAGGAAGATGACATAATTTAGACAATCTAGCAATAAGATCAAACCCTGTCGTTCCATCCTTAGTGGCAACAATACAAATACGTGTCTTGTCCCTATTTTGTTAGTGGGATATAGAGCACCACAAGATTAAACCCACTACTATGACCACTCTCTTTGAAGATCTACTAATCAATCTTGGTCAGAGAAGACAAATAGATCAAAAATCATAGATAGCTACTTAATTATACAAAAAGAAACTTTGAAAGATTCAATATGACTCAATGAACAATATGATTATACTTACAAATGTCATCATGTCCCAACAAACACACCATAAAATTACATTGCATTGATCCCAATAACACAAGGAAGAAGGGGAACATGGTGCCAAAAGGAGAGAAAGAGAGAGAGAGAGAGAGAGAGAGAGAGAGAGAGAGAGAGAGAGAGAGAGAGAGAGAGAGAGATCTAGCTCCTATATTATGGACCCGTAGGTCCTGAAATAACTACTCACACATGGTCAGGGAAGCCGTAAGGTTGACGAAGAGGCTCCTCCAATGGCTTCTCCCTCTACAGAACTTCAAAACAGGGCTCCATATTGGATCTCTTCGGAACAGAAATTTGTGGCGGCGACAAAATTCTTCTGGAGATACAACGGATGCTTTCGGAATTTATAGGGATTTATGGCGGTGGAATCAGGTCAAGGCGGTAATCGAGGGACTGACATGGACGGGTGGCGCGGCCACCCCCTTGGTCGGGTAGCGTGTCCATGTGGCTGGCTGGTGGCCCCTCTTGACGCTTCCCGAAGCTTCCAGTGTTTCTTGTTGCCCAAAAAATCATTTTAAATCTGCAATGTATTTTGACCTCTGTAGATATTGATTTCCTGCAAAACAAAAAAAAAACAGGCAGAAATAGGAACTGAAACTAGGCCATAAAAAAGTATATTAAAATGATAACACAATAGGATTTAACAATAAAATGTGTAGATAAGTTTGAGACGTATCACTAGGCATCGCCGGAGAACTATGTATACATGGTCTTGAGCTAGGCTTGTCTGCCCATGATTTTGTCTTCCTCCTCATTCATCTTCTCCCGCTGTCCTCCTCGTCATACAAGGAACTACTGATGATGTTAGGAATGAAGAAATAAGACCACTATCTCAAAATAAAATGGTTACAAATCCCCTAATTGCACTTTGAGTAGCATTGAGGCATGTCATAACACCATAAGCATCGACCTGGGGAGCTCTAGCTAGTAAATAGGCTTGACTAAAGCGCGCTTATATTGGTCAATAGCACAACATTTCATCCTTGTCCCATAGACAATAGTCAAGCCTCCTCTCGATGGATATACCATTCTGGTGGCTAGGACTACACATGAGCGACAATTCTTCGAGATTTGGGGTTCTCCCACTTCGCTTAGCTTTGAGCTACTCTTCTTGGTTGCCTTCTTGAGTCGAGTGCGAATCCCTATGGCCAACACCAATCTCATCACCTTGCTCCTCCTGGTCGTCTTCCTCATCGGCAACATGGCGCAACTTGTCCCAAATGCTTTTGGGTGACCGCGTCTCCCGCGACATGTAAGACACATTTGACCTAAAAACTATAAAGTACTGTCCAAATTATTAGGTAGCAAGCTCCTCTTAAAAAATCTTGTGTCCACTTAATTTCCTTTGCGTATTTTCAATCATAAAGATCGCTAGCAATATACTTTTTGTACCATGCACTTTGGAGATCTATAGTAAGATATTTAAGAATACACCTAGATACATATACACTATATTAAAGCAGAGACACCAAACCATTCGAGAAGGCATGTGTTTATTTACATATGTTCTAAGATGAGAAATGTAACTTTTATTACAATATAATTTTTAAACTTGACAATAATAATTCTAAACAAACCTTAAATTTTTAGTATAAACATTGAAGATATGCTTAAAATTTGACAACAATAATTATAAAAAAACATTAAAGTTTAGTATAAATAATTATATTTATTTTGACACACCCCATGCCCAAAATTTGTTAGATGAAAGCCCTACAAAGTGACAAGTCAGTCAGATAGAGATTACACAAAGAGATCATCCGCATATGAACTCGAATAGGCTGACCTGACCCCTCAGACGGAGTATGTTGAAGACTGGTCCTCTGCATACCAAGGCCTCCTCCGCTACTTCCGGTACTCTAAGGTTCTCGGATTTAAGGTGTCCAACATAGCGAACAGATAAGTTTTGAGGTATTATATGATAGAGAAAATGATTCAACAATAAAAGAAACCTGTCATGCAAATGATGTTGGACAACCAATCTTTATCTAACAAGACAATACAAGGATGCAAATTCTTCTCAATGACCCAATATTCACATAGGTTGTGACTGAAACTGGTGAAACTAGTCTACCAGGACTTATAATTTTTGTGATCTGGATGATTTTACATACACGCACACACTTGAGCACACATGCGACAAGTCTCGACCGCAAAAAAGTCGTCTAGATGTTCAGAAGTCTAAAAAACTAATTTTCGTACAAATACACTTCAAAATTTTAAAGGGCACTGCATCCATATGGTCTTTAGGTTGTAAACGCCCCACTGATGGGCAAGTATGATAGGGTGTTAGGCTCACACTAGAGAAGAAATGGTGGAAAAGTCGAAGAAAAATAATCATGCTAGAGAGAGAATTGATAGAGACTATCAACGCGGATGAGAAGACTTCACTAATATAACAACCTCGAAATTCTCCTTATTTTAATGCGCTTAATATTCGGTATTTCATATCTCTAGCAGACTACAGAGCTCCATATGTTTGAAAGTGTGCATGAATATTTGATGATTATGAAGTTGCTGCCTACAATTTTCTGGAGGTCTGTAGTGTATAGTATAGCACTCAGTACCAAATTGATGCTACTACACTAATTACACAATATGTGGCACTTGTCTCCCAGTTAGGTAATTACTTATTAACTGGTTTTCATGGCTCACATCTTTGTCTTAAAGAATATTTCTAAGGAACTATACACCTGTTGACTGATTCCACAAATTTTTTGCAGAGTGAGAAATGTGATAAACCCACTGATGACTACCTCACCCTCGAGTTCTGGGAGGAGTCTGGTCCCATCAAGAACATCCACTCGCGCATCAGCTTGATGAGTTTCAAAGACTTCACAGGGGACCCAGCTGAGGTTGGCTTCCTCGAGTTCTTATGCCGGAGGGCAGGAGCACTGAAGATTGCATATGTGTATCTGGCCAGTCCAAGCTTCATACCGTTTTCAAAAGACGAGGCGTTTGCCAAAGTGAGATATAGCTCCAAAAACAGGCGAGTAAATGCTGCAAAATCACTGTCTTTGGGTGCAATGGTCCCTTAAGGTGAGGTTTGGAGGTTCAAAGATGGTGCAGATTTTTCTGTCCCTGGCCCCTTTTCTGCAATGGATTGGACCGGTTCTCGATGGAAATCCTGAAGTGTGTTACGCTAGCCGCGCCCTTGCATTGGCCTGTCAAGTTGGTGGCGCTGTGCCTGGTGGGTGAGATAATGTAAGAAGACTATCAACTGATATTTCGCTCACCCGTGTAACCGGTGTTATCTGATAATGTAAGCACACCTTATTGGAGATAAAGAAGAAACCAAGTACTCCCTCCGTTCCTAAATATAAATCTTTGTAAATATTTTACTATGGACTACACACGGAGCAAAATGAGTGAATCTACACTTTAAAAGGCATCTATATACATTTATATGTGGTTTATAGTGAAATCTCTACAAAGACTTATATTTAGGAACGGAGGGAGTATCAGCTTGGGCCTTGTTGATTACTGCCAAGAAGTATCAGCTCCCATCCATGGTGTGTTTCACCTGGCAACCAAGCCACCAACATCTACAGCTCACATTTTCGCCTATGTGGTCTGTATATACGGATATACAGCCTGCAATGTTCTTCTATTCCGTCACAAATTCTCCGTATCTTACATGAGTATTATTAATCAGATATCTTATTTTGATTGTTCCATATCTCAATAAGTAGCAGTTTATTAGCAACCGATTGGTTTTACAACAGAAGAGACTCAAAACGGTCAGTGTAGGCTTAGTAACTTAGGATTATCTCTCTAATCAGAAAATGGTCTTAATTTGACAAATACTTGGCTGCAAAATCTGCAATGTTATTGTCAGAGCTCCCTCCTTCCTGCATAGCCTCTTTGTCCTTCTGCATCCACTTGGAAGAATTTCTCTTGTACTCATCTCCACCAATCACCTCCTTGACGCACCTCTCCACCTCTTCCCTTCTCACCAAGCCTTTCTCGTCTCGACGCGCACCCAGGCCGATCCTCCACGCGCTCTCGGCATACTTTGCAGCGGTCGGTTGGTCCGCACATTGCAGTATTGCGATCATGGGTACACCAGCTACAACTGCTTCGATTGTCGAGTTCCATCCACAGTGTGTCAAGAAACAACCTGCATTATGGCAGTCGCAAACTTAACTTTTATGCATTGACAGATTTCACTAAAATTGCAAGCCTTGCTGATGTATGCGTTTCATACCTGTTGCTCTATGAGCCAATACCTCCAGCTGAGGGCAAAAAGAGACAATTAGGCCTTTCATGTTGCATTTGTCATGGAGTTCCTGGGGCAACTTATCTGCCTCACTGGGACCTCAACACCCAAAGGAAAGGCTGTCCGGAGTTGCACAACCCATGACCTAGCTCCTCTAGTTGGGTCTTGTCGAGGTTGGCGACCGTGCCGTAGGACACGAGGAGCACAGAGCAAGGAGCCTGCTCGTCGAGCCATACCATGCAAGGGGAAGTGCTCGAGACAAGGTTGAAGCTGTAGGTCTTGTTCGATGGCAGACGATCATCATCTAGATAGAACGACGGCAATGTCGGGCCGACAGTCTTTGCGCGCCATATGATTTCCATGTAATCTGCCTCCTGCTCAACCAGAAAGCAGCAATCTGAATTTGTGCACACAGTGGAATGTCTAGATAAAGCAATAGAGAAAAGTCCGCATTACAACCTTGAACTAACCACGTGGTTTAATATACAACCTCGAACTTTAAAACCGGTCAACTTATATCCCAAACTATCCATGCGGTTCGAAAATCAACCCTCCTCAAGTTTTGACTCAGTCAAGCGGTTTTGACCGCGTTGACTGCTGACTAGGCACTGCCATGTCACCTTACATGTGGGACCCGTACAAGACAAAAAAGGAAATAATCACCTCGACGGCAGCAGCGCCGCCGCCTCTGTGCGCCTCCAGCGATAACCCCAGCAGGAAGAAGCCGACGCTCCTCCAGGGATGCTGCTTCCCTGCCGCCGCTGGTCGGCAAGAGGCCCTCTTTCCCGACGGCGTAGGTCAGCAAGAGGCCCTTTCTACGCACAGAACGACATCGAAGCTAACTCGGGAGCTCCTCCTGTACACCAGGAATGACTACCGGCAGCAAGCGGGAACATTGGAGGCCTGCTTCTTCTGTACACCAAGAATGATGACGCTCGCCATGGGGAAGGACGCCGTTGGCCGCCACCGTGGCCTCTCAAAGCGCGGTGAACGTCCATCCCAGGCACGCGGCGGCAGCGCACGGAGGCGGCTCCATCAAAGCGCGGCGAACGTCCATCCCAAGAAGCTCATGGCAGCGGGGTCAAGGGAGGTCATGCTGGGGAGGGGTGAACGGGCACCGGTGGCGGGATTCTGTACGAGTCCCACATGTAAGGTGACAGAGCAGTGCCTAGTCAGTAGTCAACATGGTCAAAACCGCTTGACTGAGTCAAAACGGAGAGGAGGGTTAATTTTTAATCGCACGGTTACTTTGGGGTATAAGTTGGCCGGTTTTAAAGTTCGAGGTTGAATATTAAACCACATGGTTACTTCAGGGTTGTAACGTGGACTTTTCTCAAAGCAATACATTAGCATTTGATTTGAAAGATAGAAAATGCATAATTTCAGTTGGTCAAAACAACAAACAGGTGGTGGTAAGCTCAGTCCATTGGCTCGAGGTCGCGGAAGGAGTTGACGAGCACGTGGTCGGTCTGGTCCAGCCCGTCGAACTGCGACAGCGCCGACTCGGTGAACGCATGGTACCACGCCGGCGCGGCGACGAACGGCGGCACGTCGTCCGGCCCGAGCTCCACGGAGAGCCTTTCCCGCAGCGCGCTCCCGTCCGCGAGCCACAGCGCGGCCCGCCCCGCCGAGACCTCGCCGTAGACCACGTCCACCGCGCACATCTGCGTGAAGAAGGCCGCCACGGCCATGCCGGCGCCCCGCGACACGTGCCGCGCCCACGGCAGGGGCGAGTCGTACACGAGCACCAGTACGTCGTCGGCGAGGAGGAGCCGCGCGAGCGTGTCCGACCCGGCGGCCTCCATGCGGCGCATGTACTCTGCGGTGTCGGCGCACGAGGCGATGCCGCCCGCGTCGAAGCCGTCGGAGATGGCGGCCACGGGGAAGGGGCATTGGGTGGTGGTGGTGGTGGTGGAGAGGACGTGGCGGGTGAGGACGAGGGTGGGGCGGAGGCCGTGGTAGGCGAGGCGGCGGCCGAGCTGGAGCATGGGGTTGGCGTGCCCCTGCATGCCCGGGAACGGCAGGAGGACCCGGCCGCCGGCGCCTTGGACGGTGGTGTCCATCCTGAGCTGCCGGCGCAGGTGCTGAGATGTGAGGGGCCGGCGGGCTAAGACTGGTAGCAACGCGTCAGCCAGCCAGCCGACGGCGGGATGGACAGCTGCTAGGGTTGGTAGCAGAGAGGAACGAGCTCGTGGGTCTTCTTCGGTCGCTCGATTGAGATCGAATGGTGCCTCTGCGGTTGCAAGAGATCGAAACGGTACGCGCGCCCTCACTTTGGAAGGGCAATCAGCTATAATTTGTCTCAACTCCATCTTCTACCTTTTCTGGAGCTAGGCTTCTGCTGCTTCTGAAAATTGCACTACGTCGGAGCTATCTCCGCGGAGCGGGCTTCTAGGAGCGGGATCGTTCAGGCTGTCTCCCCACGCGGAGATGAGAAGCTGGCTGGTGGAGACGAAACAAGCCCTTGGTAGTTATCAGTGAAAAATAAGAATCAGTAGTTTTTTGGAACTGTAGCCCGAATTGTAGTGCTTTTATACTATTTACCCTTGTAATTTCACAAATGCATGGCTGTTTTTTCTTTTGACTTGGAAGGATCCATTACTTTGCATATATCCAGTAGACAAAGCACGCACTTACTCATGTTCAAATATGCTCCGTTAGCGACACAGGAGAACATCACAAAATTCAAGCTTCACAACTCGGGATCTCACATCATTATCACTCGTTCCATACCTTCTATAACTAGTTTTTAGCAATCGCTCGGATTTTACAACAATAGAGAGTCGAAGTTCAGTGTAGTAGGAACAATCTCTCATAAAAAATGGCCTTGATTTCATAAATATTTGGCTGCAAAATCTGCAATGTTTTTGTCAGAGCTCCCTCCTTCCTGCATAGCCTCTTTGGCCTTCTGCATCCACTTAGAAGCATTCCTCATATACTCCTTTCCACCCATCACCTCCTTGATGCACCTCTCCACCTCTTCCCGTCTCACCAAGCCTTTCTCGCCTTGACGTGCACGCAGGCCGATCCCCCACGCGCTATTCACATACTTTGCGGCCGTCGGTTCGTCCGCCCATTGCGGTATTGCGATCATGGGTACACCGGTGGCAATTGCTTTTGTTGTTGAGTTCCATCCACAATGCGTCAAGAAACAACCTGCATCATCACCACAATTGTTTGCATGCTTAGCTTTTATTCATTGTCAAATTCAACCTATCATTGTCAGGCTTGTTGCTGTATGCGCATAATTTGGTTCATTTCATACCTGTTGCTCTATGAGCCAATACCTCCAGTTGAGGGCAAAAAGAAACAATTTGGCCTTTCGTGTTGCATTTTTCATGGAGTTCTTTGGGCAACTTATCTGCCTCATTGGACCTCAACACCCAAAGGAAAGGTTGTCCAGAGTTGCACAATCCATGGCCTAGTTCCTCTAGTTGTGTGGTGTCGAGGTTGGCGACCGTGCCGTAGGATGCAAAGGAGCACAGAGCAAGGAGCCTGCTTGTCGAGCCATGCCATGCACGGAGAAGTGCTCGAGACGAGGTTGAAACCGTAGGTCTTGTTCAATGGCAGACGATCATCGTCAAGGAAGAACGACGACAATGTCGGGCCGACGGTCTTTGCGCCCCATTTCGATTCCATGTAATCTGCCTCCTGCTCAACCAGAAAACAGCAATCTGAATTCGTGCACACAAAGAAATGTCTAGATAAAGCAGTACATTAGCTTTTGATTTTTCAGCTGGTCAAAACAACAAACAGGTGGTGGTCGCTGGTGCTCACCATGAGGTCGCGGAAGGAGTTGACGAGCACGTGGTCGGCCTGGTCCAGCCCCTCGAACTGCGACAGCGCCGACTCGGTGAACGCCGGGTACCACGCCGGCACGGCGACGAACGGCGGCACGTCGTCGGGCCCGAGCTCCACGGATAGCCTCCCCCGGAGCGCGCTCCGGTCCGCGAGCGGCAGCGCGACCCGCCCCGCGGAGACCTCGCCGTAGACCACGTCCACCGCGCACATCTGCGTGAAGAACGCGGCCGCGGCCACGCCGGCCTCCCGTGCCACGCGCCGCGCCCACGGCAGGTGCGAGTCGTACACGAGCACCCTGACAGGTTCCTCGCCGTCGTCGGCGAGGAGGAGGCGCGCGAGCGTGTCGGACCCGGCGGCCTCCATGCGGAGCAGGTACTCGGCGGTGTCGGCGCACGAGGCGATGCCGCCCGCGTCGAAGCCGTCAGAGATGGCGGCCACGGGGAAGGGGCATTGGGTGGTGGGGGTGGTGGAGAGGACGTGGCGGGTGAGGACGAGGGTGGGGCGGAGGCCGTGGTGGGTGAGGCGGCGGCCGAGCTGCAGCATGGGGTTGGCGTGCCCCTGCATGCCCGGGAACGGCAGGAAGAGGACCCGGCCGCCGGCGCCTTGGACGGTGGCGTCTGTGCTGTCCATGGTAAGCTGCCGGCGCAGGTGCCGAGTGATCTCGGCAGTCGCTGGCCTTGGACTAAGGAATTTAATCAAGTATAGGAGTAAGTGATACGGTGGAGTGGCGCGCAAGTTCTTCTGCTTGAGAGTGGTTAGCTGACGGGAAAGAAATGTTATCTTTGGAGGAAGAGTTCAAATTCGCTTTGAATTGGTGCACGTGATGCTGCGCTGGATGCTTCCTCCATACCACTACATAGAGGCACACAAGGCTTGTCAGCATATTTTGATACGTACAAGAGCATCTACCGTCAGGATTGCCAAATATGGCCCTGTCCCTGGACCCTGTCCGCAGTCGTCTTTCTCATCATTTTCCACCCCTCAAATCCATACGAATTCATGCACACGCAGGAACAAAGAGCATACGTAGAACATAGAAGATTCATCTACATTTCATAGGACAACCAAAAGATAAACGTATGACAACCAAAAGGGTCTTAAGTTCATCACATAGATATATACACAGAATTGAAGGACATGACATGATAGGACAGGAGTCACCGGCGCGGTGCCTTGCCCTTCCCCTTGTCATCTCGGCAGCGGTGGCGGTACATGGCAAAAATGGCATAGGGCTTGTTGTCTGGGGGCCAGGAGGAGGACTAGGTGCAGGGCAGGCCGATGAGAGACGTTTGGCGGCGTGGTCCTACTCCGCAGTGAGGCCGCGGGCATTGTCCATGGCCACCTCTTGGGATCCGTTTTCGGGTGGTGGGATAAGCGAACCGACATGCAAAACCCCAATAGACGTGCGATGGCCTTCCTCGCCATATTTGTCTCTTGGACGATCTCGAACGAGAGTTTTCCCCCCGTGTTTTTCGACACAAGAGTGTGCCACCACCGATTCTTCTTTAGATGGTTTTCAACGAGGCGAAACTTTGGATTACCGCGGGTGCTAAGAAAATAGGAATCATTACATCACGTGAGTAATCGTCATGCCGTTTATGTGGGTGCTTGTAAAACTCTTAGTTTCCCTCCTTATTTAATATATGAGGCAAATCGAGAAAAAACATTGACAGCAAAATAAGCGAACAACTATGTCAATCACGTTGATCATCTGCTTCTGGGCGCTCTCATCATGTATGGTACGTGCACAGTTAATTAAGATGAAGGGTTTGCATCACAGCTGCAGGGTAACATCATGCATCTCTCCAACTCGAAGCTAGAGTCTGCGCAACTTAAGATGTGAATGTGTGGGTAGGCCAGAGGCCAACAGAGAGAGGAGAAGAGCGATCAGTGAAGAAGATGGACATGACATATAGGCCCGCATGGTAAGTGAGAGAAACAATTGATCAGGATTAGTGAGTATATGTTGCCAATTTCAGGGATTAAAAGTTTAAGATTCAATTCCAACGACCTCTACAAGTTCAAGGTTAAAAATAGAGTTCACTCTATCAGATTTGACATCCGACGAGTCAACTGATTTTCCTTCCCAAATCAGTGGCCAAACATTTATCACTTGCACGCGCACGGGAAGGACTGTACAGCCCATTCGCCAATTGATTTGGCCAGCTCTAGGGACCGGCCGACCGGCCAGATCACCCCGATTGGGGACCCTACGCACCGTATGATGGAAGGAAAGCGTAGCCGTTGGTTCTCTTCCGCCGCGTCATCTTCCTGAAAACAGAAAAAAAATCCCCACACGTCTAATATATCCCCTGCACCAATCGACGCGTACGGGAGGATATGGATGGGTGGGTGAACGTAGAGAGAAACTCTGCGGCGAGGCAGCACTCGAGCTCTTCGTCTTAGCCCTGCTTCTCCAATCATCGGCTCTGCTCCACCGTGCTCTGCCGGTCGCCGTCGAGGTAGAATGACGTCGCAACACCCGTCTCGCCGACTCGCCGGATCCCTCACGAAGCCGCCTCCCACGCCGGAGCATTGCTCACCGCACGCAGCCCCCCCCCCCCCCCCCCCCCGGTGCGGCCCTTGCTGCACCGCCAGTTCGTCATCGCCCGGCCTCACAACATCGGTGGCTCACCCCGCTCGTAGACTCGTACTAGCGACGTAACTCGGTAACTTTGACACTAGGTCCCTAGCCGGTTGCAGCTTCTGTCGTCTCCAGTCATAACTTTCGACGTTGTTCGTTGCAGCTTTCCCCAACATCGACGCTGCTTTTGCCGGTTCGCAGTCGCCATTCGTAATTTCCGTCGTGACTGGTCGAAACTTCCAGCGTTGCTGGTTGTAGCATCCCGTCGTGCACGTCGTAGCATCTCCGGTGGGTGTCGGGTGGTTGTCGTAGCGTCGCCGGGCATGGTCGTAGCAGTCCCGGTCGCCGGTCATCGGTGGTGCTCGCATGGGCGTCGGTCGGCCTTTATAAATCGGGCCCGCGTGAATGCGCCTGGCTGGTGGGCCGATTTAAATAAATTAATCTTCACGCACAAGGCCGAGCCATGGAAATGGGCCTTCGGACGGACGGACAGAGAGTCCGCTCAAAAAAAAAAAAAGAAAAACCGGACGAACATAGGCCTCCTACTCGTCTTCCATTCCTCACGCCAGGCCACGCCCGCCGGAATCATCCTCCATCTTGACCGCACCACCGCTGAGTGGATGACTAGTTCGAAGGAGAGGAAGGAGGTGAGCATCGCCGGCGACCGGAGAGGGGGAGGGAGATGGATGCCGCACTCGCCAACGGCGCTGTGGGGGACTTCTAGAGATTTCAAATGGATACAACATACGGATGTATGTAGACATATTTTAGAATGTAGATTAACTCATTTTGTTTCGTATGTAGTCACTTGTTGAAATCTCTAGAAATACAAATATTTGGGAACGGAGGGAGTAGAAGGATCTTGTTTAGATATACCAGGCCAGGCCCATAAGCTGGGTATGTGAAAAAGCTACCCTGAAACCTGGAAGGCAACTGTAACCCTTTAGCAAACCGTATGCTTGTCTTGAAAGCTTTGTTGTCCCTACACTGAAATGCAATCTGAAGTCTGTAGCATCGGCTAGTGGTTGGTTCTGCACCCAGAACTAAGACAGGTGTGCTGCTTTATGGTTAACTCCAAAATCACCAAAATTTCTGGCCTTTTTGGCCTCCATGTCTAGTGCAAGAGCTTTGGCAGTCAAGTCCACAAAGTGTATGGAAGATACTATTATATATGCCCAAGATTAGTGCTTAATGCTGCAGTCGTGGTCCAGGTTCGGTCCTGATCAGTAGTGCGATGTCTTTTTGCAGAGACTTGAATGAACAAAATGTTGCTCAATAACCTAACAATGCCATTAGCTAAACTTGTTGTCAAACCCAAGCATACGTTCCATGACCATGGACTAAACTTTGTTTATAATCTTGGGGATAGTCAGTTATGAACACCACAAGGAGCAGAACAAATAAGCAGGCAACAACTTCTCAAATTACATCCCAGAACTCATGCGATAAGGTAAAACCCTTTCCTTGAAATGGTCTGCTTCAGTAGTGAGGAAATATTGCCTGCAAATTAATATTTCTACAGCAATGAAGAGATCAAGCAATGAAATGAACCAACTGGATTAGACCATGCAGAGCTGAGAGTGTTACTTATGATAAAAGAAAATCCAAGAATCAGACCCTAAATAAACCCAACATGGAAGAGCATGTCATGATGAAGGAAACCCTTTGGTCGATTCAGACCAAAAGGGAGGAAGATACATTAAATTACATTAAAATCAAAACATAGTATGGTTCTTTGTTTAAATCTGTTTCAACCCAGGCACTCCGTTATTATATGTGCTGAAACTTATAAGATGCTCAAACTGAAAAAAGGGCAACTCCAAAATCATGTGTATTTCTTCCCTTCTTGGCCTCCATATCAAGTGCAGGAGCTTCGGTAGTCAAGTCCACAAGGTGCTTGGACCCAAGATCAATATATTATCTATCCTCAAGATTAGTGCTTAGCCGTGAAGTCATAGTCCATGTTTGGCCATCAGTGCATGTTGTGGTCCTTCTCCAAAGAGGACTTGAACAAAATGTTCGTCAACAAGTCAATAGTGCCAATAGTAAAGTTGCTTTGCTGATCAAGCATTTCTCCTTGACCATGGACTAAACTGTGTTTACTAAGCTACTTTATAGCCTAGGGATCGCTAAACATAAATATATACCACAACAAGCAAGGAGAAGAAGAAATAGAGGCACGCATCCTGCTCCCAAACCTACAGCGTAGAATTCACATGATAATGTAAAAACATTTTTCTTCCAAATGGACTACTACTTGTCATGGAGATGTCTATTGCTGGTCCTCTGCACTCTGAACTCCATGTTTCGGAGTTGTTCGGGCTGCTTCTTGGAGCAGAGAGCGTCCCTCGTGGATATTAGCTCTGGCCTCATAATCTTTGGGCATGACTATGAGAATCAGATGCACAGTTCTTGGGGAGTCGGTGATGACTGCTGTTCGTGGAAAGGGATCACATGTGACAATAGCACAGGGCTAATATCGCATCTTGACCTTTCCCCAATCGACCAAGATATGGACCATATGGAAGAAATGGAAGGTGAATGCATCTGGCACCTTAGCTTGACGATCTTTTCTTTATTTCCAGAGCTTCAGCTACTAAATATCTCAGGACTGTTCGCTTGTTTACATAATTTTGAGGGTATGTAACTCCTGTTGCATCCATGAAACTCCACTTTTATTCTTCCAATAATTTTGATTACGAATCATCATTCTGAAGCAAATGATTCATCAGGTCTCCAAGGATTGAGTAAGCTCAAGTATCTCGACCTCAGTTTCAACAGTTTACTAGGGGGCATCCCCGGATCTGTTGGTAAGCTGGTTTCTCTAGAAGTCATAAATCTCAATGGAAACGTCATGGGTGGGACTCTTCATAGTACAGGTACTGAAACAAATAAATTTAACATTCTCTTTCAGTTGGTACAATTACTTTTTACTTGCTATAAGTCATGTATTCATCTCAGGTCTGAGAAATCTCCATAACCTGCGTGAATTGCATTTGGGATCCAATGAATTGAGTGGTAGCCTCCCAGCATCCTTATTTGCACTTCCACGCCTTGTTTACTTGGATCTTTCAGACAACCACTTGCAAGGGCATATACCTATAAACTCATCTTGGAACCTGCGAGGATTGCGTTTGAGATCCAATAAATTGAGTGGTAGCATCCCAGCATCCTTATTTGCACTTCCAAGCCTTGAGTACTTGGATCTTTCAGACAACCTCTTGCAAGGAAATATACCTATAAACTCATCTTGGAACCTGCGAGAATTGCGTTTGAGATCCAATAAATTGAGTGGTAGCATCCCAGCATCCTTATTTGCACTTCCACACCTTGAGTACTTGGATCTTTCAGACAACCTATTGCAAGGATATATACCTATAAACTCATCTTGGAACCTGCGAGAATTGCGTCTGAGATCCAATAAATTGAGTGGTAGCATCCCAGCATCAGTGTTTGCACTTCCATGCCTAGAGTACTTGGATCTTTCAAGAAACCTCTTGGAAAGATATGTACCCATAAACTCATCTTCAAAGTGTTCCTCATTGCTTCAAACTATCAGGTTATCCAAAAACAAGCTAAGCGGTAAATTTGATTTTTTCTGGTTAAGAAACTGTGTGAAGCTCAAACAGATAGATCTGTCCCGGAATACTGATTTGGTCGTTCAAGTGAAACTGCATGGTTGGGTACCAAAATTTCAATTGAATACACTAAGGCTCTCTTGGTGTAACCTTGATAAGAGCATGATTACTGAGCCAAATTTCCTCCGCACACAGCATCATCTACTTTTTCTTGATTTGTCCAACAATAATTTGCCGGGAAACATGCCTGACTGGTTGTTCACAAATGAAGCCACACTGGTTTACCTGAATCTTGCAAACAACTCACTAGTTGGATCGCTAGATCGGGTATGGCAACACCAAACTTACCTTAAACAAGTTAACATATCTCTGAACCTAGTTGAAGGACAGCTGCCAGCCAACATCGGTTTGATGTTTCCTAATCTTACAATTCTTGATGTTTCCCACAATATTATATCTGGAACAATACCACCATCGCTCTGCAACAGCAGCATACAACTTATGGACCTATCAAATAACGATACCCACCGCGAGTCTCAACATTCATTGGACCACATACATCAGTATGTATGATTTCCAATAAATCAGTTGCTCGCTCCATAGTTCCAGAGAACGGCATTTTAGTCATCTTGCCCATGAGGCATGGTTCGCAAGTACCAAGTGATTCATAATCAAGTGATTCCAAAAGTCCATCAGTATGGAGTTTCTTCATGCGCTTTACACCAATATGACCTAAACGGCAGTGTCACAAATAAGTTGCTCTATCATTATCAACTCTGCATCTTTTGGCTTCAACATTATGAATATGTGTATCACTACTATCGAGATTCATCAAAAATAGACCACTCTTTAAGGGTGCATGCACATAAAAGATATTAATCATATAAATAGAACAACCATTATTCTCAGATTTAAATGAATAACCGTCTCGCATCAAACAAGATCCAGATATAATGTTCATGCTCAACGCCGGCACCAAATAACAATTATTTAGGTCTAAAACTAATCCTGAAGGTAGATGTAGATGTAGCGTGCCGACAGCGATCACATCGACTTTGGAACCATTTCCCACGCGCATCGTCACCTCGCCCTTAGCCAGTGTCTGCTTAATCTGTAGTCCCTATTTCGAGTTGCAAATATTAGCAACAGAACTTGTATCAAATACCCAGGTGCTACTGCGAGCTCTGGTAAGATACACATCAATAACATGTATATCACATATGTTGGAAATATGCCCTAGAGGCAATAATAAAATGGTTATTATTATATTTCCTTGTTCATGATAATTGTCTATTGTTCATGCTATAATTGTATTATCCGGAAATTGTAATACATGTGTGAATACATAGACCACAACATGTCCCTAGTGAGCCTCTAGTTGACTAGCTCGTTGATTAATGGATGGTTACGATTTCCTGACCATGGACATTGGATGTCATTGATAACGGGATCACATCATTGGGAGAATGATGTGATGGACAAGACCCAATCCTAAGCATAGCACAAGATCGTGTAGTTCGTCTGCTAGAGCTTTTCTAATGTCAAGTGTCATTTCCTTAGACCATGAGATCGAGAAACTCCCGGATACCGTAGGAGTGCTTTGGGTGTACCAAATGTCACAATGTAACTGGGTGGCTATAAAGGTACATTACAGGTATCTCCGAAAGTGTCTGTTGGGTTGGCACGAATCGAGACTGGGATTTGTCACTCAGTATGATGGAGAGGTATCTCTGGGCCCACTCGGTAATGCATCATCATAATGAGCTCAATGTGACCAAGTGGTTGGTCATGGGATCATGCATTATGGAACGAGTAAAGTGACTTGCCGGTAACGAGATTGAATGAGGTATTGGGATACCGACGATCGAATCTCGGGCAAGTAACATATCGATTGACAAAGGGAATTTTATACGGGATTACTTGAATCCTCGACATCATAGTTCATCCGATGAGATCATCATGGAACATGTGGGAGCCAACATGGGTATCCAGATCCCGCTGTTGGTTATTGGCCGGAGAGCTGTCTCGGTCATGTCTACAAGATTCCCGAACCCGTAGGGTCCACACACTTAAGGTTCGATGACGCTAGGGTTATTAGGAAGATTTGTATGTGATTATCGAATGTTTTTTGGAGTCCCGGATGAGATCCCGGACGTCACGGGGAGTTCCGGAATAGTCCGAAGGTGAAGATTTATATATGGGAAGTTGTCATACGGTCACTAAAAATGTTCGGGGGCATACCGGTATTGTACCGGGGCCACTGGAGGGGTTCCGGGGGTCCACCGGGAGGGGACACATGTCCCGGAGGACCTCATGGGCTGTGGAGGGAAGGGAACCAGCCCCTTGGAGGGCTGGGCACGAACCGCCCTAGGGCCCATGCGCCTAGGGTTGGGGGGAACCCTAAGGGGGGGCGCCTCCCTTGCTTGGGGGGCAAGCCCCCTCCCCCCTTGGCCGCCGCCCCCCTATAGATCCCATCTAGAGGAGCCAGCCCCCCTTCCCCCTTCTCCTATAAATAGAGGGGTGAGGGGAGGGCTGCATCACCACATCCAAGGTGCATCCCCTCCCCTCCCCAACACCTCTCCTCCTCCACAAGAGCTTGGCGAAGCCCTGTCGGAGTACTGCCACTCCATCACCACCGCCGTCGTGCTGCCGTTGGAGCCTTCTTCCTGAACCTCTCCCTCCTCCTTGGTGGATCAAGGCGCGGGAGATGTCACCGGGCTGCACGTGTGTTGAACACGGAGGTGCCGTTGTTCGGTGCTAAGAGCAGAATCCACCGCGATCTGAATCACTTCGAGTATGACTCCTTCATCCGCGTTCTTGCAACGCTTCCGTCTCACAATCTTCAAGGGTATGAAGATGCACTCCCCTCTCTCTCGTTGCTAGTTACTCCATAGATTGATCTTGGTGATGCGTAGAAATTTTTTAATTTCTGCAACGATCCCCAACAGTGGCATCATGAGCTAGGTCTATGTGTAGTTTCTATGCACGAGTACAACAAAAGTTTGTTGTGGGCATCGATTTTGTCAATTTACTTGCCACTACTAGTATTATCTTGTTTCGGCGGCATCGTGGGATGAAGCAGCCCGGACCGACCTTACACGTACGCTTACGTGAGATAGGTTCCACCGACTGACATGCACTAGTTGCATAAGGTGGCTAGCGGGTGTCTGTCTCTCCCACTTTATCGGATCGGATTCGATGAAAAGGGTCCTTATGAAGGGTAAATAGCAATTAGCATATCACGTTGTGGTTTTGGCGTAGGTAAGAAACTTTCTTGCTAGAAACCTATAGCAACCACGTAAAAACTTGCAACAACAATTAGAGGACGTCTAACTTGTTTTTGCAACATATGCCATGTGATGTGATATGGCCATGAAGGATGTGATGAATGCAATATATGTGATGTATGAGATTGATCATGTTCTTGTAATAGGAATCATGACTTGCATGTCGATGATTATGACAACCGGCAGGAGCCATAGGAGTTGTCTTTACTTATTGTATGACCTGCGTGTCACTGAATAACGCCATGTAATTACTTTACTTCATTGCTAAACCGTTAGCCATAGTAGTAGAAGTAATAGTTGGCGAGACAACTTCATGGAGACACGATGATAGAGATCATGATGATGGAGATCATGGTGTCATGCCGGTGACGATGATGATCATGGCTCCCCGAAGATGGAGATCAAAAGGAGCAAAATGATATTGGCCATATCATGTCACTATTTGATTGCATGTGATGTTTATCATGTTTTTGCATCTTATTTGCTTAGAACGACGGTAGTAAATAAGATGATCCCTCATAATAATTTCAAGAAAGTGTTTTCCCTAACTATGCGCCATTGCGAAAGTTCGTTGTTTCAAAGCACCACGTGATGATCGGGTGTGATAGATTCTAATGTTCACATACAACGGGTGTAAGCCAGATTTACACATGCAAAACACTTAGGTTGACTTGACGATCCTAGCATGTATAGACATGGCCTCGAAACACAAGAGACCGAAAGGTCGAACATGAGTCGTATAGAAGATACGATCAACATGAAGATGTTCACCGATGATGACTAGTCCATCTCACGTGATGATCGGACATGACCTGTTTGACTCGGATCATGTATCACTTAGATGACTAGAGGGATGTCTATCTGAGTGGGAGTTCATTAAATAATTTGATTAGATGAACTTAATTATCATGAACTTAGTCTAAAAGTTTTGCAAAAATGTCTTGTAGATCAAATGGCCCACGCTCATGTCAACCTCAACTTCAACGCGTTCCTAGAGAAAACCAAGTTGAAAGACGATGGTAGCAACTATACGGACTGGGTCCGGAACTTGAGGATCATCCTCATAGCTGCCAATAAAGAATATGTCCTTGAAGCACCGCTAGGTGAAGCACCCGTCCCAGCGAACCAAGACGTTATGAACGCTTGGCAGTCGTGTGTTGATGATTACTCCCTCGTTCAGTGTGGCATGCTTTACAGCTTAGAACCAGGGCTCCAAAAGCGTTTTGAGCAGCACAGAGCATATGAGATGTTGCAAGAGCTGAAAATGGTTTTCCAAGCTCATGCCCGGGTCGAGAGATATGAAGTCTCCGACAAGTTCTACAGTTGTAAGATGGAGGAGAATAGTTCTGTCAGCGAGCACATACTCAAAATGTCTGGGTTGCACAACCGCTTGTCTCAACTGGACATTAACCTCCCGGATGAGGCGGTCATTGACAGAATCCTTCAGTTGCTCCCACCTAGCTACAAGAGCTTTGTGATGAACTACAATATGCAGGGGATGGTGAAAACCATTCCTGAGGTATTTTCAATGCTGAAATCAGCGGAGGTGGAGATCAAAAAGGAACATCAAGTGTTGATGGTCAATAAAACCACTAGTTTCAAGAAAGGCAAGGGTAAGAAAAACTTCAAGAAGGACGGCAAGGGAGTTGCCGCGCCCAGTAAGCCAGTTGCCGGGAAGAAGCCAAAGAATGGACCCAAGCCTAAGAATGAGTGTTTTTATTGCAAGGGAAGTGGTCACTGGAAGCGGAACTGCCCCAAGTACTTAGCGGATAAGAAGGCCGGCAACACCAAATGTATATGTGATATACATGTTATTGATGTGTACCTTACCAGTACTCATAGTAGCTCCTGGGTATTTGATACCGGTGCGGTTGCTCATATTTGTAACTCAAAATAGGAGCTGCGGAATAAGCAGAGACTGGCGAAGGATGAGGTGACGGTGCGCGTCGGGAATGGTTCCAAGGTCGATGTGATCGCTGTCGGCACGCTACCTCTACATTTACCTACGGGATTAGTTTTAAACCTCAATAATTGTTATTTAGTGCCAGCTTTGAGCATGAACATTGTATCTAGATCTCGTTTAATGCGAGATGGCTACTCATTTAAATTCGAGAATAATGGTTGTTCTATTTATATGAGAGATATGTTTTATGGTCATGCCCCGTTGGTCAATGGTTTATTCTTAATGAATCTCGAACGTGATGTTACACATATTCATAGTGTGAATACCAAAATATGTAAGATTGATAATGATAGTCCCACATACCTGTGGCACTGCCGCCTTGGTCACATTGGTGTCAAACGCATGAAGAAACTCCATGCAGATGGACTTTTGGAGTCTCTTGATTACGAATCATTTGACACGTGCGAACCATGCCTCATGGGCAAAATGACCAAGACTCCGTTCTCCGGAACAATGGAGTGAGCAACCAACTTATTGGAAATTATACATACTGATTTGTGCGGTCCAATGAGCGTTGTGGCTCGCGGTGGCTATCGTTATGTTCTCACCCTCACTGATGACTTAAGTGGATATGGGTATGTCTACTTAATGAAACACAAGTCTGAGACCTTTGAAAAGTTCAAGGAATTTCAGAATGAGGTAGAGAATCAACATGACAGAAAAATAAAGTTCTTATGATCAGATCGTAGGGGGGAATATTTAAGTCATGAGTTTGGTACACACTTAAGGAAATGTGGAATTGTTTCACAACTCACGCCGCCTAGAATACCTCAGCGTAACGGTGTGTCCAAATGTCGTAATCGCACTCTATTGGATATGGTGCGGTCTATGATGTCTCTTACCGATTTACCGCTATCATTTTGGGGATATGCTTTAGAGACAGCTACATTCACTTTAAATAGTGCACCGTCTAAATCCGTAGAGATGACACCGTATGAATTATGGTTTGGAAAGAAACCTAAGCTGTCGTTTCTAAAAGTTTGGGGATATGATGCTTATGTCAAGAAACTTCTACCTGAAAAGCTCGAACCCAAGTCGGAAAAATGGGTCTTCATAGGATACCCTAAGGAAACCATTGGGTATACCTTCTACCTCAGATCCGAAGGCAAGATCTTTGTTGCCAAGAATGCGTCCTTTCTGGAGAAAGAGTTTCTCTCCAAAGAAGTAACTGGGAGGAAAGTGGAACTTGATGAAGTACTACCTCTTGAACCGGAAAGTAGCGCAGCTCAGAAAAATGTTCCTGTGGTGCCTGCACCAACTAGAGAGGAGGTTAATGATGATGATCAATGTACTTCGGATCAAGTTGCTACTGAACTTCGTAGGTCCATAAGGACACGTTCCACACTAGAATGGTATGGCAACTCTATCCTAGAAATCATGTTGTCAGACAACGCTGAACCTTCGAACTATGAAGAAACGATGGCGGGCCCAGACTCCAACAAATGGCTTGAAGCCATGCAATCCGAGATAGGATCCATGTATGAAAAAAAAGTATGGACTTTGACAGACTTGCCCGATGAACAACGAGCGATAGAAAATAAATTGATCTTTAAGAAGAAGACGGATGTGGATGGTAACGTTACCATCTATAAAGCTCGACTTGTCGCTAAGGGTTATCGACAAGTTCAAGGGGTTGACTACGATGAGACTTTCTCTCCCGTAGAGAAGCTGAAGTCCGTCCGAATCATGCTAGCAATTGCCGCATACTATGATTCTAAGATATGGTAACTGGACGTCAAAACAACATTCCTTAACGGCTATCTTAAGGAAGAATTGTATATGATGCAGCCGGAAGGTTTTGTCGATCCTAAGAATGCTAACAAGGTATACAAGCTCCAGCGATCCATCTATGGGCTGGTGCAAGCATCTCGGAGTTGGAACATTCGCTTTGATGAGATGATCAAAGCGTTTGGGTTTATGCAGACTTATGGAGAAGCCTGCGTTTACAAGAAAGTGAGTGGGAGCTCTGTAGCATTTCTCATATTATATGTGGAGGACATACTTTTGATGGGAAATGATATAGAACTTTTGGACAGCATAAATGCCTACTTGAATAAGTGTTTTTCAATGAAGGACCTTGGAGAAGCTGCTTATATATTAGGCATCAAGATCTATAGAGATAGATCGAGACGCCTCATAGGTCTTGCACAAAGCACATACCTTGATAATATATTGAAGAAGTTCAATATGGATCAGTCCAAAAAGGGGTTCTTGTCTGTGTTGCAAGGTGTCAAATTGAGATCGGCTCAATGTCCGACCACGGCAGAAGATAGAGAAAAGATCAGTGTCATCCCCTATGCCTCGGCCATAGGGTCTATTATGTATGTCATGCTGTGTACCAGACCTGATGTAAACCTTGCCGTAAGTTTGGTAGGAAGGTACCAAAGTTATCCCGGCATGGAACACTGGACATCGGTCACGAATATCCTGAAGTACCTGAAAAGGACTAAGGATATGTTTCTCGTTTATGGATGTGACGAAGAGCTCGTTGTAAAGGGTTACGTCGATGCTAGCTTCGACACAGATCTGGATGACTCTAAGTCACAAACCAGATACATGTCTATTTTGAATGGTGGGGCAGTAACCTGGTGCAGTTGCAAGCAAAGCGTCGTGGCGGGATCTACATGTGAAGCGGAATACATGGCAGCCTCGGAGGTAGCACATGAAGCAATCTGGATGAAGGAATTCATTACCGACCTAGGAATTATTCCCAATGCATCAGGGCCGATGACTCTCTTCTGTGACAAAACTGGAGCCATTGCCCTTGCCAAGGAGCCCAAGTTTCACAAGAAGACAAGGCACATCAAGCGTCGCTTCAACTCCATTCGTGAAAATGTTCAAGATGGAGACATAGATAATTGCAAAGTGCATACGGATCTGAATGTCGCAGATCCGTTGACTAAACCTCTTCCATGAGCAAAACATGATCAACACCAGAACTCTATGGGTGTTCGATTCATCACAATGTAACTAGATTATTGACTCTAGTGCAAGCGGGAGACTATTGGAAATATGCCCTAGAGGCAATAATAAAATAGTTATTATTATATTTCCTTGTTCATGATAATTGTCTATTGTTCATGCTATAATTGTGTTATCCGGAAATCGTAATACATGTGTGAATACATAGACCACAACATGTCCCTAGTGAGCCTCTAGTTGACTAGCTCGTTGATCAATGGAGGTTGCGGTTTCCTGACCATGGACATTGGATGTCATTGATAACGGGATCACGTCATTGGGAGAATGATGTGAATGACAAGACCCAATCCTAAGCATAGCACAAGATCGTGTAGTTCGTCTGCTAGAGCTTTTCTAATGTCAAGTATCATTTCCTTAGACCATGAGATCGTGCAACTCCCGGATACCGTAGGAGTGCATTGGGTGTATCAAACGTCACAACATAACTGGGTGGCTATAAAGGTACACTACAGGTATCTCCGAAAGTGTCTGTTGGGTTGGCACGAATCGAGACTGGGATTTGTCACTCCGTATGACGGAGAGGTATCTCTGGGCCCACTCGGTAATGTATCATCATAATGAGCTCAATGTGACCAAGTGGTTGGTCATAGGATCATGCATTATGGAATGAGTAAAGTGACTTGCCGGTAACGAGATTGAACGAGGTATTGGGATACCGACGATTGAATCTCGGGCAAGTAACGTACCGATTGACAAAGGGAATTGTATACGGGATTACTTGAATCCTCGACATCGTGGTTCATCCGATAAGATCATCATGGAACATGTGGGAGCCAACATGGGTATCTAGATCCCGCTATTGGTTATCGGCCGGAGAGCTGTCTCGGTCATGTCTGCATGATTCCCGAACCCATAGGGTCTACACACTTAAGGTTCGATGACGCTAGGGTTATTAGGAAGATTTGTATGTGATTACCGAATGTTGTTCGGAGTCCCGGATGAGATCCCGGACATCACGAGGAGTTCCAGAATGGTCCGAAGGTGAAGATTTATATATGGGAAGTTGTCATACGGTCACCGGAAATGTTCTGGGGCATACCGGTATTATACCGAGGCCATTGGAGGGGTTCCAGGGGTCCACCGGGAGGGGCCACCTGTCCCGGAGGGCCTCATGGGCTGTGGAGGGAAGGGAACCAGCCCCTTGGAGGGATGGGCGCTAACCCCCTAGGGCCCATGCGCCTAGGATTTGGGGGAAACCTAGGGGGGCGCCTCTCTTGCTTGGGGGGTAAGCCCCCTCCCCCCTTGGCCGCCGCCCCCCTCTAGATCCCATCTAGAGGGGCCGGCCCCCTTCCCCCTTCTCCTATAAATAGAGGGGCGAGGGGAGGGCTGCAGCACCACATCCAAGGCGCAGCCCCTGCCCTCCCCAACACCTCTCCTCCTCCGCAAGAGCTTGGCGAAGCCCTGCCGGAGTACTGCCACTCCATCACCACCACGCCGTCGTGCTACTGTTGGAGCCTTCTTCTTCAACCTCTCCCTCCTCCTTGCTGGATCAAGGTGCGGGAGACGTCACTGGGCTGCACGTGTGTTGAACGCGGAGGTGCCATTGTTCGGCGCTAAAATCGGAATCCACCGCGATCTGAATCGCTTCGAATACGACTCCTTCATCCGCGTTCTTGCAACGCTTCCGTCTCGCGATCTTCAAGGGTATGAAGATGCACTCCCCTCTCTCTTGTTGCTAGTTACTCCATAGATTGATCTTGGTGATGCGTAGAAATTTTTTAATTTCTGCAACGATCCCCAACAGTGGCATCATGAGCTAGGTCTATGCGTAGTTTCTATGCACGAGTAGAACACAAGTTTGTTGTGGGCGTCGATTTTGTCAATTTACTTGCCACTACTAGTCTTATCTTGTTTCGGCGGCATCGTGGGATGAAGCGGCCCGGACCGACCTTACACGTACGCTTACGTGAGACAGGTTCCGCCGACTAACATGCACTAGTTGCATAAGGTGGCTAGCGGGTGTCTGTCTCTCCCACTTTAGTCGGATAGGATTCGATGAAAAGGGTCCTTATGAAGGGTAAATAGCAATTGGCATATCACGTTGTGGTTTTGGCGTAGGTAAGAAACGTTTCTTGCTAGAAACCTATAGCAACCACGTAAAAACTTGCAACAACAATTAGAGGATGTCTAACTTGTTTTTGCAGTATATGCCATGTGATGTGATATGGCCATGAAGGATGTGATGAATGAAATATATGTGATGTATGAGATTGATCATGTTCTTGTAATAGGAATCATGACTTGCATGTCGATGAGTATGACAACCGGCAGGAGCCATAGGAGTTGTCTTTATTTATTGTATGACTTGCGTGTCACTAAATAACGCCATGTAATTACTTTACTTCATTGCTAAACCATTAGCCATAGTAGTAGAAGTAATAGTTGGCGAGACAACTTCATGGAGACACGATGATGGAGATCATGGTGTCATGCCGGTGACGATGATGATCATGGCGCCCCGAAGATGGAGATCAAAAGGAGCAAAATGATATTGGCCATATCATGTCACTATTTGATTGCATGTGATGTTTATCATGTTTATGCATCTTATTTGCTTAGAACGACGGTAGTAAATAAGATGATCCCTCATAATAATTTCAAGAAAGTGTTTTCCCTAACTGTGCGCCATTGCGAAAGTTCGTTGTTTCGAAGCACCACATGATGATCGGGTGTGGTAGATTCTAGCGTTCACATACAACGGGTGCAAGCCAGATTTACACATGCAAAACACTTAGGTTGACTTAACGAGCCTAGCATGTACAGACATGGCCTCGAAACACAAGAGACCTAAAGGTCGAACATGAGTCATATAGAAGATACGATCAACATGAAGATGTTCACCGATGATGACTAGCTAGTCCATCTCACATGATGATCAGACACGGCATGGTTGACTCGGATCATGTATCACTTAGATGACTAGAGGGATGTCTATCTGAGTGGGAGTTCATTAAATAATTTGATTAGATGAACTTAATTATCATGAACTTAGTCTAAAACTTTTGCAAAAATTTCTTGTAGATCAAATGGCCCACGCTCATGTCAACCTCAACTTCAATGCGTTCCTAGAGAAAACCAAGCTGAAAGACGATGGTAGCAACTATATGGACTAGGTCCGGAACTTGAGGATCCTCCTCATAGCTGCCAAGAAAGCATATGTCCTTGAAGCACCGCTAGGTGAAGCACCCGTCCCAGCGAACCACGACGTTATGAACGCTTGGCAGTCGCGTGTTGATGATTACTCCCTGGTTCAGTGCGGCATGCTTTACAACTTAGAACCGGGGCTCCAAAAGCGTTTCGAGCAGCACGGAGCATAGATGTTCCAAGAGCTGAAAATGGTTTTCCAAGCTCATGCCCTGGTCGAGAGATATGAAGTCTCTGACAAATTCTACAGTTGTAAGATGGAGGAGAATAGTTCTGTCAGCGAGCACATACTCAAAATGTCTGGGTTGCACAACTGCTTGTCTCAACTGGACATTAACCTCCCGGATGAGGCGGTCATTGACAGAATCCTTCAGTCACTCCCACTTAGCTACTAGAGCTTTGTGATGAACTACAATATGCAGGGGATGGTGAAAACCATTCCTGAGGTATTTTCAATGCTGAAATCAGCGGAGGTGGAGATCAAAAAGGAACATCAAGTGTTGATGGTCAATAAAACCACTAGTTTCAAGAAAGGCAAGGGTAAGAAAAACTTCAAGAAGGACGGCAAGGGAGTTGCCGCGCCCAGTAAGCCAGTTGCCGGGAAGAAGCCAAAGAACGGACCCAAGCCTAAGAATGAGTGTTTTTATTGCAAGGGAAGTGGTCACTGGAAGCGGAACTGCCCCAAGTACTTAGCGGATAAGAAGGCCGGCAACACCAAATGTATATGTGATATACATGTTATTGATGTGTACCTTACCAGTACTCATAGTAGCTCCTGGGTATTTGATACCGGTGCGGTTGCTCATATTTGTAACTCAAAACAGGAGCTGCGGAATAAGTGGAGACTGGCGAAGGACGAGGTGACGATGCGCGTTGGGAATGGTTCCATGGTCGATGTGATTGCCGTCGGCACGCTACCTCTACATTTACCTACGGGATTAGTTTTAAACCTCAATAATTGTTAATTAGTGCCAGCTTTGAGCATGAACATTGTATTTGGATCTCGTTTAATGCGAGATGGCTACTCATTTAAATCCGAGAATAATGGTTGTTCTATTTATATGAGAGATATGTTTTATTGTCATGCCCCGCTAGTCAATGGTTTATTCTTAATGAATCTTGAACGTGATGTTACACATATTCATATAGTGTGAATACCAAAAGATGTAAGATTGATAATGATAGTCCTACATACCTGTGGCACTGCCGCCTTGGTCACATTGGTGTCAAACGCATGAAGAAACTCCATGCAGATGGACTTTTGGAGTCTCTTGATTACAAATCATTTGACACGTGCGAACCATGCCTCATGGGCGAAATGACCAAGACTCCGTTCTCTGGAACAATGGAGCATGCAACCAACTTATTGGAAATTATACATACTGATGTGTGCGGTCCAATGAGCGTTGAGGCTCGCGGTGGCTATCGTTATGTTCTCACCCTCACTGATGACTTAAGTGGATATGGGTATGTCTATTAATGAAACACAAGTCTGAGACCTTTGAAAAGTTCAAGGAATTTTAGAATGAGGTAGAGAATCAACGTGACAGAAAAATAAAGTTCTTACGATCAGATCGTAGCGGAGAATATTTAAGTCACGAGTTTGGTACGCACTTAAGGAAATGTGGAATTGTTTCACAACTCATGCCTCCTAGAACACCTTATCATAACGGTGTGTCCGAACGTCGTAATCGCACTCTATTGGATATGGTGCGGTCTATGATGTCTCTTACCGATTTACCGCTATCATTTTGGGGATACGCTTTAGAGACAGCTACATTCACTTTAAATAGGGCACCGTCTAAATCCGTTGAGACGACACCGTATGAATTATGGTTTGGAAAGAAACCTAAACTGTCGTTTCTAAAAGTTTGGGGATGCGATGCTTATGTCAAGAAACTTCAACCTGAAAAGCTTGAACCCAAGTCGGAAAAATGGGTCTTCATAGGATACCCTAAGGAAACCATTGGGTATACCTTCTACCTCAGATCCGAAGGCAAGATCTTTGTTGCCAAGAATGGGTCCTTTTTGGAGAAAGAGTTTCTCTTGAAAGAAGTAAGTGGGAGGAAACTGGAACTTGATGAAGTACTACCTCTTGAACTGGAAAGTAGCGTAGCTCAGGAAAATGTTCTTGTGGTGCCTGCACCGACTAGAGAGGAGGTTAATGATGATGATCAAGGTACTTCGGATCAAGTTGCTACTGAACTTCGTAGGTCCACAAGGACACGTTTGATACGTCTCCAACGTATCTATAATTTTTTATTGTTCCATGCTATTATATTACCCCTTTTGGATGTTTATGGGCTTTATTCTACGCATTTATATCATTTTTGGGACTAACCTACTAACCGGAGGCCCAACCCATATTGTTGTTTTTTTGCCTATTTCAGTATTTCGAAGAAAAGGATTATCAAACGGAGTCCAAACGGAATGAAACCGTCGGGAGCGTTATTTTTGGAACAAATCTGATCCGGAGAGCCTGGAGTGCAAGTCAAGAAAGCTACGAGGGCCCCACGAGATAGGAGGGCGCCCCCCTCCCTGTAGGGTGCCCCCTGTCTCGTGGGCCCCTCGGGCGGCCACCGACGTACTTCTTCCTCCTATATATACCTACGGACCCTGAAAACATCCAGGAGCACCACGAAACACAATTTCCACCACCGTAACCTTCTGTATCCGCAAGATCCCATCTTGGAGCCTTCGCCGGCACTCTGCCGGAGGGGGAATCGACCATGGAGGGCTTCTACATCAACACCATAGCCTCTCCGATGAGTTGTGAGTAGTTTACCACAGACCTACGGGTCCATAGTTATTAGCTAGATGGCTTCTTCTCTCTTTTTGGATCTCAATACAGTGTTCTCCCCCTCTCTTGTGGATATCTATTCGATGTAATCTCTTTTTGCAGTGTGTTTGTCGAGATCCGATGAATTGTGGGTTTATGATCAAGTTTATCTATGAATAATATTGGAATCTTCTCTGAATTCTTTTATGTATGATTGAGTTATCTTTGCAAGTCTCTTCGAATTATCAGTTTGGTTTGGCCTACTAGATTGATCTTCCTTGCCATGGGAGAAGTGCTTAGCTTTGGGTTCAATCTTGCGGTGATCTTACCCAGTGACAGAAAGGGTTGCAAGACACGTATTGTATTGTTGCCATCGAGGATAACAAGATGGGGTTTATATC
Organism: Triticum timopheevii; assembly: GCA_963921465.1. Lineage (NCBI taxonomy): Eukaryota > Viridiplantae > Streptophyta > Magnoliopsida > Poales > Poaceae > Triticum > Triticum timopheevii. The sequence continues at coordinate 47,948,053 of OY997264.1, read as the reverse complement.
ATATTGCATGTGTTTATCCCTCTACATCATGTCATCATGCTTAAGGCGTTATTCTGTTCTTATGAACTTAATACTCTAGATGCAGGCAGGAGTCGGTCGATGTGTGGAGTAATAGTAGTAGATGCAGGCAGGAGTCGGTCTACTTGTTATGGACGTGATGACTATATGCATGATCATGCCTAGATAATCTCATAACTATGCGCTTTTCTATTAATAGCTCGACAGTAATTTGTTCACCCACCGTAATACTTATGCTTTCGAGAGAAGCCTCTAATGAAACCTATGGCCCCCGGGTTTATCTCTTATCATATTTGCTTCCAATCTACTTTTATTTGCATCTTTACTTTTTGCATCTATATTATAAAATACCAAAAATATATTATTATCTCTCTATCAGATCTCACTTTCGCAAGAGGCTGTGAAGGGATTGACAACCCCTTTATTGCGTTGGTTGCGAGTTCTCAGTTTGTTTGTGTAGGAGCGTGGGACTTTTGAGGAGCCTCCTACTGGATTGATACCTTGGTTCTCAAAACCGAGGGAAATACTTACGCTACACTTGCTGCATCACCCTCTCCTCTTCGGGGAAAACCAACGCAAGCTCAAGACGTACCAACGTTCCACACCAGAATGGTAGGAAACCCTGTCCTGGAAATCATGTTGTTAGACAATGGTGAACCTTCGAACTATGAAGAAGCGATGGCGGGTCCAGACTCCAACAAATGGCTTGAAGCCATGCTATCCGAGATAGGATCCATGTATGAAAACAAAGTATGGACTTTGACAGACTTGCCCGATGATCGGCGAGTGTTAGAAAATAAATGGATCTTTAAGAAGAAGACGGATGCGGATGGTAATGTTACCATCTATAAAGCTCGACTTGTCGCTAAGGGTTATCAACAAGTTCAAGGGGTTGACTACGATGAGACTTTCTCTCCCGTAGCGAAGCTGAAGTCTGTCCGAATCATGTTAGCAATTGCCGCATACTATGATTATGAGATATGGCAAATGGACGTCAAAACGGTATTCCTTAACAGCTATCTTAAGGAAGAATTGCATATGATGCAGCCAGAAGGTTTTGTCGATTCTAAGAATGCTAACAAGGTATGCAAGCTCCAGCGATCCATCTATGGGCTGGTGCAAGCATCTCGGAGTTGGAACATTCGCTTTGATGAGATGATCAAAGCGTTTGGGTTTATGCAGACTTATGGAGAAGCCTGCATTTACAAGAAAGTTTACAAGAAAGTTAGTGGGAGCTCTGTAGCATTTCTCATATTATATGTGGATGACATACTTTTGATGCGAAATGATATAGAACTTTTGGACAGCATAAAGGCCTACTTGAATAAGTGTTTTTCAATGAAGGACCTTGGAGAAGCTGCTTATATATTAGGCATCAAGATCTATAGAGATAGATCGAGACGCCTCATAGATCTTTCACAAAGCACATACCTTGATAAGATATTGAAGAAGTTCAATATGGATCAGTCCAAGAAGGGGTTCTTGTCCGTGTTGCAAGGTGTCAAATTGAGATCGGCTCAATGTCCGACCACGGCAGAAGATAGAGAGAAGATCAGTGTCATCCCCTATGCCTCGGCCATAGGGTCTATTATGTATGCCATGCTGTGTACCAGACCTGATGTAAACCTTGCCGTAAGTTTGGTAGGAAGGTACCAAAGTTATCCCGGCATGGAACACTGGACATCGGTAAAGAATATCCTAAAGTACCTGAAAAGGACTAAGGATATGTTCTCGTTTATGGATGTGACGAAGAGCTCATTGTAAAGGGTTACGTCGATGCTAGCTTCGACACAGATCTGGATGACTCTAAGTCACAAACCGGATACATGTATATTTTGAATGGTGGGGCAGTAAGCTGGTGCAGTTGCAAGCAAAGCGTCGTGGCGGGATCTACATGTGAAGCGGAATACATGGCAGCCTCGGAGGTAGCACATGAAGCAATCTGGATGAAGGAGTTCATTACCGACCTAGGAGTTATTCCCACTGCGTCGGGGCCGATGACTCTCTTTTGTGACAACACTGGAGCCATTGCCCTTGCCAAGGAGCCCAGGTTTCACAAGAAGACCAGGCACATCAAGCGTCGCTTCAACTCTATTTGTTAAAATGTTCAAGATGGAGACATAGATATTTGCAAAGTGCATACGGATCTGAATGTCGCAGATCCATTGACTAAACCTCTTCCGGGAGCAAAACATGATCAACACTAGAATTCTATGGGTGTTTGATTCATCACAATGTAACTAGATTATTAACTCTAGTGCAAGTGGGAGACTGTTGGAAATATGCCCTAGAGGCAATAATAAAATGGTTATTATTATATTTCCTTGTTCATGCAATAATTGTGTTATCCGGAAATCGTAATACATGTGTGAATACATAGACCACAACATGTCCCTAGTGAGCCTCTAGTTGACTAGCTCGTTGAATAATGGATGGTTACGGTTTCCTGACCATGGACATTGGATGTCATTGATAACGGGATCACATCATTGGGAGAATGATGTGATGGACAAGACCCAATCCTAAGCATAGTACAAGATCGTGTAGCTCGTCTGCTAGAGCTTTCCTAATGTCAAGTATCATTTCCTTAGACCATGAGATCGTGCTACTCCCGGATACCGTAGGAGTTCTTTGGGTGTACCAAACGTCACAATGTAACTAGGTGGCTATAAAGGTACACTACAGGTATCTCCGAAAGTGTCTGTTGGGTTGGCACGAATCGAGACTGCGATTTGTCACTCCGTATGACAGTGAGGTATATCTGGGCCCACTCGGTAATGCATCATCATAATGAGCTCAGTGTGACCGAGTGGTTGGTCAGGGGATCATGCATTATGGAACGAGTAAAGTGATTTGCCGGTAACGAGATTGAACGAGGTATTGGGATACCGACGATCGAATCTCGGGCAATTAACGTACCGATTGACAAAGGGAATTGTATACGGGATTACTTGAATCCTCGACATCGTGGTTCATCCGATGAGATCATTGTGGAACATGTGGGAGACAACATGGGTATCCAGATCCCGCTGTTTGTTATTGGCCGGAGAGCTGTCTCAGTCATGTCTGCGTGATTCCCGAACCCGTAGGGTCTACACACTTAAGGTTCGATGATGCTAGGGTTATTAGGAAGATTTGTATGTGATTACCGAATGTTGTTCAGAGTCCTGGATGAGATCCCGGATGTCACGAGGAGTTTCGGAATGGTCCGGAGGTGAAGATTTATATATGGGAAGTTGTCATATGGTCACTGGAAATATTCGGGGGCATACCGGTATTGTACCGGGGCCACCGGAGGGGTTCCGGTGGTCCACCGGGAGGGGCCACCTGTCCCGGAGGGCCTCATGGGGTGTGGAGGGAAGGGAACCAGCCCCTTGGAGGGCTGGGCGCCAACCCCCCTAGGGCCCATGTGCCTAGGGTTGGGGGGAACCCTAAGGGGGGGGGGAGGGGGGGCGCCTCCCTTGCTTGGGGGGCAAGCCCCCTCCCCCCTTGGCCGCCGCCCCCTCTAGATCCCATCTAGAAGGGCCGGCCCCCCTTCCCCCTTCTCCTATAAATAGAGGGGCAAGGGAGGGCTGCAGCACCACATCCAAGGCGCAGACCCTCCCCTCCCCAACACCTCTCCTCCTCCGCAAGAGCTTGGCGAAGCCCTGCCGGAGTACTGCCACTCCATCACCACCACGCCGTCGTGCTGCTGTTGGAGCCTTCTTCCTCAACCTATCCCTCCTCCTTGCTAGATCAAGGCGCAGGAGACGTCATCGGGCTGCATGTGTGTTGAACGCGGAGGTGCCGTTGTTCGGTGCTAAGATCGGAATCCACCGCGATCTGAATCGCTTCGAGTACGACTCCTTCATCCGCGTTCTTGCAATGCTTCCATCTCGCGATCTTCAATGGTATGAAGATGCACTCCCCTCTCTCTCGTTGCTAGTTACTCGATAGATTGATCTTGGTGATGCATAGAAATTTTTTAATTTCTGCAACGATCCCCAACAACATATACCTTTGTTCACCTTGCCATCCTTCTTATCCGCCAAATACTTGGGGCAGTTCCGCTTCTAGTGACCAGTCTGTTTGCAGTAGAAGCACTCAGTCTCAGGCTTAGGTCCAGAGTTGGGTTTCTTCTCTTGAGCAGCAACTTGTTTGCTGTTCTTCTTGAAGTTCCCCTTCTTTTTCCCTTTGCCCTTTTTCTTTAAACTGGTGGTCTTATTGACCATCAACACTTGATGCTCCTTCTTGATTTCTACCTCCGCAGCCTTTAGCATTGCGAAGAGCTCGGGAATTGTCTTATCCATCCCTTGCATATTATAGTTCATCACGAAGCTCTTGTAGCTTGGTGGCAGTGATTGAAGAATTCTGCCAATGACGCTATCATCTGGAAGATTAACTCCCAGTTGAATCAAGTGATTGTTATACCCAGACATTCTGAGTATATGCTCACTGACAGAACTATTCTCCTCCATCTTGCTGCAGTAGAACTTATTGGAGACTTCATATCTCTCAATCCGAGCATTTGCTTGAAATATTAACTTCAACTCCTGGAACATCTCATATGCTCCATGCCGTTCAAAACGTCGTTGAAGTCCCGGTTCTAAGCTGTAAAGCATGGCACACTGAACTATCGAGTAGTCATCAGCTTTGCTCTGCCAGATGTTCATAACATCTGGTGTTGCTCCTGCAGTAGGTTTGGCACCTAGCGGTGCTTCCAGGACATAATTCTTCTGTGCAGCAATGAGGACAATCCTCAAGTTATGGACCCAGTCCGTGTAATTGCTACCGTCATCTTTCAACTTTGCTTTCTCAAGGAACGCATTAAAATTCAACGGAATAACAACACGGGCCATCAATCTACAACAAACATGGACAAGCAAAATACTATCAGGTACTAAGTTCATGATAAATTTAAGTTCAATTAATCATATTACTTAAGAACTCCCACTTAGATAGACATCCCTCTAATCATCTAAGTGATCATGTGATCCAAATCAACTAAACCATAACCGATCATCACGTGAAATGGAGTAGTTTTCAATGGTGAACATCACTATGTTGATCATATCTTCTATATGATTCATGCTCGACCTTTCGGTCTCAGTGTTCCGAGACCATATCTACATATGCAAGGCTCGTCAAGTTTAACCTGAGTATTCTGCGTGTGCAAAACTGGCTTGCACCCGTTGTAGATGGACGTAGAGCTTATCACATCCGATCATCACGTGGTGTCTGGGCACGACGAACTTTGGCAACGGTGCATACTCAGGGAGAACACTTTTATCTTGAAATTTAGTGAGAGATCATCTTATAATGCTACTGTCAATCAAAGCAAGATAAGATGCATAAAAGATAAACATCATATGCAATCAATATAAGTGATATGATATGGCCATCGTCATCTTGTGCTTGTGATCTCCATCTCCGAAGCACCGTCATGATCACCATCGTCATCAGCACGACACCTTGATCTCCATCGTAGCATCGTTGTCGTCTCGCCAACTATTGCTTCTACGACTATCGCTACTGCTTAGTGATGAAGTAAAGCAATTACAGGGCGATTGCATTGCATACAATAAAGCGACAACCATATGGCTCCTGCTAGTTGCCGATAACTCAGTTACAAAACATGATCATCTGATACAATAAAATATAGCATCACGTCTTGACCATATCACATCACAACATGCCCTGCAAAAAAAAGTTAGACGTCCTCTACTTTGTTGTTGCAAGTTTTACGTGGCTGCTACGGGCTGAGCAAGAACCGTTCTTACCTATGCATCCAAACCACAACGATAGTTCGTCAAGTTAGTGTTGTTTTAACCTTCTCAAGGACCGGGCGTAGCCACACTCGGTTCAACTAAAGTTGGAGAAACTGACACCCGCCAGCCACTTGTGTGCAAAGCACGTCGGTAGAACCATTCTCACGTAAGCGTACGTGTAATGTCGGTCCGGGCCGCTTCATCCAACAATATCGCCGAACCAAAGTATGACATGCTTTTAAGAAGTATGACTTGTATCGCCCACAACTCACTTGTGTTCTACTCGTGCATATAACATCAACGCATAAAACCTAGGCTCAGATGCCACTGATGGGGAACGTAGTAATTTAAAAAAAATCCTACGCACACGCAAGATCATGGTGATGCATCGCAATGAGAGGGGAGAGTGTGTCCACGTACCCTCGTAGAACGAAAGAGGAAGCGTTAGCACAACGCGGTTGATGTAGTCGTAAGTCTTCACGGCCCGACCGATCAAGCACCGAAAGCACGACACCTCCGAGTTCTTGCACACGTTCAGCTCGATGACGTCCCTCGAACTCCGATCCAGCCAAGTGTCGAGAGAGTTCGGTCAGAACGACGGTGTGGTGACGGTGATGATGTTCTACCGACGCAGGGCTTCGCCTAAGCACCACTATGATATTATCAAGGAGGACTATGGTGGAGGGGGGCACCGCACACGGCTAAGAGATCAATATCAATTGTTGTGTCTATGGGGTGCCCCCTCCTCCGTATATAAAGGGGGGAGCAGGAGAGGGCCGGCCAAGGGGAGAGGCGCGCCCAAGGGGGGGCAATCCTACTCCAAGTAGGTTTGGCCCCCCTTTCCTATTCCAAGTAGGAGAAGGGGGAAGGAGGAGGTGGAGAGAAGGAAGGAGAAGGGGGGGCCGCCGCCCCCTTCCCTTTCCCAATTCGGATTGGGGCAAGGGGGTTGCGGGCCACCTCCTAGCCTCCCTCTCTCCTTTCCACTAAGGCCCATAAGGCCCAATAGCTTCCGGTGGGTGGGGGGGGGGTTCCGGTAACCCCCGATACTCCGATATATATCTGATAACCCCCGTAACTATTTCGGTGTCCGAATATAGTCGTCCAATATATTAATCTTCATGTCTCGACCATTTCGAGACTCCTCATCGTGTCCGTGATTACGTCTGGGACTCCGAACAACCTTCGGTACATCAAAACACATAAACTCATAATATAACTGTCATCTAACTTTAAGCGTGCGGACCCTATGGGTTCGAGAACTATGTAGACATGACCGAGACACGTCTCCGGTCAATAACCTATAGCGGAACCTGGATGCTCATATTGGCTCCTACATATTCTACGAAGATCTTTATCGGTCAAACCGCATAACAGCATAGGTTGTTCCCTTTGTCATCGGTATGTTACTTGCCTGAGATTCGATCGTCGGTATCTCAATACCTAGTTCAATCTCGTTACCGGCAAGTCTTTTTACTCGTTACGTAATGCATCATCCCATAACTAACTCATTAGCTACATTGCTTGCAAGGCCTATAGTGATGTGCATTACCGAGAGGGCCCAGAGATACCTCTCCGACAATCGGAGTGACAAATCCTAATCTCGAAATACGTCAACTCAACAAGTACCTTCAGAGACACCTGTAGAGCACCTTTATAATCACCCAGTTACTTGTGACGTTTGGTAGCACACAAAGTGTTCCTCCGGTAAGCGGGAGTTACATAATCTCATAGTCATAGGAATATGTATAAGTCATGAATAAAGCAATAGCAACATACTAAACGATCGAGTGCTAAGCTAACGGAATGGGTCAAGTCAATCACATCATTCTCCTAATGATGTGATCCCGTTAATCAAATGACAACTCATGTCTATGGTGAGGAAACTTAACCATCTTTGATTCACGAGCTAGTCAAGTAGAGGCATACTAGTGACACTATGTTTGTCTATGTATTCACACATGTATTATGTTTCTGGGTAATACAATTCTATTATGAATAATAAACATTTATCATGATATGAGGAAATAAATAATAACTTCATTATTGCCTCTAGGGCATATCTCCTTCAGAATCTTAGCACAAGCATGATGTAGCTGACCTGGTTAGTACGGTCAGGATTTCCCATTGACCAGGCTAGGTCCTGGGTCGATGCACCATGTCAGCATCACAAAGGACATGTCGTACACAACCACACCCTGGATTCAGGCAAAATCAATCAAAGACGATCAGTGGCAAGCCATGTTGTGCATACTTTAGCAAGCAATTCAGAAGCACAATGGTTGGTTGGTTTCTTATGGAGTAGAGGAAAGTGAGGATCTGGAACCTACTAGAGATGGTCCAGCCGGCGAGGTTGCGCTACACACTACTAGGGAAAAGGCTAGCAGCAGCGCGGGTTTTTAGGCTAGCAGCAGCGCGGGTGGCCGCGCTACTAATAAGGCGCTACAGCTAACTCATAGTAGTAGCGCGGCCCTAACCCGCGGTACTACTGTTGACGATATCAGCAACGCTTTTTGTGAACGCGCTACTATTAACTAGCTGTAGCGATTTCGCCATCCCTCGCTACTGCTATATCTTTCATCATTTTCCCATTACCCCTTTCCCTTTTAGTTCTCCTTTCATATACTAGATACTAGGTACTGCTAGTAGATATCAAATTCATAAACCATTACTAGGTACGGTAGTACTCCCTTCGTTCCAAATTACTCGTCGTGGTTTTAGTTCAAACCATGACGAGTAATTTGGAACGAAGGGAGTACTAGATAACAATTTCATGCATAGCCAACATATATGCATCCTCAAGAAGTACAAGGTCATATCAACAGCCATCATCATATGTAGTTCTAGATGATATCGACGACGATCATCATATGTAGTTCTAGATGATATAGCCACACACACATGTAGTTCTAGATGATATAGCCACACACACATATGTAGTTCTAGATGATATAGCCACACACAAATATGTAGTTCTAGATGATATCAAAGACAATCATCATCCTCAAGCCTAGGCGGTTGGTGTTCCTGATAGTAATTAGGATGGCCTGTCCAACACCAAGATTCTTGCCATCGAGGAATTTCTTCCACCCAACCGAGTTTAAGTGTGTGCAACCGTCCGTGTCCATGCGGTAAGTACAGGTTGTGACGGAGCCCCTTGTAGTAAGGCGTAGTCCAGCTGAGCCTTCTTCATCAGGCTCGATACCATAACTCACAGATATGCTCTTTGCCAATTTCTGAATAAGAAAAACATATCAATTAATAAGCATGTGATCGAACTCTACACTAAAACATATCATCGACTAGATTCCACACAACATACCATATCATTGGACTGTACACTAAGTAATTCACACTATTAATTTGCATTTGTAAGTATAACATACCATATCATGTCGATCAACCATGGTATTTGTCAAGCGGGTCACGAATGGAACCCCGACAAAGTCAGCACGTGGAAGAATTATGTCCCACAGGTTGGACACCTCCTCCTCACTCAGCCTTGTTCTTTGAGCTACGATGGCTTCATGAAGTGGGTCCTCATCATCTTCATCGAGTGGGTCCTCATTATCTTCATCATCTTCATCATCTTCGTCATCTTCATCATCTTCCACCAGGTTGAGATAAATGACAGCTAGCTTGGGTCTTTCTGCTTGGAAGTTGAAGCTGATCAACTCACCACCAGTAAGATGCATGCGAGCGACGAAACGGGCCCATCCATCTCCTCCAATCTGTGACATATTGCGTCCTTTCTCAACCTCCATAGTGTACGGCCCCCCAGGAGCCTCAAATGTCACAGTGTCTCCTGTCAGCTTGTTGAATTTCAACCTCACATTGCATGGAACGATCTGTGTAAAATAAGCAAAATGACACAATGCAGTAATGCCAACACTAAAAATAAAATAGTTATTACATTTCATCTAATTTCTTACCGCCGCATGACGAAAACTCGGCTGGAAGTAGATGCCGAACAGCTTGCCAGTTGCAAGGCTGCTGGCGCATCTTGACTTGCACAGTCGACATAGTGGTGGTGGTGGTGGTGGCGCCATTCTTCCTAAAGCAATATGAGCAAAGGATTAACGATCAACTAAATCAAAATGTTCTAAGTGAAGTAAATCAACTAGCCTACTAAATCAACTAAATCATATCAACTAAATCAAAATGTTCTAAGTCAACTAAATCAACTAGCCTACTAAATCAACTAAATCATATCAACTAAATCAAAATGTTGCATATGAACTAGCCTACTAAATCAACTAAATCAAAAAGTTCTAAGTCAACTAAATTAACTAAATGAATTAGCCTACTAAATCAACTAAATCAAAATGTTCTAAGTCAACTAAATCAACTAGCCTACTAAATCAACTAAATCATATCAACTAAATCAAAATGTTGCATATGAACTAGCCTACTAAATCAACTAAATCAAAATGTTCTAAGTCAACTAAATTAACTAAATGAATTAGCCTACTAAATCAACTAAATCAAAATGTTCTAAGTCAACTAAATCAACTAGCCTACTAAATCAACTAAATTATAGCAACTAAATCAAAATGTTGCATATGAGCAGGAGGGAGGAGGAAGGCGGAGCGAGGAGGGGCCGGCCGGCACGGCCAGTTGATGAAGGACGGAGGAGGAAGGCGGAGCGAGGAGGGGCCGGCCGGCGCGGCCAGTTGAGGGAGGACGGAGGAGGAAGGCGGAGCGAGGAGGGGCCGGTCAGCGGCGAGTGGAGAGGAAGGACGGAGGAGGAGGCCGGTACCGAGTCCAGCAAGGAGGAGGAGGTGACGGCGCGCAGCGCAGACGGAGGAGGGGCGACGGGGGCGCACGGCGCAGACGGAGGAGGGGCGACGGGGGCGCGCGGCGCAGACGGATTAGAGAGGATTGAGTGGCTGTGTGTGTGAGTGGATTGGAATGGAGGAGATGGGGGAGATGAATGGCTTAGCAGTAGCGCTCTTTAGGAAAAGACGCTACTGCTAAGCTATCTAGCAGCAGCACCTTTCACAATAAAGCGCTACTGCTATGTGTCAGCATGTAAGAATAGACTTTGTTCAATATATCAAAAATACATTGATCATCAACGATCTTTTTGTGTACAATCTGATTTGTCAATATGAGTCCTCACCTTTTTAGGAACAGGTGAAGACTCATGTTGCAGCCACAAATTCTACACATAGAGTTCAATGAAGATCAAGTGCTTGTCAAAGTTTGAGAAGTAACATATTTAAGGTGGTAGGAACTCTCTTCACGGAGCGAGGTGGGACTAAATTTTTTTAGGAAACTTAGCAGTAGAGCTTATCCGAGAAATGCACTGCTACTATGCTACGTAGCAGTAGCGCGCGCCGCTATAACGCGTTGCCTCGTAGGAATTATAGCAGCAGCGCGTCTTTGGGAGGGCGCGCTACTGCTATATTTGTCTCAGCAGCGAGTTTCGTCCGTGCGCGCTACTGCTAGTTAGCAGCAGCGAGTTATTTTGAAGCGCGCTGCTGATAAGATTCTGTGTATAAGCTTTTCCCTAGTAGTGACATGCTGAGGCCGAGGACGGCGACCTGGAGGAAGCTGAAGGCCACACATATGTAGAAGGTGAGCACCATGGCAGTGGCACATTCGAGCTAGACAAGCGTGCTGGCGAGCTTGGTGGCACCGAAGGCTGCCTTGAGGTTGAGCGACTCGGAGTGGGTGACTACGACGAGCACGAAAGAACATTGGTGGCTGGCCATCTGGTGGCTAGAGAAGCCCCTGTTCATGAGGCTCCCCATCATCTGATAAGATAAAGAGAGATGTGGTTTATCTGGTTGAAACAATACAAGTTGTCGGCCGAAACAAATACAAGTCATTGCACTGACACATCATACATTATCATGCTAAAATGAAGTTACCATGCCAAAAAAATAGAATGAGTTAAACATGTTGGCAAAGTCTGAGTTAAACATGGTGACACTTCATAATTACCAAGCTGGCATATTAAGTTATCAGGCTCAATTTGCATAATTAATCAGGTTGAAAGGAAAAAAGTGTTGAAAGCATATTGAATTAGATACGCCGACACGCTATATTTATTAGGCTAAAACAATATCAACTATCAGTTAGAAATCGTTCAAGTTACCATGTTGAAACATTAGAATGAGTTAAATAGGCTAAAAAAGTGGTTCTTATCATGTTGGCACACTAGAATTTATTCAGGCTGACATACTATGAATTATAAGGTTCAAGCTGCATCAGTCATCAAGTTCAAGTAAAACATGAGTGTTAAAATCAGTTAGAGTTAAACATTTTGATACATCACAAGTTATCAGGCTGACATATTATAACTTAACTTATCAGGCTCAAGTTGCATAAGTTATCTGGTTAAAGTAATAAAAAAACAAGTATTCAAAGCGGTTCGAGTTAAAATGTTGGCATGACATAATTTATCAAGCTAAATCAATATATATGAATTATCAGATAGAAAAAATTGAAGTTACTATGCTAAAAAATAAAATGAGTTAAACTGGTTAGCAAAGTAAGTGTTATCATGCTGACACGCTAGAAGTGACCAAACTGACATAGTGTAAGTTATAAGGCCCGAGATGCATAAGGTTCAGATGTTAGACTTCCTCTGAACAAAATACCCCTCATGTCAAGTGGTCCCAAGGCCAAGAACAGAAGTAAATGTAAGTACCTGAATGGTCAGATCAATATCGATGATGCCATGTTTGTGCTGCTCTCAAAAGGTCTCGAAGCCCTTTCACGATATGTAGCTGAACCGGTGCACGTCAATATCGATCTCAAAGTAGTTCAATCCCTACATCATAATAAGTAGACATATGCACATGTTTCAATCAGGATTAGGGTGCGTCAAGAATATCCGAATTTCAGTATGTTGATGGAGATGTGAGGAAGCATGAATGGTTAGTATAGCTTGTAGAATTTGTGCTGGGGTATGTACAACACTGGCTTCTGGTTGTAGGTCTGCATAAGCCTCCCCCCGGCTGCACTAAACTGCAGGTCTTAGAGTTCACAATGTCAGCCAAAATTTCCAGCCTCTTTGTGTAGGGCACATTGTTGTCCACCGGGAACCCCTTAACCTTCTCCATTTCCTCATTCATAACACTCTGCATAACCAATTACTTGCCAGAAACTTGTCTGAGGCACGGAAAATGTTTAGCAATTGAAATGTAATCAATTTGGCTCACCTTGATGTTGTCCTTGGGCTGAGGATAAATCTCCTTGTCGAGGCTATCGGATATCTTGAAATACAGAACCAGGATTATGCCTTCACCGTCATTCTCCCCAAACATGGTAGTATAATAGCTAGGCAAATGTACAAATGAGCTAACTTGGTAAGTGTCGGGCCTAACCAATCAATACTGCTTGGATAAGTAGTTCACTATGTTCGCAACTGCCACAAGTAAACATAATCCATACGGAATAAGGGGGCAGTGTGGAGAAACGTTAGATGAAACGGAGCTATCTGATGGCCGAGGGAACTGACTGACCATCCACTAAATTGGTTCGGCAAAGCCTTGCCGGAACGGTGACCACCACCAGCAGCAGGAGCAACAGCGCCCCCACGCCCATTCTATCCATGGGCCAGTCCACGGTGGACACCGAACAGAGTCCGCGTCGGCTGGCTAGTCGCCGGCGCGTGGTTGGCTCGCGGTGGCACGCGGGAGGTAGAGGGAGCGGCGCACAATGGCCTGGTGTGGGAAGGGGGCGCGGGAGTGTGGGTGGCGTGGGGACTGGGGAGGCGGAAGTAGGAGCCTCCGTCGGTGGTGGCGCGCTAGTGGGGGAACGACCATGGTGGCGCGTGAGCTCGCCGGCGGTTGGGATGGGGATCGGAGCAAGTTCAAGGGAGAGATGGAAGCGAAATTCGTTTTCTCGTCAGGGTGGGGTTCGATCTGTTCAGTGTTTTTTGGGGTATTGCTTGGATCGTGTGATCGTGATCCGATGCCTGCCAGCTCGTGTGGCAGTTTTGCAAAAAAGATTCCGGATGCCACATAAATATTTTGTTTATGAAAATAGTAGACATCCAACTCTATTTGAAAAAATACTAATAATTATATTGAAAATTTTAAACATGTATTTAAAGATTATTGATGCGTAAGAATTGTAGAAATCAAATAATTATTTTTAGTAATGATAATCATGTATTTTAAAAATGTTTAATATGTATAAACATAATGTTTCACATGTACATGAAAAATGCACATAGAAATGCGAGGAAAAAATATACAAACAACACATACAAAGAGTCAATAAAAATATTCTAAAATGAAGAAAAAACTACTAAAACCATAAACAACACTTAAAAGAAAGAAAGGAATACCTGAAGAAAATGGAAGTAAACCGGTGAAAAAGATAGAGAAATAAATGAAACCAAAAAGAACAGAAGAAAAACGAAGAAAACAAGAAAAAGAAAAAGAAAAATCACCGAAAACCAGGAAAATATAGAAACCAGTGAAAGAAAACATAAGGTATAATGAAGGAAAAAATAAAAATCAATGAAACCCTATGGGAAAAAACAAAAATTATCAAAGAAAAACAAATGAAAGGAAAATAGAGAAAAACAAAGAAAGTCAAAGCATAGCCAACCTATAGCAAGCGAATCATACGGTAATGGTCGCCCCGCTCGCGTTGCGACTGACACGACAAACACTACCGTCTCACTATAAGCTAGAGATGGCTCACGTGTGTATTAGTTGTATTTGGTCCACCAAAGATCAGATTATGCATGTATTGGACATCTCTATACTCTTGTTTTATTTTTACTATTGTAGAATTTGCTAAGTATATATCTACATCGCAGTGTACAAGAAAAAAGCTGCTTGGTAATGCTACCTGTCTCCACGTGCTTGCTCCTCAGAGCTTGTTTTTCTTTTTCGCAGGAATTGTTTTCGATCTGCTTAATATTTTTCATGACAATACAATGAACATAATCAAATCTATAGACCACCAATAGAAGCACTAGAGCGAGCTTGCTATTAACTTTAAGCATCCTATCATTTTCACATATCTGTTTGATTGTTTAATAATGCTATTTTTTGTATAGCAGTCAGACAGTTCTGTCACGCTAATAATTTATTGTAATGATGTATTGTGAAATCATGACTAGATCTAAATTCTAGGCAACTTTTGTTAGTATGGCAGTAGTTAATGAAATACTTTGCTATTTACAGATATCGAAATGCATAGACAAAAATATGAAAGATGTACTTGTCGAATAACCATGTTGACAAAACTGTATTTATCGAATTAATCAACTTGTGACCATGACCCATGTGCCGTCCGTGATGTGCCAACTAGAAGAAAGCTACCTTGAACGATTAGATCTGAGCAGGATGTTGACACCTGACAGGATGTTCACAACCTGATAACTGGAAGCGGCAGTAGTAGTAGCCGCAAATGGTTGAATCCAAGTAAGTTCTGAATGATTAGGTTTAAATACCTATCGTGCTCTAGTGCCATCTCAATTTTGACAACCCAAACGTTGATTAATTTTTTTCTGGAAAACTTTCAGTATATTCATCTTTAATCATTGCAGTACAGAGAACACAAGACATAATAAAAAAAATACTCAGATAAGTAGACAACCTAGAGACAACTGCAAGTATTGAATCAAGCCAAAGGCGCGCACCGGAGCCGGGCAAAACTTATTGTAATAGACAGTTGGAAAGTCATCGTTCTAAGACACAATAGGACTAGCGAACCAGAATAGCAACCGTCGTGACGGTAGAAAATATGATGTTTGTGGCCCGCTCCAGATTTCAAATCATTTGAACATTTGAGAAGCACTCAGGAAAAAAGTCAAATCAGGGCCAAGACAGTACATGAATAGTAAACATTTTCACAGACCCACAACTTGTCTTTTTTGTCGAGAGCTGCTCTGATATCCAAATGATATGAAAATTGGAGCAGACCTCACGCATCAATTTATCTACTGCACAATTTTTTTTGAATTTTTTTGTATTTGTTTTGATTTTTTTCATCAATGTGGCTGCAGATGAGCTCGGGTGCAGAAATGGATTTTTTTTCTTTTGTGTCTCTATTAAGGCGCCTAAGAATCTCATAGTTTTCTGAGTGCCTAATATACGGAGTCAATCCTCCCTCTAAGTATAGAGATGAAGGTTAGGGTTGTGGTTTGCTATTGTTAGCACTCCGCAATGCATCATATCTTATATCAAAGCATTACGTTGACATTAGATTATGTTTGCAAACAAGAATACCTTTCATTAGATACACTTTGATGTCATTTCTAACATGAATTTTCATTTCAAATTTAAAATTTATATTATGTAAGTTAGGTCAAACTATACATAGTTATATTTTAATTGCCAAAGTTGCATAAATAATGACAAACACTATGTTCATCAGGTTCAATATTCTTTTTTGCTGTCTACAACTGATCCAACCACACTAACACAAGTCGTCCCAAATACAAATCAGTAACATTTGTTGTTATTTCTTCCTCAAATGGAGCATTTACTTTGTATGTTCTTATTAGTGATTATATATATATATAAACATAAATTGCCACCACTCTCAATTTATAAATTTCCGGGTTTTATTAACATAAAAGTTATTATTTCATTGCAAAAAACATACATAGCCCGTGCAGGTGCACCGGTTGATGACTAAAAAATGTTAGTCATATATTTCAAAATTGTTAAACATATGTCAAATAAATGTTTCACATGTATGAAAAATGTACAATATTTATGAAAATAGTAGACATCCAACTCTATTTGAAAAAATACTAATAATTATATTGAAAAAAAGTAAAACATGTATTTAAATATTATTGGTGCGTAAGAATAGTAGAAATAAAAAAAATTATTTTTAGGAATGATAATTATGTATTTTAAAATGTTTAATATCTATAAACATAATGATCCACATGTACATGAAAAATGCACATAGAAATCCGATGAAAAAAGATACAAACAACACATACAAAAAGTCACTAAAAATATTCTACAACAAAAAAAAACTGACTAAAACCATAAACAACACATAAAAATAAATAAAGAAATATCTGAAGAAAATGGAGGTAAACCGGTGAAAAAGATAGAGAAATAAATAAAACCAAAAAGAACCGAAGAAAAACGAAGAAAACAAGAAAATAAAAGAAAACCCACCGAAAACCGGGAAAATATAAAAACCTGTGAAATACAACAGAAGGTATAACAAAGAAAAAAAATAAAAATCAATGAAACCCTATGGGGAATAACAAAAATTATCAAAGAATAAGAAATGAAAGGAAAATAGAGAAAAACAAATCAAAGCATAGCCAACCTATAGCAAGCGAATCATACGCTAATGGTCGTCCAGCTCGCGTTGCGACTTACGCGAGAAACGCTAATGTCTCGCTATAAGCTAGAGATGGCTCACGTGTGTATTAGTTGTATTTGGTCCATCAGAGATCAGATTATAAATGTATTGGACATCTCTATACTCTGGTTTTGTTTTTACTATTGTAGCATTTGCTAAGTATATATCTGCATTGACAGTGTACAAGAAAAAAGCTGATTGGTAATGCTACCTGTCTCCACGTGCTTGCTCCTTAGAGCTTGTTTTTCTTTTTTGCAGGAATTGTTTTCGATCGGCTTATTATTTGTCACGACAATACAATGAACATAAAAAAAATTATATTCAGGTCTATAGACCACCTAGCGATGACTAGAAGCACTAGAGCGAGCTTGTTATTGACTTTAACCATCCTATCATTTTCACATGTCTGTTTGATTGTTTAATAATGCTATTTTTTGTATAGCCGTCGGCCAGATCTGTCACGCTAATAATTTATTGTAATGATGTATTGTGAAATTATCGACTAGATCTAAATTCCAGGCAACTTATGTTAGTATGGTAGTACTTCATGAAATACTTTGCTATTTACCTAAATCGAAATGTAATGACAAAATTATGAAAGATATACTTTCCGAATAACCATATTGACAAAACCGTATTTATCGAATTAATCAACTTGTGACCATGACCCATGTGCCGTCCGTGATGTGCCAACCACCAGAAAGCTACCTTGAACGATTAGATTTGAGCAGGATTTTGACACCTAACAAGATGTTCCCAAGCTGATAACTGAAGGCGGCAGTTGTAGCAGCCGTAAATGGATGGATCCAAGTACAAATCAGTAACATTTGTACACACATGTGCCGTCCCTGAAGTGCCAACCAGAAGAAAGCTACCTTGAACGATTAGATCTGAGCAGGATGTTGACACCTGACAAGATGTTCACAACCTGATAACTGAAAGTGGCAGTTGTAGCAGCCATAAATGGTTGAATCCAAGTAAGTTCTGAATGATTAGGTTTAAATACCTGTCGTGCTCTAGTGCTATCTGAATTTTGACAACCCAAACGTTGATTACCTTTTTCCAGAAAACTTTCAGTATATTCATCTTCAATCATGGCACTACAAAGAACACAGGACATAATAAAAAATATATTCAGACAAGTAGACAACCTAGCGACAACTGCAAGTACTGAAGCAAGCTGAAGGAGCGCACCGAAGCCGGGCAAAATTTGTTGTAATAGACTGTCTGAAAGTCATCGTGCTAAGACACAATAGGACTAGTGCACCAGAATAGCAACTGTCGTGACGGTAGAAAATTTGATGTTTGAGGCCCGCACCAAATTTCAAATCATTTGGACATTAGAGAAGCTCTTAGGAAAACAGTCGAATCGGGCCAAAACAGTACATGAATATTAAACATTTTCAGAGATCCACAGCTTGTCTTTTTTGTCGAGAGCCGCTCAGATATCCAAATGATATGAAAATTGAAGCAGACCTCACGCATCAATTTATCTACCGCACAATTTTGTTTCATATTTTTCAAATTTTTATTGTATTTGTTTTGTTTGTTTTCGTCAGCGTGGTTGCAGATGAGCTCGGGTGCAGAAATAGATTTTCGTCTTTTGTGTCTCTGTTAAGTCGCTTAAAAATCTCATATTTTTCTTAGAGCCTAATATAAACAGTCAATCCTCCCTCTAAGTATAGAGATGAAGGTTGGGATTGTGGTTTGCTACTGTTAGCACTCCGCAATGCATCATAACTTATATCAAAGGATTATGTTGACATTTGATTATGTTTACAAACAAGAATATCTTTCATTAGATACACTTTAATGTCATTTCTAACATGAATATTCATTTCAAATTTAAAATTTATATTATGTAAGTTAGGTCAAAATATAAATAGTTATATCAATTTAATTTCCAAAGTTGCATAAATAATGACAAACACTATGTTCATCAGGTTCAATGTTCTTTTTTGCTATCTACAACTGATCCGACCACACTAACACAAGTCGTCTCAAGTACAAATCAGTAACACTTGTTGCTATTCTTCCTCAAATGGAACATTTACTTTGTATGTTTTTAGTGATATTATATATATAATATAAACATAAATCGCCACCACTCCCAATTTATAAAATTCTGAGTTTTAGTAAACATAAAAGTTATTATTACATTGCAAAAAACATACCTAGCCCGTACAGGTGCACAGGTTGATGACTAGTTATAAAAAATGTTAATCATATATTTCGAAATTTTTAAACATATGTCGATTAAATGTTTCACATTTATATGAAAAATGTATAATATTTATATAAATAATAGACATCCAACTCTATTTGAAAAATTACTAATAATTTTATTGAAAAACTTAAAGA
Organism: Triticum timopheevii; assembly: GCA_963921465.1. NCBI lineage: Eukaryota > Viridiplantae > Streptophyta > Magnoliopsida > Poales > Poaceae > Triticum > Triticum timopheevii. Next base: position 47,928,623 of record OY997264.1, on the reverse strand, counting down.
TGTATTTAAATACTATTAGTGCATAAGAATTGTAGAAATCAAAAAAATGTTTTTAGGAATGATAATTATGTATTTTAAAAATGTTTAATATGTATAACCATAATGTTTCACATGTACATGAAGATGCACATAGAAATCCCTGGAAAAAAGATACAAACAACACATACAAAAAGTCACAAAAAGTATTCTAAAACGAAAGAAAATCCGTCTAAAACCAAAAACAACACTTAAAAAAAGGGATACCTGAAGAAAATGGAAATAAATCGGTGAAAAAGATAGAGAAATAACTAAATCCAAAAAGAACCAAAGAAAAACGAAGAAAACAAGAAAATAATGGAAAAACCGTCGAAAACCGGGAATATATAAAAACCAGTGAAAGAAAACAGAAGGTATAACGAAGGGAAAAAATTAAAAATCAATGAGACCCTATGGGAAAAAACAAAAATTATCAAAGAAAAACAAATGAAAGGAAAATAGAGAAAAATAGAAAAATCACAGCATAGCCAACCTATAGCAAGCGAATCATACGCTAATGGTCATCCTGCTCGCGTTGCGACTGGCGCAAGAAACGCTACCGCCTCGCTATAAGCTAGAGATGGGTCACTTGTGTATTAGTTGTATTTGGTCCATCAAGATCAGATTATGCATGTATTGGACATCTCTATACTCTGGTTTTGTTTTTACTATTGTAGCATTTGGTAAGTATATATCTGCATGGTATTGTACAAGAAAAAAAGCTGCTTGGTAATGCTACCCGTCTCCACGTGCTTGCTCCTCAGAGCTTGTTTTTCGTTTTTGCAGGAATTGTTTTCGATCTTCTTATTATTTGTCACGACAATACAATGAACATAAAAAAAATTATATTCAGGTCTATAGACCACTTAGCGACGACTAGAAGCACTAGAGCGAGCTTGTTATTAACTTTAACCATGCTATCATTTTCACATGTATGTTTGATTGTTTAATGATGCAATCTTTTGTATAGCAGTCGGCTAGATCTGTCACGCTAATAATTTATTGTAATGATGTATTGTGAAATCATCGACTAGATCTAAATTCCAGGCAACTTTTGTTAGTATGTTAGTACTTAATGAAATACTTTGCTATTTACCAAAACTGAAATGTATTAACAAAAATATGAAAGATGTACTTGCCGAATAAACATATTGACAAAACCGTATTTAACGAATTAATCAACTTGTGACCACGACCCATGTGTCGTCCGTGATGTGCCAACCAGAAGAAAGCTACCTTGAACTATTAGATCTGAGCAGGATGTTGACACCTGACAAGATGTTCACAACCTGATAACCGAAGGCGGCAGTTGTAGCAGCCGTAAATGGTTGAATCCAAGTATAAATCAGTAATATTTGTACAACCGTGTGTCGTCCGTGATGTGCCAACCAGAAGAAAGCTACCTTGAACGATTAGATCCGAGCAGTATGTTGACACCTGACAAGATGTTCACAACCTGATAACTGAAAGCGGCAGTTGTAGCAGCCGCAAATGGTTGAATCCAAGTAAGTCTGAATGATTAGGTTTAAATACCTGTCGTGCTATAGTGCCATCTAAATTTTGACAACCCAAACGTTGATTAACTTTTTTTTTCCGGAAAACTTTCAGTATATTCATCTTCAATCATAGCAGTACAAAGAACACGAGACGTAATAAAAAATATATTCAGATAAGTAGACAACCTAGCAACAACTGCAAGTACCGAAGCAAGCTGAAGGCGCGCACCGGAGCCGGACAAAACTTTTTATTATAGACAGTGTGAAAGTCGTCGTGCTAAGACACAATAGGACTAGCACCAGAATAGCAACCGTCGTGACGGTAGAAAAATTGATGTTTGAGGCCCGCTTCAAATTTAAACTCATTTGGACATTTAAGAAGCTCTTAGGAAAAACATCAAATCGGGCCAAAACAGTACATGAATAGTAAACTTTTTCACAGACCCACAACTTGTCTTTTTTGTCGAGAGCCGCTCAGATATCCAAATGATATGAAAATTGGAGCGTACCTCACGCATCAATTTATCTACCGCATATTTTTTTCACATTTTTATTGTATTTGTTTTTATTTTTTCGTCAGCGTGCGTGCAGATGAACTCGGGGGCAGAAATGGATTTTCGTCTTTCGTGTCTCTAATAACTCGCCTAAAAATCTCATAGTTTTCTTAGTGCCTAATATACAGAGTTAATCCTCCCAATAAATATAGAGATGAAGGTTGGGATTGTGGTTTGCTACTATTAGCACACCGCAATGCATCATATCTTATATCAAAGCATTATGTTGCATTTGATTATGTTTGCAAACAAGAATATCTTTCATTAGATACACTTTGATATCATTTCAAACATGATTTTTAATTTCAAATTTTAAATTTATATTATGTAAGTTAGGTCAAAATATAAATAGTTGTATCAATTTAATTGCTAAAGTTGTATAAATATTGACAAACACTATGTTCATGAGGTTCAATGTTCTTTTTTGTTGACTACAACTGATCCGGCCACACTAACACAAGTCATCTCAAGTACAAATAAGTAACATTTGTTGCTATTCTTCCTCAAATGGAACATTTACTTTGTATGTTTTTTAGTGATATTATGTATATAATATAAACATAAATCGCCGCCACTCCCAATTTATAAAATTCCGAGTTTTAGTAAACATAAAAGTTATTATTACATTGCAAAAAACATACCTAGCCCGTGCAGGTGCACAGGTTGATGACTAGTTATAAAAAAATTTAATCGTATATTTCGAAATTTTTAAACATATGTTAATTAAATGTTTCACATTATATGAATAATGTATAATATTTATGAAAATAATAGACACCCAACTCTATTTGAAAAATTACTAATAATTATATTGAAAAATTTAAATATGTATTTAAATATTATTGGTGCATAAAAATTGTAGAAATCAAAAAATTGTTTATAGGAATGATAATTTTGTATTTTAAAAATGTTTAATATGTATAACCATAATGTTTCACATGTACATGAAAATGCACATAGAAATACCTGGAAAAAAGATACAAACAACACATACAAAAAGTCACAAAAAAAATTCTAAAACGGAAGAAAAAACGACTAAAACCAAAAACAACACTTAAAAAAAGGGATACCTGAAGAAAATGGAAATAAAACGGTGAAAAAGATAGAGAAATAACTAAATCCAAAAAGAACAAAAGAAAAACGAAGAAAACAAGAACATAATGGAAAAACCGTCGAAAACCGGGAATATATAAAAACCAGTGAAAGAAAACAAAAGGTATAACAAAGGAAAAAAATAAAAATCAATGAAACCCTATGGGAAAAATCACAGCATAGCCAACCTATAGCAAGCGAATCATACGCTAATGGTCGTCCAGCTCGCGCTGCGACTGACGCAAGAAACGCTACCGTCTCGCTATAAGCTAGAGATGGCTCACTTCTGTATTAGTTGTATTTGGTCCATCAAGATCAGCTTATGCATATATTGGACATGTCTATACTCTGGTTTCGTTTTACTATTGTAGCATTTGGTAAGTATATATCTGCTTGGTAATGCTACTTGTCTCCACGTGCTTGCTCCTCAGAGCTTGTTTTTCTTTTTTGCGGGAATTGTCTTCGATCTTCTTATTATTTGTCACGACAATTCAATGAACATAAAAAAAATTATATTCAGGTCTATAGACCACCTAGCGACGACTAGAAGCACTAGAGCGAGCTTGTTATTAACTTTAACCATCCTATCATTTTCACATGTATGTTTGATTGTTTAATAATGCAATCTTTTGTATAGCAGTCGGCCAGATCTGTTACGCTAATAATTTATTGTAATGATGTACTGTGAAATCATCGACTAGATCTAAATTCCAGGCAACTTTTGTTAGTATGGTAGTACTTAATGAAATACTTTGCTATTTACCAAAACCGAAATGTATTGACAAAAATATGAAAGATGTACTTGCCGAATAACCATATTGACAAAACCGTATTTAATGAATTAATCAACTTGTGACCACGACCCATGTGCCGTCCGTGATGTGCCAACCACAAGAAAGCTACCTTGAACTATTATATCTGAGCAGGATGTTCACAACCTGATAACCGAAGGCGGCAGTTGTAAATGTAGCCGTAAATGGTTGAATCCAAGTATAAATTGGTAATATTTGTACAACCATGTGTCGTGCGTGATGTTCCAACCAGAAGAAAGCTAGCTTGAACGATTAGATCCGAGCAGTATGTTGACACCTGACAAGATGTTCACAACCTGATAACTGAAAGCGGCAGTTGTAGCAGCCGGAAATGGTTGAATCCAAGTAAGTTCTGATGATTAGATTTAAATACCTGTCATGCTATAGTGCCATCTCAATTTTCACAACCCAAACGTTGATTAACTTTTTTCGGAAAACTTTCAGTATATTCATCTTCAATCATGGCAGTACAAAGAACACAAGACATAATAAAAAAATATTCAGATAAGTAGACAACCTAGCCACAACTGCAAGTACTGAAGCAAGCTGAAGGCGTGCACCGGAGCCGGACAAAACTTTTTATAATAGACTGTGTGAAAGTCGTCGTGCTAAGACACAATAGGACTAGCACCAGAATAGCAACCGTCGCGACGGTAGAAAATTTGATGTCTGAGGCCCTCTTCAAATTTCAAATCATTTGGACATTTAAGAAGCTCTTAGGAAAAACATCAAATCGGGCCAAAACAGTATATGAATAGTAAACTTTTTCACAGACCCACAACTTGTCTTTTTTGTCGAGAGCCGCTCAGATATCCAAATGGAATGAAAATTGAAGCGTACCTCACGCATCAATTTATCTACCGCATATTTTTTTTCAAATTTTTATTGTATTTGTTTTTATTTTTTTCGTCAGCGTGCATGCAGATGAACTCAGGGGCAGAAATGGATTTTCGTCTTTTGTGTCTCTATTAAGTCCCCTAAAAATCTCATAGTTTTCTTAGTGCCTAATATACAGAGTTAATCCTCCCTCTAAATATAGAGATGAAGGTTGGGATTGTGGTTTGCTACTGTTAGCACACCGCAATGCATCATATCTTATATCAAAGGATTAGGTTGCATTTGATTATGTTTGCAAACAAGAATATCTTTCATTAGATACACTTTGATATCATTTCTAACATGATTTTTCATTTCAAATTTAAAATTTATATTATGTAAGTTAGGTCAAACTATAAATAGTTATATCAATTTAATTGCTAATGTTGCATAAATATTGACAAACACTATGTTTATCAGGTTCAATGTTCTTTTTTGCTGACTACAACTGATCCGACCACACTAACACAAGTCGTCTCAAGTACAAATCAGTAACATTTGTTGCTATTCTTCCTCAAATGGAACATTTACTTTGTATGTTTTTAGTGATATTATATATATAATATAAACATAAATCGCCACCACTCCCAATTTATAAAATTCCGAGTTTTAGAAAACATAAAAGTTATTACTACATTACAAAAAACATACCTAGCCCGTGCAGGTGCACAGGTTGATGACTAGTTATAAAAAATGTTAATTGTATATTTTGTAATTTTTAAACATATGTCAATTAAATGTTTCACATTTATATGAAAAGTGTATAATATTTATGAAAATAATAGACATCCAACTCTATTTGAAAAATTACTAATAATTATATTGAAAAATTTAAAGATGTATTTAAATATTATTGGTGCATAAGAATTGTAGAAATCAAAAAAATGTTTTTAGGAATGATAATTATGTATTTTAAAATTGTTTAATATGTATAACCATAATGTTTCACATGTACATGAAAATGCACATAGAAATCCCTGGAAAAAAGATACAAACAACACATACAAAAAGTCACAAAAAAATTCTAAAACGGAAGAAAAACCGACTAAAACCGGAAACAACACTTAAAAAAAGGGATAGCTGAATAAAATGGAAATAAACCGGTGAGAAAGTTAGAGAAATAACTAAATCCAAAAATAACCAAAGAAAAACGAAGAAAACAAGAAAATAATGGAAAAACCGTCAAAAACCGGGAATATATAAAAACCACTGAAAGAAAACAGAAGGTATAACGAAGGAAAAAAATAAAAATCAATGAAACCCTATGGGAAAAAACAAAAATTATCAAAGAAAAATAAATGAAAGGAAAATAGAGAAAAATAGAAAAATCACAGCATAGCCAACCTATAGCAAGCGAATCATACGCTAATGGTCGTCCTGCTCGCGTTGCGACTGACACAAGAAACGCTACCGTCTCGCTATAAGCTAGAGATGGCTCACTTGTGTATTAGTTGTATTTGGTCCATCAAGATCAGATTATGCATGTATTGGACATCTCTATACTCTGGTTTTGTTTTTACTATTATAGCATTTGGTAAGTATATATCTGCATGGCAGTGTACAAGAAAAAAAGGGGCTTGGTAATGCTACCTGTCTCCACGTGCTTACTCCTCAGAGCTTGTTTTTCTTTTTTGCAGGAATTGTTTTCGATCTTCTTATTATTTGTCACGACAATACAATGAACATAAAAAAATTATATTCAGGTCTATAGACCACCTAGCGACGACTAGAAGCACTAGAGCGAGCTTGTTATTAACTTTAACCATCCTATCATTTTCACATGTATGTTTGATTGTTTAATAATGCAATCTTTTGTATAGCAGTCGGCCAGATCTGTTACGCTAATAATTTATTGTAATGATGTACTGTGAAATCATCGACTAGATCTAAATTCCAGACAACTTTTGTTAGTATGGTAGTACTTAATGAAATACTTTGCTATTTACCAAAACCGAAATGTATTGACAAAAATATGAAAGATGTACTTGCCGAATAACCATATTGACAAAACCGTATTTAATGAATTAATCAACTTGTGACCACGACCCATGTGCCGTCCGTGATGTGCCAACCACAAGAAAGCTACCTTGAACTATTATATCTGAGCAGGATGTTGGCACCTGACAAGATGTTCACAACCTGATAACCGAAGGCGGCAGTTGTAAATGCAGCCGTAAATGGTTGAATCCAAGTATAAATCAGTAATATTTGTACAACCATGTGTCGTGCGTGATGTGCCAACCAGAAGAAAGCTAGCTTGAACGATTAGATCCGAGCAGTATGTTGACACCTGACAAGATGTTCACAACCTGATAACTGAAAGCGGCAGTTGTAGCAGCCGCAAATGGTTGAATCCAAGTAAGTTCTGAATGATTAAGTTTAAATACCTGTCATGCTATAGTGCCATCTCAATTTTCACAACCCAAACGTTGATTAACTTTTTTCCGGAAAACTTTCAGTATATTCATCTTCAATCATGGCAGTACAAAGAACACAAGACATAATAAAAAAATATTCAGATAAGTAGACAACCTAGCAACAACTGCAAGTACTGAAGCAAGCTGAAGGCATGCACCGGAGCCGGACAAAACTTTTTATAATAGACTGTGTGGAAGTCGTCGACACAATAGGACTAGCACCAGAATAGCAACCGTCGCGACGGTAGAAAATTTGATGTTCGAGGCCCTCTTCAAATTTCAAATCATTTGGACATTTAAGAAGATCTTAGGAAAAACGTCAAATAGGGCCAAAACAGTATATGATAGTAAACTTTTTCACAGACCCACAACTTGTCTTTTTTGTCGAGAGCCGCTCAGATATCCAAATGGTATGAAAATTGAAGCGTACCTCACGCATCAATTTATCTACCGCATATTTTTTTTTCAAATTTTTATTGTATTTTTTTTTATTTTTTTGGTTAGCGTGCATGCAAATGAACTCGGGGGCAGAAATGGATTTTCGTCTTTTGTGTCTCTATTAAGTCGCCTAAAAATCTCATAGTTTTCTTAGTGCCTAATATACAGAGTTAATCCTCCCTCTAAATATAGAGATGAAGGTTGGGATTGTGGTTTGCTACTGTTAGCACACCGCAATGCATCATATCTTATATCAAAGGATTAGGTTGCATTTGATTATGTTTGCAAACAAGAATATCTTTCATTAGATACACTTTGATATCATTTCTAACATGATTTTTCATTTCAAATTTAAAATTTATATTATGTAAGTTAGGTCAAACTATAAATAGTTATATCAATTTAATTGCTAAAGTTGCATAAATATTGACAAACACTATGTTCATCAGGTTCAATGTTCTTTTTTGCTGACTACAACTGATCCGACCACACTAACACAAGTCGTCTCAAGTACAAATCAGTAACATTTGTTACTATTCTTCCTCAAATGGAACATTTACTTTGTATGTTTTTAGTGATAATATATATATATAATATAAACATAAATCGCCACCACTCCCAATTTATAAAATTCCGAGTTTTAGAAAACATAAAAGTTATTACTACATTACAAAAAACATACCTAGCCCGTGCAGGTGCACAGGTTGATGACTAGTTATAAAAAATGTTAATCGTATATTTTGTAATTTTTAAACATATGTTAATTAAATGTTTCACATTTATATGAAAAGTGTATCATATTGATGAAAATAATAGACATCCAACTCTATTTGAAAAATTACTAATAATTATATTGAAAACTTTAAAGATGTATTTAAATATTATTGGTGCATAAGAATTGTAGAAATCAAAAAAATGTTTTTAGGAATGATAATTATGTATTTTAAAAATTTTTAATATGTATAACCATAATGTTTCACATGTACATGAAAATGCACATAGAAATCCCTGGAAAAAAGATACAAACAACACATACAAAAAGTCACAAAAAAATTCTAAAACGGAAGAAAAACCGACTAAAACTGAAAACAACACTTAAAAAAAGGGATAGCTGAAGAAAATGGAAATAAACCGGTGAGAAAGTTAGAGAAATAACTAAATCCCAAAAGAACCAAAGAAAAATGAAGAAAACAAGAAAATAATGGAAAAACCGTCAAAAACCGGGAATATATAAAAACCACTGAAAGAAAACAGAAGGTATAGCGAAGGAAAAATAATAAAAATCAATGAAACCCTGTGGGAAAAAACAAAAATTATCAAAGAAAAATAAATGAAAGGAAAATAGAGAAAAATAGAAAAATCACAGCATAGCCAACCTATAGCAAGCGAATCATACGCTAATGGTCGTCCTTCTCGCGTTGCGACTGACACAAGAAACGCTACCGTCCCGCTATAAGCTAGAGATGGCTCACTTGTGTATTAGTTGTATTTGGTCCATCAAGATCAGATTATGCATGTATTGGACATCTCTATACTCTGGTTTTGTTTTTACTATTATAGCATTTGGTAAGTATATATCTGCATGGCAGTGTACAAGAAAAAAAGGGGCTTGGTAATGCTACCTGTCTCCACATGCTTGCTCCTCAGAGCTTGTTTTTCTTTTTTGCAGGAATTGTTTTCGATCTTCTTATTATTTGTCACGACAATACAATGAACATAAAAAAATTATATTCAGGTCTATAGACCACCTAGCGACGACTAGAAGCACTAGAGCGAGCTTGTTATTAAGTTCAACCATCCTATCATTTTCACATGTATGTTTGATTGTTTAATAATGCAATCTTTTGTATAGCAGTCGTCCAGATCTGTTACGCTAATAATTTATTGTAATGATCTACTGTGAAATCATCGACTAGATCTAAATTCCAGACAACTTTTGTTAGTATGGTAGTACTTAATGAAATACTTTGCTATTTACCAAAACCGAAATGTATTGACAAAAATATGAAAGATGTACTTGCCGAATAACCATATTGACAAAACCGTATTTAATGAATTAATCAACTTGTGACCACGACCCATGTGTCATCCGTGATGTGCCAACCACAAGAAAGCTACCTTGAACTATTATATCTGAGCAGGATGTTGGCACCTGACAAGATGTTCACAACCTGATAACCGAAGGCGGCAGTTGTAAATGCAGCCGTAAATGGTTGAATCCAAGTATAAATCAGTAATATTTGTACAACCATGTGTCGTGCATGATGTGCCAACCAGAAGAAAGCTAGCTTGAACGATTAGATCCGAGTAGTATGTTGACACCTGACAAGATGTTCACAACCTGATAACTGAAAGCGGCAGTTGTAGCAGCCGCAAATGGTTGAATCCAAGTAAGTTCTGAATGATTAGGTTTAAATACCTGTCATGCTATAGTGCCATCTCAATTTTCACAACCCAAACGTTGATTAACTTTTTTTCGAAAAACTTTTAGTATATTCATCTTCAATCATGGCAGTACAAAGAACACAAGACATAATAAAAAAATATTCAGATAAGTAGACAACCTAGCAACAACTGCAAGTACTGAAGCAAACTGAAGGCGTGCACCGGAGCTGGACAAAACTTTTTATAATAGACTGTGTGAAAGTCGTCGTGCTAAGACACAATAGGACTAGTACCAGAATAGCAACCGTCGCGACGGTAGAAAATTTGATGTTTGAGGCCCTCTTCAAATTTCAAATCATTTGTACATTTAAGAAGCTCTTAGGAAAAACGTCAAATCAGGCCAAAACAGTATATGAATAGTAAACTTTTTCATAGACCCACAACTTGTCTTTTTTGTCGAGAGCCGCTCAGTTATCCAAATGGTATGAAAATTGAAGCGTACCTCACGCATCAATTTATCTACCACATATTTTTTTTCAAAATTTTATTGTATTTGTTTTTATTTTTTTCGTCAGCGTGCATGCAGATGAACTCGGGGGCAGAAATGGATTTTCGTCTTTTGTGTCTCTATTAAGTCGCCTAAAAATCTCATAGTTTTCTTAGTGCCTAATATACAGAGTTAATCCTCCCTCTAAATATAGAGATGAAGGTTGGGATTGTGGTTTGCTACTGTTAGCACACCGCAATGCATCATATCTTATATCAAAGGATTAGGTTGCATTTGATTATGTTTGCAAACAAGAATATCTTTCATTAGATACACTTTGATATCATTTCTAACATGATTTTTCATTTCAAATTTAAAATTTATATTATGTAAGTTAGGTCAAACTATAAATAGTTATATCAATTTAATTGCTAAAGTTGCATAAATATTGACAAACACTATGTTCATCAGGTTCAATGTTCTTTTTTGCTGACTACAACTGATCTGACCACACTAACACAAGTCGTCTCAAGTACAAATCAGTAACATTTGTTGCTATTCTTCCTCAAATGGAACATTTACTTTGTATGTTTTTAGTGATATTATATATATAATATAAACATAAATCGCCACCACTCCCAATTTATAAAATTCCGAGTTTTAGAAAACATAAAAGTTATTACTACATTACAAAAAACATACCTAGCCCGTGCAGGTGCACAGGTTGATGACTAGTTATAAAAAATGTTAATCGTATATTTCGAAATTTTTAAACATATGTCAATTAAATGTTTCACATTTATATGAAAAATGTATAATATTTATGAAAATAATAGACATCCAACTCTATTTGAAAAATTACTAATAATTATATTGAAAAATTTAAAGATGTATTTAAATATTATTGGTGCATAAGAATAGTAGAAATCAAAAAAATGTTTTTAGGAATGATAATTATGTATTTTAAAATTGTTTAATATGTATAACCATAATGTTTCACATGTACATGAAAAAGACATAGAGATCCCTGAAAAAAAGATACAAACAACACATACAAAAAGTCACAAAAAAAATTCTAAAACGGAAGAAAAACCGACTAAAACCAAAAACAACACTTAAAAAAGGGATACCTGAAGAAAATGGAAATAAACCGGTGAGAAAGTTAGAGAAATAACTAAGTCCAAAAAGAACCAAAGAAAAACGAAGAAAACAAGAAAATAATGGAAAACCCGTCGAAAACCGGGAATATATAAAAACCACTGAAAGAAAACAGAAGGTATAACGAAGGAAAAAAATAAAAATCAATGAAACCCTATGGGAAAAAACTAAAATTATCAAAGAAAAATGAATGAAAGGAAAATAGAGAAAAATAGAAAAATCACAGCATAGCCAACCTATAGCAAGCGAATCATACGCTAATGGTCGTCCTGCTCGCGTTGCGACTGACACAAGAAACGCTACCGTCTCGCTATAAGCTAGAGATGGCTCACTTGTGTATTAGTTGTATTTGGTACATCAAGATCAGATTATGCATGTATTGGACATCTCTATACTCTGGTTTTGTTTTTACTATTATAGCATTTGGTAAGTATATATCTGCATGGCAGTGTACAAGAAAAAAAGCTGCTTGGTAATGCTACCTGTCTCCACGTGCTTACTCCTCAGAGCTTGTTTTTCTTTTTTGCAGGAATTGTTTTCGATCTTCTTACTATTTGTCACGACAATAAAATGAACATAAAAAAATTATATTCAGGTCTATAGACCACCTAGCGACGACTAGAAGCACCATAGCGAGCTTGTTATTAACTTTAACCATCCTATCATTTTCACATGTATGTTTGATTATTTAATAATGCAATCTTTTGTATAGCAGTCGGCCAGATCTTTCACGATAATAATTTATTGTAATGATGTGTTGTGAAATCATCGACTAGATCTAAATTCCAGGCAACTTTTGTTAGTATGGTAGTACTTAATGAAATACTTTGCTATTTACCAAAACCGAAATGTATTAACAAAAATATGAAAGATGTACTTGCCGAATAACCATATTGACAAAATCGTATTTAACGAATTAATCAACTTGTGACCACGGCCCATGTGCCGTCCGTGATATGCCAACCACAAGAAAGCTACCTTGAACTATTAGATCTAAGCAGGATGTTGACACCTGATAAGATGTTCACAACCTGATAACCGAAGGCGGCAGTTGTAGCAGCCATAAATGGTTGAATCCAAGTATAAATCAGTAATATTTATACAACCATGTGTCGTCCGTGATGTGCCAACCAGAAGAAAGCTACCTTGAACGATTAGATCCGAGCAGTATGTTGACACCTGACAAGATGTTCACTACCTGATAACTGAAAGAGGTAGTTGTAGCAGCCGCAAATGGTTGAATCCAAGTAAGTTCTGAATGATTAGGTTTAAATACCTGTCGTGCTATAGTGCCATCTCAATTTTGACAATCCAAACATTGATTAACTTTTTTTCGAAAAACTTTCTGTATATTCATCTTCAATCATGGCAGTACAAAGAGCACAAGACGTAATAAAAAATATATTCACATAAGTAGACAACCTAGCAACATCTGCAAGTACTGAAGCAAGCTGAAGGCGCGCACCGGAGCCGGACAGAACTTTTTATAATAGACAGTGTGAAAGTCGTCGTGCTAAGACACAATAGACTAGCACCAGAATAGCAACAGTCGTGATGGTAGAAAATTTGATGTTTGAGGCCTGCTTCAAATTTCAAATCATTTGGACATTTAAGAAGCTCTTCGGAAAAATGTCAAATCGGGCCAAAACAGTACATAAATAGTAAACTTTTTCACAGACCCACAACTTGTCTTTTTTGTCGAGAGCCGCTCACATATCCAAATGATATGAAAATTGGAGCGTACCTCACACATCAATTTATCTACCGCATATTTTTTTCAAATCTTTATTGTATTTTTTTATTTTTTTGTCAGCGTGCGTGCAGATGAGCTCGGGGGCAGAAGTGGATTTTCGTCTTTTTTGTCTCTATTAAGTCGCTTAAAAATCTCATAGTTTTCTTAATGCCTAATATACAAAGTTAATCCTCCCTCTAAATTTAGAGATGAAGGTTGGGATTGTGGTTTGCTACTGTTAGCACACCACAATGCATCATATGTTATATCAAAGGATTACGTTGCATTTGATTATGTTTGCAAACAAGAATATCTTTCATTAGATACACTTTGATATCATTTCTAACATGATTTTTTATTTCAAATTTAAAATTTATATTATGTAAGTTAGGTCAAGCTATAAATAGTTATATCAATTTAATTGCTAAAGTTGCATAAATATTGAAAAACACTATGTTCATCAGGTTCAATGTTCTTTTTTGCTGACTACAACTGATGCGACCACACTAACACAAGTCGTCTCAAGTACTCCCTCCATTCCAAAATATAGTGCGCCCGCGCTTCCCGAGGTCCAATTTTGACCATAAATTTAACCAACGAGACCAACTGCGGCGGGAGAAAAAATTATATAATTGAAAACTTCATTCGAATACGAATTCACTGAAATAATTTTTGCTCCACCGCAATCGGTCTTGGCAGTTAAATTTACGGTCAAAGTTGAAGCACGTGGATAGAGGAAGCACTACATTGTGGAATGGAGGGAGTACAAATCAGTAACATTTGTTGCTATTCTTCCTCAAATGGAACATTTACTTTGTATGTTTTTAGTGATATAATATATATAATATAAACATAAATCGCCACCACTCCCAATTTATAAAATTCCGAGTTTTAGAAAACATAAAATTTATTATTACATTGCAAAAAATATACCTAGCCCGTGCAGGTGCACAGGTTAATGACCAGTTATAAAAAATGTTAATCCTATATTTCGAAATTTTTAAATAAAATGTTTCACATTTATATGAAAAATGTATAATATTTATGAAAATAATGGACATCCAACTCTATTTGAAAAATTACTAATAATTATATTGAAAAATTTAAAGATGTATTTAAATATTATTGGTGCATAAGAATTGTAGTAATCAAAAAATTGTTTTTAGAAATGATAATTATGTATTTTAAAAATGTTTAATATGTATAACTATAATGTTTCACATGTACATGAAAAATGCACATAGAAATCCCTGGAAAAAATATACAAGCAACACATACAAAAAGTCACAAAAAAATTCTAAAACGAAAGAAAAACCGACTAAAACCAAAAACAACACTTAAAAAAAGGGATACCTGAAGAAAATGGAAACAAACCGGTGAAAAAGATAGAGAAATAGCTAAATCCAAAAAGAACCGAAGAAAAACGAAGAAAACAAGAAAATAATGAAAAAACCGTGAAAAACCGGGAAAATATAAAAATCACTGAAAGAAAACAGAAGGAATAACGAAGGAAAAAAATAAAAATCAATGAAACCCTATGGGAAAAAACAAAAATTATCAAAGAAAAATAAATGAAAAGAAAATAGAGAAAAATAGAAAAATCACAGCATAGCCAACCTATAGCAAGCGAATCATACGCTAATGGTCGTCCTGCTGGCGTTGCGACTAACGCAAGAAATGCTACCGTCTCGCTATAAGCTAGAGATGGCTCACTTGTGTATTAGTTGTATTTGGTCCATCAAGATCAGATTATGCATGTATTGGACATCTCTATACTCTGGTTTTGTTTTTACTATTAAAGCATTTGGTAAGTATATATCTGCATGGCAGTGTACAAGAAAAACAGCTTCTTGGTAATGCTACCTGTCTCCACGTGCTTGCTCCTCAGAGCTTGTTTTTCTTTTTTGCAGGAATTGTTTTCGATCTTCTTATTATTTGTCACGACAATACAATGAACATAAAAAAAAATATTTAGGTCTATAGACCACCTAGCGACAACTAGAAGCACTAGAGCAAGCTTGTTATTAACTTTAACCATCCTATCATTTTCACATGTATGTTTGATTGTTTAATAATGCAATCTTTTGTATAGCAGTCGGCCAGATCTTTCACGATAATAATTTATTGTAATGATGTATTGTGAAATCATAGACTAGATGTAAATTCCAGGCAACTTTTGTTAGTATGGTAGTACTTAATGAAATACTTTGCTATTTACCAAAACGGAAATATATTAACAAAAATATGAAAGATGTACTTGCCAAATAACCATATTGACAAAATCGTATTTAACGAATTAATCAACTAGTGACCATGACCCATGTGTCGTCCGTGATGTGCCAACCAGAAGAAAGCTACCTTGAACGATTAGATCCGAGCAGTATGTTGACACCTGACAAGATGTTCACAACCCGATAACTGAAAGCGGCAGTTGCAGCAGCCGCAAATGGTTGAATCCAAGTAATTTCTGAGTGATTAGGTTTAAATACCTGTCGTGCTATAGCGCCATCTCAATTTTGACAACCCATACGTTGATTAACTTTTCTTCGGAAAACTTTTAGTATATTCATCTCTTATCATGGCAGTACAAAGAACACAAGACATAATAAAAAATATAATCAGATAAGTAGACAACCTAGCAACAACTGCAAGTACTGAAGCAAGCTGAAGGTGCACACCGGAGCCGGACAAAACTTTTTATAATAGACAGTGTGAAAGTCGTCGTGCTAAGACACAATAGGACTAGCACCAGAATAGCAACCGTCGTGGCGGTAGAGATGTTTGAGGCCCACTTCCAATTTCAAATCATTTGGACATTTAATAAGCTCCTAGGAAAAACGTCAAATCAGGCCAAAACAGTACATGAATAGTAAACTTTTTCACAGACCCACAACTTGTCTTTTTTGTCGAGAGCCGCTCAGATATCAAAATGATATGAAAATTGGAGCGTACCTCACGCATCAATTTATCTACCACATTTTTTTCAAAATTTTATTGTATTTGTTTTTATTTTTTCGTCAACGTGCGTGCAGATGAGCTCGGGGGTAGAAATGGATTTTCGTTTTTTGTGTCTCTATTAAGTCGCCTAAAAATCTCATAGTTTTCTTAGTGCCTAATATACAAAGTTAATCCTCCCTCTAAATATAGAGATGAAGGTTGGGAATGTGGTTTGCTACTGTTAGCACACCGCAATGCATCATATCTTATATCAAAGGATTACGTTGCATTTGATTATGTTTGCAAACAAGAATATCTTTCATTAGATACACTTTGATATCATTTCTAACATGATTTTTCATTTCAAATTTAAAATTTATATTATGTAAGTTAGGTCAAACTATAAATAGTTATATCAATTTAATTGCTAAAGTTGCATAAATATTGACAAACACTATGTTCATCAGGCTCAATGTTCTTTTTTGCTGTCTACAACTAATCCGACCACACTAACACAAGTCGTCTCGAGTACAAATCAGTAACATTTGTTGCTATTCTTCCCCAAGTGGAACATTTACTTTGCATGTTTTTGTTAGTGATATTACACACACACACACACACACACACACACACACACACACACAGAGAGAGAGAGAGAGAGATAAACATAAATTGCCACCTCTCCCAATTTATAAAATTCCAGGTTTTAGTAAACATAAAAGTTATTATTTCACTGTAAAAAAAATACCTAGCCCGTGCAGGTGCACGCGTTGATGACTAGTTATAAAAAATGCTAATCCTATATTTGAAATTTGTTAAACATATGTCACATAAATGTTTCACATATATGAAAAATGTACAATATTTATGAAAATAGTAGACATCCAACTCTATTTGAAAAATACTAATAATTATATTGAAAAAAATATAAACATGTATTTATATATTATTGGTGCGTAAGAATTGTAGAAATCAACACAATTATTTTTAGGAATGATAGTTATGTATTTTAAAAATGTTTAATATGTATAAACATAATGTTTCACATGCACATGAAAAATGTAATTAGAAATCCGAGGAAAAAAGATACAAACAACACATACAAAAAGTCACTAAAAATATTCTAAAACGGAAGAAAAACCGACTAAAACCATAAACAACACTTATAAAGAAAGAAAGGAATGCCTGAAGAAAATGGAAGTAAACCGGTAAAACAGATAGAGAAATAAATAAAACCAAATAAACCGAAGAAAAATGAAGAAAACCAGAAAATAAAAGAAAAACCGCCTAATACCAGGAAAATATAAAACCAGTGAAAGAAAACAGAAGGTATAACGAAGGAAAAAAATAAAAATCAATGAAACCCTATGGGAAAAAATAAAAATTATCAAAAAAAACAAATGAAAGGAAAATAGGGAAAAACAAAGAAAGTCAAAGCATAGCCAACCTATAGCAAGCGAATCATACGCTAATGGTCGTCCCGCTCGCGTTGCGACTGACGCGAGAAACTCTACCATCTCGCTATAAGCTAGAGATGGCTCACGTGTGTATTAGTTGTAATTGGTCCATCAGAGATCAGATTATGCATGTATTGGACATCTCTATACTCTGGTTTTGTTTTTACTATTGTAGCATTTGCTAAGTATATATCTGCATTGGCAGTGTACAAGAAAAAAAAGCTGCTTGACAAGGCTACCTGTCTCCATGTGCTTGCTCCTCAGAGCTTGTTTTTCTTTTTTGCAGGAATTGTTTTCGATCTTCTTATTATTTTTCACGACAATACAATGAACATAAAAAATTATATTCAGGTCTATAGACCACCTAGCTATGACTAGAAGCACTAGAGCGAGCTTGTCAGATCGGTCACGCTAATAATTTATTGTGATGATGTATTGTGAAATCATCGACTAGATCTAAATTCCAGGCAACTTTTGTTAGTATGGTAGTACTTAATGAAATACTTTGCTATTTACGGAAACCGAAATGTATTGAACAAAATATGAAAGATGTACTTACCGAATAACCATATTGACCAAATCATATTTATCGAATTAATCAACTTGTGACCATGACCCCTGTGACGTCCGTTATGTGCCAACCAGAAGAAAGCTACCTTAAACAATTACATCTGAGCGGGATGTTGACACTGAAAAGATATTCACAACCTCATAACTGAAAGCGACAGTTGTAGCAGCCGTAAATGGTTGAATCCAAGTAAGTCCTGAATGATTAGGTTTAAATTAGTGTCATGCTCTAGTGCCATCTCAATTTTGACAAGCTAAACGTTGATTAACTTTTATCCGGAAAACTTCCAATATATTCATCTTCAATCATGGCAGTACAAAGAACACAAGACATAATAAAAGTTATATTCAGATAAGTAACCTAGCGACAACTGCAAGTACTGAAGCAAGCGAAGGCGCACACCGGAGCAGCGCAAAACTTCTTGTAATAAACATTCTAAAAGTCGCCATGCTAAGGCACAATAGGACTAGCGCACTAGAATATCAACCGTCATCGATGAAGAGTAGCGTAGATCGAAATGATACAACTGAAGACATACGAAGACACACCTCCGCACGCCCACGGATGATGCTAGACACATCACCGGGACAGGGCCTAGGTGGGGAGAACGAGTTATTCCATCTTCAGGGAACCACCGCCGTTTCGTCTTCGTGAGCAGGATGTTGACACCTAACAAGATGTTCACAACTTGATAACTGAAAGTGGCAGTTGTAGCAGCCGCAAATTGGTGAATTCCAAGTAAGTTCTGAATGATTAGGTTTCAATACCTGTCATGCTTTAATGCCGTCTCAATTTTGACAACCTAAATGTTGGTTAACTTTTTTCGGAAAACTTTCAATCTATTCATCTTCAATCATGGCAGTACAAAGAACACAAGGACTGGCGGAGCTAGACAAGATACTCAAGGGGGGCCAAACATAAAACATGGATGTTTGAGGGGGCCAAAGTCTATAATTTTTCTAATCTAATCAGTCCCTAAAAAAATTCTTCCTACTTTTTGCCAAGGATGGGGGGTGGGGGTGTTGGGGCGGGGGGGGGGCACGACACCTGCAGCCGTGCACGTAGCTCCGCCGCTGAACACAAGACATAATAAAAAAATATATCCAGATAAGTAGACCACCTAGCGACGACTGCAAGCCGAAGGCGCGTACCGGAGCCGGGCAAAGCTAGTTGTAATAGATAGCCTGAAAGTTGTCGTGCTAAGGCACAATAGGACTAACGCACTAGAACAGTAGCCGTTGTCAATAGAGTAGCATAGATCGAAATGATACAATTCAAGACATACGAACGTAAATGAACGAGGAACCGGTCCAAGCAAATCCACCAAACACTGATCTGCCAAGGACACACCTCCACACGCCCATGGATGATGTTGGATGCATCACCGGGATAGGGCCTAGGTGGGGAGAATGAGAACTTTATTTCATCTTCAGGGAGCCGCCGCCGTTTTGTCTTCCTGAGCAGGATGTTGACACCTGACAAGATGTTCACGGCCTGATAACCGAAAGCGGCAGTTGTAGCAGCCGCAAATGGGTGAATTCCAAGTTAATTCTGAATAATTAGGTTTATATACCGGTCATGCTCTAATGCCGTCTCAACTTTGACAACCTAAACGTTGATTAACTTTTATTCGGAAAACTTTCAATCTATTCATCTTCAATCATGGCAGTACAAAGAACACAAGACATAATAAAAAATATATCCAGATAAGTAGATCACCTGGCGACGACTACAAGTACTCAAGCAAGCTGAAGGCGCGCATCGAAGCCAGGCAAAACTTGTTGTAATAGACAGTCTGAAAGTCATCATGCTAAGGCACAATAGAACCGTCGCTGATGAAGAGTAGCGTAGATCGAAATGATACAACTGAAGAAATACGAACGTAAACGAATGAGGAACATGTCCAAGCAAATCCACCAAACACAGATCCACCAGGGACACACCTACACACGCCCACTGATGCATGTTAGATGCATCACCCGGACAGGGCCTAGGTGGGGAGAACGAGAATTTTATTCCATTTTCAGGGAGCCGCCGCTATTTCATCTTCCTGAGCAGGACACAAACCATAACAAAACTCGAAAACGTCTAAAAATAGAGCCTTCCCACTGGCAAGGGACTAGATCCACCGCGCCTCCATGGCCACCGGAGACGACACGGACCGGCACGAGCGGGAGGCAGAGTAACCCTAAGCTTTTTTTTTAAGCCGAGGCGGCTGCGTGTCTTTAGGTTAAATTAGATACTGAACATTGATTAACTTGTCCAAGGAAAAGATCACGTTACTGATTTGTGACCGCCACTTACTTGCCCTAAAATATTTGGCAGGAAGACGATTTGTCAAATTACAGCGACCACAATGGTGACAACCAACAGGCGACTCTTTGATGGGCGGGAGAAGGTCTTTGAAATTGATGTTGTTCATATGGACACGATGTGTAAATGTAAGCTCACCTCATGGGCATAGTTGTGCTCCATCCCAATTCCATGAGGTATATAAATATGTACCTGAGAAGATTTAGAATTAAATCCAAAGTAAACGACGGAAAACCTAATTAGGATTGTCGGGCACAACACGATCAACGGACACGACAATAAAAATTGAATCAAAATTCAAAACAAAAGTTAGGATGGTAAACCGGAAAGGAAAAAAATCAGCATGGGGAGAGGTCGAATAGTTTCTAGACAGAAATAATAGAGAGGAAGGGTGGTATCGTTTTTCACGGGGGCTAGAGGTTGGAGAGAGAAAGATATGACTGAATAATTTCTAGGGGGGGGGGGGGGGGGGAGATAACGAGAGCAAGACATGGTGGGGGGTATCTTTGGCGGGGTAGTTTTTTTTAATGCATTATAGACGCAGACGCTCATACATATGGACATACACACACCCCTATAAACGCACACACGCACTCTACCGCTGTGATCACCTCCGAGAGACTGAATCGGCACATCATCTTGAGATTGATGAAGTGGTGGGCTAGGGATAGCATTATCCTCCTAGCAATCCAACCATAGGTTGGTTGCACGATGGGGTAGTTGATGGAATGAAATTAGGATGCAATCTCTTTTGGCGACGTATTGGAAAAGGCATTCTTATCTCTTTTAGCATCTATAGACTATCGGAGAATATATATTTTCAAACTCTTATTCAAGACATGTTTGCGAGAGTTTAATTTATGGAATGAGATTAGGATGCAAAAACTTGGTATTCAAGATATTTTCTGATTAATGTGAAAATTGTATGGGCTAATCTACACCGTAAATAACTTGGTCGTCCCAGCAAGTGAACAGCTCTAATTTTTAGATTAACATGGAAATTTCTTGGGAGTCTCCAATTAGTATAGGGTATAGATAAATAGATAGATAGATAAACAGATAGATTGATAGATATAGATAGATGCCTAAGCGAAAGAAAAAAAGAAAAAAAAAAAGACAAAGCAAACAAAACATTGATCAAGGAAATACAACTAACATCGGCACCAACCATCTTTTGACAACACAGACTATGAGAAATCTGCTCCAAAGCAAGGGCTCCAAGAAAGGAGCAACCATCATCACCCAACCATCACATCGGAATGTCTTGGGAATCCCTAATTAGTATAGGTATAGATAGATATACAGATTAGCACATTTCGTCATCCTCGATGCAGGCTGCAGCGTGCAGGCGAGCACTCCATGGTTAGGCAGTTGATAGCTTCACGTAATCACCAACAAAATTAAATAAACAGTCCAAGGAAATGGTGGGACCCTCCTCTCTACATATGCTTTTCCTATATAAAGCATGACCGCAAGAGATCAGTAGAAGTCGGTTCATTCATACCTACAGACGAGTCCTTGTTGTGCAAATGACAAACTGCGACTATGTTCCTTCTCTGTCACAGGACGACATGCACAAGCCACGGCCTTACCTTGTCAGCCCATGGGGTGACTACTTCCTCACCTACAAGCCATGCACCCCGTCGCAGGTGCGAATTTCATCAAAAAGTTTTAAATAGCATGCAGGGTCGTTCTAAACGTCTACTAGAATTTATTGGCATATATAATGCCATTTAGTCACACTGTAGCGGTGATTTATCTTATTTTGAGGCTGCTGCTATTTTTCACAACCCGTTATTCTAAACTTAATTTGTTTTCATCCCATATATATTCTGTAATAAACACAACTGACAGCTCTTGAAGCTGCTGATTTCAGTCATCTTCACCAGCGATGTGTGAGTGTGTGAACGTCTACGTCCTACTCATGTTTTCTTTAATAGAATACATCGTACAGTCTGAGAAAGAACCCAGTCCCGTAATATAAGATGTTATCACATCTAATATGTTACGGATGGAGTAGTTTCTAAGAAAAAATAGAACTTGATTAGCGTTATATATCAAACTTTTTATCAGTTTTCTGTCATTACTCATTTTTTTTCATTCCTGTTCATGGTCTCCCATAGGAACGAATATAAACAGTATATGAAACAAAAGACTGTAAGATCTTTTTCACATAAAATTGACGTTCTGATAACTTGCTGTTCAAAGAAACAAAAATTTATGACAAGTTTTTATAACGGGTAAACCAATTTGAAACAAAGTTTGAAGCTGATGCCCATGCATATGTGTGGGCTACTATACTAGTTAACTTCTTAACGACACATGACCTAGGATCTTGTGATCTCATCAGTCAACATGTTTTGTAGTATCTATCGATGGAAGGCAGGGCAGAAGCTAAAAAGCAAGAGGTGAGGAAAATCATACTAGACACTGCAAGTTCCACTGATGTACCTCGGAAGTTGGAGCTTATCAACACATTGCAGCGTATTGGGGTGGACTATCACTATCAACAGGAGATTGATGAGATGATGCGTGATATTGACAATGACAAGCATGAAATTCATGACCTTTATACAGCTGCCTTGCGGTTTTACTTGCTTTGGAAACATGGCTACCCTGTCTCTTCTGGTACGTAAACATGCGTGGTTAGATGTCACAGAAAGTGATGCTATAAAAGAAAATATAGTTATATTGTTTACAATTTATAATGCATGTACAGTGTAAAATATAGTGTTTCCAAAAAAATATGTTACTTTAACATCTTTGTATAATTATGCAGATATGTTTACCATGTTTGTAGACGAGAACGGAGATATTAGAAGCACTGATCCTGTATCTTTGTTGGGTCTCTACAACGCTGCACATCTGAGAACCAATGGGGAAAAAATACTTGATGATGCTATGACTTCGGCAAAGCGGCTCCTAAAATATATGGTGAATGATTTGGACCCAATACTGGCACAAGAAGTGCAATACACCCTAGACACGCCACTTTTCAGGAGGCTTCACCGAGTTGAAGCAAAGCGTTACATCTCAGCTTATGAGAAAAAGCACACACGAAATGAGACCGTTTTGGAGTTTGCAAAGCTGGACTACAATATAGTGCAAAGTTTGTATTGTGATGAGCTTAAAGATCTTACGATGTAAGTCTCTTCATGGTATATCAATTAAGTCATTTATGACCAACATTTCATATATTTTTAACTCATTAAATGTGTTGTGCACTGACATATTCGTCAACTTATAGATGGTGGAATGGATTCGATATCAAAACTAACCTTATCTGGGCACGTGATCGAATTGTTGAGATACACTTTTGGATGATGGGGGTTTTCTTTGAGCCCCATTATTCATACCCCAGAACCGCGCTTACAAAATTGATTACCCTAGTGTCGGTTGTTGATGACTTCTATGACAACTATAGCAGTACAGAAGAAAGTGAGATGTTTACTACAGCAATGCACAGGTTTACTTTATCATTATAATACCTAATCAATCCATTTTGTTGTGCTCATTTGCAAGATGCTACAATTTTTTTGCACATCATACGTCAAAATATATGTACCGTAATTTGCTTGAAACCATAGGTGGGACAAGCATGCAGCTGAGCAAGCCCCAACATACATGAGGCCATTCTACAAGGGTATTGTTTCCAGCATAAACTGCATTGAAGAGGATCTGAAACTTCAGCAAAACAAACATGCTGAATTGGTGAAAACATTGGTATGCCTTTCTCATCTTAACATAATCTAATAAAATTTTGTTTTGGATAGATGAAATGTATGTCTTCCACAATTAATTTATAGTTTTTTATGTGAAAAACAATTTAAAATCTTGTCACAAGAATATTATCTTGCCAGGAAATACAAAAGTTTGAGTAAAGTTCTTTGATGTCGTGCTCCAAATGAAAAAAAGACCAAGATTTATTTCCCAAATGGAGATGCACATAATACTAGGTAATTAACTAATGGCAATTATATAATCTACTTTACACTTCACATATTTTGCATATTTATGTAGGTTATCGACCTGGCAAATTGCTATAATGTTGAGGTGAAATGGCGTGATCAACAATACGTCCCATCTAACCTTGAAGAGCACCTTAGAATATCTGTTGGTACCAGTGGATGTATGCACATATCAAACCTCGCATTCTTGTTAATGGGAGATGTCACGCCCAGTGAGGCTGTAAAATGGGCCTGGACATTCCCAAGAATGATCAGAGCCGTCTGCATAATTGGTCGTGTTATGAACGACATTGTGTCCCATGAGGTAATTAAGTATCATCATATAGATGTGGTATAATTGCACGCAAAAATTTATTCGGATATGTAATTATTTGTGTTTCTTTTTTGTTAATGAAGAGGGAACAAGTTTCAGAGCATGTGGTATCTACAGTGCAGACATATATAAAGGAGCACGGGTGCACAACAGAGCGGGCAAAAGAAGGGCTTAACCAAGTAGTGGAGGAAGCATGGTTGGACATTAATGACGGACTCATGCAGCCGACGGCTCATCCATTTGCAGTCTTGTCAAGGGCGGTCAATCTTGCTCGGACGATGGATTTCATGTACAAGCGCGATGATGCATACACCGACTGCCATTCACTGAAAGAGATTTTGGACTCAGTATACGTCCTCCCAATGGATGTTTCAAAAATTCAAACATATAAATGATGGTGGCGGAGTTATCACAGCCGTTTACCTATACTCTCTTTACTATTCTGTGTAGTGTTTGTTTCCTATCAATGTACTTCATGTACCAAGTAAATGTATTGGCCCCTTATCTACTGCAATGCTTGTAAAATGTAAACAATTGCCATATTGCTTCTAATAAAAAGAAACTGTTTGACATATGACTGGAGGTGGCGGAAAGTGCTAACGAGGTATAGTAGCATTTCTTTATGTTTTTTTATAATCAAGTGCCAACGAGAAACCATTTCCCAGTTCAAGCATATCTTTGTTATTACGGTTATAGTAGTTCACTAGTAGAAAAAGGGTCAAATGTGAAGCACAATAGTGCCGGTTTGAATTTCAGCTGGCACTAATGTGTACATTAGTGCCGGTTCGTGGCGGCGATCAATAGCACCGGTTCGTGGCGAACCTTTAGTACCGGTTCATGCCACGAAACGGTACTAAAGAGGCTGTGTCAGCCTGCGGTCAGGCTATGGCCCCACCATCACCATTTAGTGCCGGTTCGTACCACGAACCGGTACTAATGAGGTTATGGCAAGCTGTTTTTAGTCCCACCTCGCTCCCCTAACAAGCCTTTTACCACCTTAAATATGTTATTTCTCAAACTATCACAAGCACTTGGTCTTCATTGAACTCTATGTGTAGAATTTGTGGCCGCAATATGAGTCTTCATCGGTTTATAAATCGTTGATGACTCATATTGACAATTCAGATTGTACACATAAAGATCATTGATGATCAAAATATTTTTTATGTTATAAGATCATATTGACAATTTAGACTGTAAAGAAATATAAGATCATGATCTAAATGCTCTTATATTTTTTGCGTTCAGTATGCACCAACTTCTAGGCGGGAGGAGCTTTTTAGTACCGGTTCGTGGCGAACCTTTAGCACCGGTTCGTGCCACGAACTGGTACTAATGAGGTTGTGTCAGGTAAGGCTGGGGCCCCACGAGCACCTTTAGTACCGGTTCATGGATAAACCAGTACTACAGTTTCATAGTAAGCTGCTTTTTAGTCCCACCTCGCGAAGAGAGAGGGGCTAGGAGCGGTTTATAAGCCCTGAGTGCAGAGACGATGAAGAAGAGGCTCAATGCTCATGTTGCTTAGCTTCAAGCCTTCAGAAATATGGTAGACTGCACGGAGCTATGCGCAGTGCAGTTTACACTATTCCGAAAGGCTTGAAGCAAACTAACGAGCATTGCACCTCTTTTTTATTTTTAATAACTTATTACAACTCCGGACTTCTTCTGTTATGGCAAAAACTAATTGCACGTCGGCATTTCTTTTTTTTAAACTTTGGTTATAACTCGAGACTTTGACCATCAAGTTTTGCAGAAAAGAAAAAATAGCAGAAAAAAAACTATAGCTGAAAAGAAAAAAACTATATAAAATGGCCGTGAAATTGAAAATCACTACAAAATGAATCTGAAAATGTTGAATTTTGGCAAACTAGATGAAAAACTACTCAGAAATAAATAGAAGAAAATAAATATAACAGAAAAGAAAAAACTATACAAAAAACTACACAGAAATAAATAGAAGAAAATAAAGCAGAAAAGAAAAAAACTATAAAAAAATTGGGGCGCTGCCCTGTGGGCCTACTAGGCCACGGGCATGCAATTACAGGCCTTAAAGGCCCAGCAGACTCACAAGGCAGCGCGCAGAATTTAGGCCCACAAGCCTGCTATATAGAGGAGTTCAAAGAGGTAGCCGTGGCTGGGTTTATAAACCAGTGCGGCTGCCCTTCGCCCGGCGAGGTGGGACTAAACTTTGGGGTGGCAGCGCGAGGCCTTTAGTACCGGTTGGTGGCTCCAACCGGTACTAAAGATCACCCTTTAGTACCGGTTGGAGCCACCAACCGGTACTAAAGGCCTGCTCTTCCCGCCTCTTGGCCTGGCCAAAGTTGGCCTTTAGTACCGGTTGGTCGCTCCAACCGGTACTAAAGGCCCATCCTATATATATAGTGTTGGGGAACGTTGTGGAAAACAAAAAATTTTCCTACTCGTTTCACCAAGATCATCTAGGAGTTCATCTAGTAATGAGTCGTTAGATGCATCTACATACCTTTGTAGATCGCGCACGGAAGCGTTCAAAAGAACGGTGATGATGTAGTCGTACTCGACGTGATCCAAATCACCGATGACCAAGCGCCGAACGGACGGCACCTCCGCGTTCAACACACGTACGGGACGGGAGACGTCTCCTCCTTCTTGATCCAGCAAGGGGGGGAGGAGAGGTTGATGAAGATCCAGCAGCACGACGGCGTGGTGGTGGATGCAGGGCGTCACAGAAGCAGGGCTTCGCCGAGACTACGAGAGAGAGACGTAACGGGGAGAGAGGGAGGCGCCAGGGGCTGGTCTGTTTCCCTCCTCTCCCCCCCACTATATATAGGGGTGCCATGGGGGGGGGGGGGGCGCCGGCCCTAGTAGATGAGATCTACTAGGGGGGGCGGCGGCCAAGGGGAGGTTTCCCTCCCCCCCAAGGCACCTAGGGGTGCCTTCCACCACTAGGACTCCTCCTAGGTGGAAACCCTAGGCGCATGGGCCTATAGGGGCTGGTGCCCTTGGCCCATGAAGGCCAAGGCGCACTCACTACAGCCCATGTGGCCCCCCGGGACAGGTGGCCCCACCCGGTGGGCCCCCGGGACCCCTCCGGTGGTCCCGGTACAATACCGATAACCCCGAAACTTGTCCCGATGCTCGAAACTGCACTTCCTATATATAATTCTGTACCTCCGGATCATTCCGGAACTCCTCGTGACGTCCGGGATCTCATCCGGGACTCCGAACAACATTCGGGTTTCTGCATATACATATCTTCATAACCCTAGCGTTACCGAACCTTAAGTGTGTAGACCCTACGGGTTCGGGAGACAAGCAGACATGACCGAGACGACTCTCCGGTCAATAACCAACAGCGGGATCTGGATACCCATGTTGGCTCCCACATGCTCCACGATGATCTCATCGGATGAACCACGATGTCGAGGATTCAATCAACCCCGTACTCAATTCCCTTTGTCAATCGATATGTTACTTGCCCGAGATTCGTCGTCGGTATCCCAATACCTCGTTCAATCTCGTTACCGGCAAGTCACTTTACTCGTACCGTAATGCATGATCCCGTGACCAGACACTTGGTCACCCTGAGCTCATTATGATGATGCATTACCGAGTGGGCCCAGTGATACCTCTCCGTCATACGGAGTGACAAATTCCAGTCTTGATCCATGTCAACCCAACAGACACTTTCGGAGATACCCGTGGTCTACCTTTATAGTCACCCAGTTACGTTGTGACGTTTGGTATACCCAAAGCACTCCTACGATATCCGGGAGTTACACGATCTCATGGTCTAAGGAAAAGATACTTTGACATTGGAAAACTCTAGCAAACGAACTATACGATCTTGTGCTATGTTTAGGATTGGGTCTTGTCCATCACATCATTCTCCTAATGATGTGATCTCGTTATCAATGACATCCAATGTCCATAGTCAGGAAACCATGACTATCTATTGATCAACGAGCTAGTCAACTAGAGGCTCACTAGGGACATGTTGGTGTCTGTTATTCACACATGTATTACGATTTCCGGATAACACAATTATAGCATGAATAAAGACAATTATCATGAACAAGGAAATATAATAATAATGCTTTTATTATTGCCTCTAGGGCATATTTCCAACATATAGCACTTACGAAAATTTCAGTTACATCTCCCCACTTCGTCTCCAACCTCTCGCGACATCGCCGCGCGCCGCTCGATCCCGTCGTCGCCGCCCGTCGTCCGTCGTCGTCGTCGCTGTCCCCGCCGCCGCCCGTCGTCGTCGTCGTCTCGCGCCGCCGCCCCGAACGCCGCTGCCGTCCCTCGTCGTCGCCGCGGTCCCGTACGTTCTCGCACCCGCGCGCCGGCGCCGCCCCCGCCCCGTACGCCTCCGCCCCCGCCCCGTACGCCGGTGCCCCCGCTCGTACGTACGGGGCGGCGGTGTACGGGGCGGCGTACACACACATACACACATACACACACTACACACACTACACACACACACACACATTTTTTACTTATTTTCTGTTTTCTGTTTTCTGTTTTTTAGAAAATTTAATTAGATATTAATTAGCTAGGTATGTGAGATTTGAACTAGTTGAATAATTAATATAACTAGTTTATTTTTAGTAAGAAAATTGTCGAACTAGTTTATTTAGGTATATGAGATTTGAACTAGTTGAATAATTAATATAACTAGTTTATTTTTAGTAAGAAAATTGTCGTATCTGAGATTTGATTATCTAATTAAAATATTATTTGTTAATGAGTTTTTCTGTTTATTTAATGTTTTTATATATTTTGAGTTTATATAAATGTTAGATTAATGTCGAATGTTAGATGAATTAGATAGAAAAGTTAAATATATAGTAATGTCAATTGTTAGAGATGAATATAGTTAGATATATATTTATTTTTAGTAAATGCTTAGTTGAACTTGTTGAATTAATATATAGAATTAATATATAGAACTAGTTTATTTTTAGTAAATGCTTAATTGAACTAATTGAATTAATATAACTAGTTTATTTTTAGTAAATGCTTAGTTGAACTAATTGAATTAATATAACTAGTTTATTTTTAGTAAATGCTTAGTTGAATTAATAGAAGTAGTTGAATTAATTGAATTAGTAAGTGTTTAATGTTTCGCCTAATATGAACATAGGAAATGTCGTCTGATGACGGAAAAAATTTCGGTATGTGCACATACTGTGAAGACGAGCGCGGCCAGTGCGACAAAAATTTCCTTGTTGATGGTAGGCGATTCAGCATCAAGCTGGATGAGACTTTCGAATTCGATACAGTAAATCACAACGACAAGTCTGTTTTCGTAATTAAGCATGACTTATATATGCTTCATTTGCCTGACTTATAATTTTTAATTTTCACTATTCTACTAGCGCATCCCATGCCATGCAAGAATTTTTGTCTTGGATAAGATAGGTTTCAAAGATATGGAAACTATGGAGGTAAAGAGAGCTTACCTGAAAACTGAGCATGATGGTTATACTTTCAACGTCAAAGTATACAATGCACACACGTACACCTATTTTGAGTGCAAAACTTGGCAAGCACTATGCAAGGCTTATGCATTTGAGCCTGATATGATTATCACCTTTGATATTCGTCCGGAAGATGATATTGAAGGTAATAGAGACATATGGGTCGATGTGCAGACGCCTCCAGTTCTACCATTATGTGAATTCTTCTCAAATATAAATTTGTCTTTGATATTGCTTATTTCAAAAATAACTGACAACTAATTTCTATTGACAGCTTATCTCCATTCAACCAAACATGTCCGGCGCTTGGTAGACAGGACCTTCTACTATCCCGGAGCTGAACTAAACTGCGAGGAGATAAGTCATTATGTTTCATGGCTTGAGGATCTTCATACTGTCAAGACAAATTTTTTTCCTGCACTTGAAAATGTTAGTACTCAAAACGTGCGACCAATAGTGATGGTATTGAACTACGGTCACATCTATTTAGGAATGATGGTAAGATATTTACTATTTGTCCTGATTAGTGCATATTTTGCATACATATTTTTTTTGCTAAACTTTCATTGCTAAGTATATTAATTAAGTACTATACGATGTTCTTCAACAGGGACTCCCGATGACAGTTGTGCCTCAGGGGATCGAGACTAAAGGTCAGATGTCAATTGTTAGCTTAATGCCAAGATATCCTGCATTACACATGAATGCATTCATGATTTCTAGAAGCGATGAATGCTTAATAGTGAAAGATTGGAGGAAAATTGTTAATGATCGCAGAGAAGTACTAGGGGGCAGCAATGAGAAGCGCAGCCCATGATTAGGAGACAGGTTCATCGGCATGCTCCAGTATGATTAATCAGGAGAGCTATACATGTTCTATGCTATTTTACCAGAGAGAGAGTAGCTAGCAGGAGTGATTTAGCTAGTTCTTCATGCTGCTCTTAATTAGTACTTGTCCTTTCATGTCCGTGTTCTTCGTTCTGAACTTAAGTGATTTGCTTTTGTGGTGTTATATATGAACGCTTATAATATCATGACAATCATGTTGAACTCGATGATTGGTTCTACTAGAAATTATATTTATATATATATATATGCATAATGTTTACAATGTGTAGTATCGTAAAATACCAGCAAACGAAAAAGAATTAAAATGGAAACACAAAATTAAATGAAAAAGAAATCATGAAACTAAAAACCCCCAAACCTTATAGTACCGGTTGGTCTTACCAACCGGTACTAAAGGGCTCCAGGCCCCCGGACCCGGCTCGTGCCACGTGGTTGCCCTTTAGCACCGGTTCGTGCTGAACCGGTACTAAAGGGGGGGGGGGGGCTTTAGTGACCACACTTTAGTGCCGGTTACGGAACCGGCACTAAAGGGCCTTATGAACCGGTGCTATTGCCCAGTTCTGCACTAGTGGTTGTAGTAGTTTCAGAAACATAAATTGACATACTTAGAAATTTTTGACTTAAAACAAACCTAATTAAATCTACTAGGTACTATTCTGAAGCGGAGGGAATATTACTCCACTATCATCGCACCCAAACTCCGTCAACAACCCAAAACCACTCCCCCCCCCCCCCGGACAAACGCCCCAACTCCAACCATCAGGATCGCCGCCCTACGCCCTACGATCCAACATCCCCACTACCAACCAAGGCACTGCCTTTTTGTTACTTTCTCGCTAGCCCATCTAATAAATAGTTATCCTCTCTTTATTGTCTTCTTGTCGAGTCAACCTCACAAGCTATCACCAAACCTATAGAAGCAGAGCTCACCTTTGGTTCCCAAAAAGGTGGCACCGGCCAAAGTTGTAGGGTCAGTACCCTAGGTGCTAATGTTCCACCTGAGGCAGCCACCCCTACACGACCCCACCCTGGCGCCACCCCTATTAACAAATAATTAATTATACGCTAGCCTTCTGATTATAATGATGAATAGATTAATTTCATATTGATGTTAATAACATGGATGGTTCTTAAATCTTTGCGTGCTAGACTAACCCATGCCTCCCGCCCACACGACTTACCAACTGAAGTGAGTTTCTGTCGTGTTCCGGTTATCGTCAGGGTGTGTCCCACTTTAGCACAAGTGTTAGCATGCTGGGCATTGTCTATGTTGGCAGGCGTAGCATCTCAACAAATTTCGAATTTGTAGAGTTCACTCTGAACTGAATCGGATGCTAATGGGACTTTCTAGCAGCAATTCTTCTCTGGCAAGTTGATGACGGTAACACAGATGACTTCGTCTATGGTGGTGCTCTTCCAGTACCATGTATCAAGTTATGGGTAAAACCCATAGGTCTGACCTACACTGGTTTTACATAATAGTGACGATTTAGGCTGCCTTGTTGAAGGCACTGTCTAGAGCTTACTCGAGATTTATCTCTTGGGTGAAACCTAATGATCTAGCATATTTGATTGTATGATGGCGCTCATGTATTGTTTCTTGTCCAAAGGCGTCGCACTTGGGGAACCTTCTCATCATCCCGATCTTGTCTTGTTGATGTTTTACTGACGTGGGTTCTTCACCTCGGCTTGAGCCCTTTGTGCCCTTTCATTTTTTCCCTTTTCCTTTCCATTTCCCTTTTTCGGGTTGCGCATCCTAGCTGTGCATATGGCGATTGTGTACTCATAGTTTTTGCATCCACTTGATGTGAAATTACTAGTCAATAAAGAGTACTCTTTATCGATAAAAGAGATGGAGGGGAAATTCCCTAGCTTCAAGGAACATAGGAGGATGCAGACTAAAAAATACCAAAGAAGAAGAAGCTAGATATAATGTGGAAGGGGAACTCGGAGATTCAGTGAGATGCTAGCAACCAAACATGTGGATGATATGCATGTGTTGGATAGAGCCAAAATTCTCACAAAGGCCAAGAATCTTGACAACAGTGAAGATACTTCTGACAAACTTTCCACTGTTCTTGATACTCCCAATCCCACTTTCTTGGATATTGCTATTGAGTTAATGATTTTGGTTGTTAATGAAAGTTAAAGGACTAATGTGTTTGTAAGTATACACGGGGTAAAAGCTCCTGAGGATTTTGTTTAACTAGTGGGAGATGACCTCTGAAAATGTTGTGAGAACATTGAAGTTTCTAGAAGAATTGAAAGCTACAGTGTAGACTTTGGTTTACTAGCTTAATTGTTCTTCATTTGAGTCGTAGGGCATAGCATGCTATAAAAATGTTAGAGATTGAAGTCTTTCTATGTGCGCGCGGGGGGGGGGGGGGGGGGGGGGGGGGGCGTTAGCCGAATCTAAATTGTTCAGCGAGTGTAGACTTGCAAATCTCTTTCCGAACGTGCCTTCTAGCTTTGCTGTCTGAAGGTTCATTTCTTCTGGACGCCCAGGTTAAAAGTCTTACTTCAAATGTTGGAAAAAAGTTGGAAAACTTGCCACTCAAATTAGCAGCCACGCTATATTATATATATTGTTTACATGGGCAGCTTAGTAGACGCCCCCTATGTTATGTGTTATAAAATAATACATATGTGTTCGTAGGTTACAATTTAGGGAGCAAATTCTAACTTGAAGTGGCCCCACTGATGGGATATATATGCCCCCAGGTGTTGTCAACTTGAATCTATTGACCGTCTCTTTTTTATCTCTCCCTAATCTCTCCCTAATAATAAAGCACGGATTGGGTCTCCGGGTTCACCGTCACAATACGCTTCTTCTCATAAGTTTACATTTTCAGTTTGAATTTAGAACATATATGCGAGGTGGTACTAATTCGGGAAACCGTCTGTACTTTTGTCCGTCGATTTTCGTGGTCACCAGCAGGCTCAACCGGCTGGGCCTCGACCTGAAGTGAGTACTTCACCTTCAGGCCGCGTCCTTCCTGATGGGCCTGCTCATGCCACCTTAGACAAAAAAATAAATAAAAACAGCTCGTGTATCAGTGAAAAATATGTGATCCAGTTGAGTATTGATCATGCGACCTCAGCTTATGTACATCGGGCTATAGCCAGCTGCACTATAATAGGCCTGTGATGGAAACTGATTCTTCTTATATATTAGTCCCACCTCGCTCCTTTAAATCAAATCCCATCAATTTATATACACAAGTGAGTTGAACTAGAATCAATCAGTCAAAAGAGTCCCATTAAGTCAAACTCAAAAGGAGAGAAGAGACCACATAAACACAGGGAGTTGGGGAAGGGACATGGATCGGGAGTGATTTCAGGGTGGATGATGGTGTGAGGAGACGGCCGCTCTGACGGATTATAGAGATGCTGCACGTAGACGTTCACGTAGCTCCACCATTCGAACATGTACGGCGACGACAGCGGCCAACTAATCACGAACGCATGACATCAATGCATACAACTTCTCTACTTAACCGGCTGCTCCCATTAGTTTTCTCCTCCATCCGAAGCTCTTTTTTCTATTTATCTTAATTAGAAGACGATAACATGATGAGATGCCCTTTTAGTTCACAGAAAATGCCTCTAATTTAAATTTTATTCATGTGAGATTTTCATGAGTTATGCAATAGTGTTTCAGGATCTGGCTACACAATTAGCTGCATAGGATCATCTTATGTGCATGTATCGGTTGTGCCATGGTAAGCATTCGTTTATCCAAAAATCCAAAAGTACCAATGAGCATTTTCTGTAAAGAATTTTTACATCGCTCTTTTCTCTATGTGTATGTGTGTATATAAAAGAAGCAGCTATGATTTTTTGGAGATTGTGTTTATTGTGCAGAAATTTTGAGTTATTATGCATAATTTGTTTTTCTACAGAATGTGGTATTGAGGATTGTGCTTCTTTTACTTAAATGGTGTAGTTAAAACAAGTACATGTCTAACAGTTTGCCCATAACAAAGCAGCCCTCACAACGGAATCGAATGCTTGTGGCTGTGTGAGCATCGACGACGGTGGGCATGGGAGTTTCTGGTAGAAGATTTGGAGCACTAGCACGTAGCTAGCCTTTGAGTGAGCTGTCAATGGCAATGGCAAGGGTGGTGTCTTCATGTCATCCTTGCTCAATTATGAAGCCGGTGTTGTTCATAGATTTACATCGAAGTCGTCGGGTGCGGGGGGGGGGGGGGGGGGGGGGGGGGGGGGGAGGGGGGGGGGTGTCAACCAACGAACTCGAGTACATCGTGTTGGGTCAAGTGTGTAGTAAGTTGCTCAGATATCATGCCTCTCTATGCATTTTCCCTTCAAAAATGAAATTGCCACCTCTTGGCCATTAGAACTGATAATTCTATAGTTAATGTTGATCAGTCAAATTAATTTACTCGGACTCATACCCCTCTCGAGCTCACGCCACGATTCTCAAATGATCCATCATTTTTTGTTAGTAGCAAGCATTCTTCCACGACACGGTTCCTTGACCCGGCCAATCTTGATTGATAGGAATCATTATTTTCTCCCGTTGCAACGCACGGGCATTTGTGCTAGTTGTGTATAATGTATATGTGGTCTAAGTTCATCCATCAATTAGGGAGCTGAGTTTTGATCATCTCTTAATTGAAACTGACATAACATGTCAGTTTCTTTTTTTTTTCCTGCAAAAAAAGAAAAACTGACATAACATGTTATACCGATAACTGGAAGTGATGGCGATAGCAGCCCCAAATGGATAAGTAGATTCCAAGAAAGTTCTGAATGTTTATGGTTTAAGTAGCTATCGTGGTCTAATGACATCTCAATTTTGACAACCTAAATATTGATCAGCTAGTGCAAGGCAAAGGTCAAACACCTTACCTGCCCGGTCTTTGTGGCGTCCAACTTGAGCAGGGGGCGGCTACCACATAGAAAAACATATTTTTGTGACACCAATATCCAAACATGAATAGGTGTATATATAGCCGGCCGGGGCCGGAACGGAAGACTTATCTCAGCCTCACGTGCAGTTTCGTGGATGACAAACTAGCCAAACCTGCCTGCCATGGAGGTGTTGTTAAGTGTGTGTTTCGTAGCCCTATGTACGCTGGCGATCTGGTTTCTCAAGCTCTGGGGTGGCGAGAGCAAGCCGGCCAAGAAGCTGCCTCCTGGGCCATGGACTCTCCCGATCATCGGCAGCCTCCACCACGTCGCCAGCATTCTCCCGCATCGCACCATGATGAAGCTATCTCGCCGGCATGGGCCGCTGATGCTTCTCAAGCTAGGTGAGGTCCCCACCGTGGTGATCTCCAGCGCCGAGGCTATGGCCGACGTGACCAAGACCAATGACCTCGCGTTAGCCAGCAGGCCGCGGAGTGCCACGGTGGACGTGTTCGGCTCCGGCGGGAAGGACATCTCCTTCGCCCCATACGGTGACCATTGGCGCCAGGTGCGCAAGATCGGCGTCGTGGAGCTCCTCAGCTCCACGCGGGTCAAACGCATGGAGGGCATCAGGGTTGATGAGGTGGGCAGCCTCCTCCGCGATATCACCGCTTCCACTGGCGCCACCATCAACCTCAACAAGAAGGCCAAGGCGCTCAGTAACCACGTCGTGACGAGGGCCGTTTTCGGCGGCAAGTTCGCACAGCAGGCCGAGTACCTCCGCGAGATGGACAAAGCGTTTACGCTGCTGGGCGGCTTCTCTCTGCTCGACCTCTTCCCGTCGTCCAGGCTGGTAAGGTGGCTGAGCAATGACGAGCGCGAGATGAAGAGATGCCATGGCCGCATCCACCGCATCATTGCCGATGTCGTTGAGGAGCGCAAGGCCTCGCGAGCAGGTGCCCATACCGGCAGCTCCGTCGCCGGCCATGAGGACATGCTGGACGTGCTGCTCACGCTGCAGCAGGAGGACTCGCTCAACTTTCCTCTAACCACGGAGACAATGGGGGCCATTTTGTTTGTGAGTATTTCTACTAATTAATTTCAAGTATTGCACAATATATTGATAGATCTGAATACATATAGTAAATGCCTCCACCTAATTGTTATAAAAATAAACGGGATTGCTATTTCTCAATCAACTCCTCAACCGCCACGGGATCTATGCAGTGATTCATGCAGTTCTTTTTCCTTTTTGAGATTTCCAAAATGTAAAAGAAAAGAAAATTTTACGACGGTAATGTCAGCTGATTGAAAATAGTGCAGTTTTGTGTAGCTCGAGCTACACAGGACCTACTATCCTATCCATTCATTTTGAAATACTATACATAGGGATATGCGCTATGTGAGCAGACCTTAACAGTGATTAGATTTCTCAATGGAATGAGATCTAGCCACAGTACATGACCCAAGAGATATGCGGAAATGATCAAGGGCATATGCAATAACAATCATCAACTTTAGTCGCCAGCAACACTCATACAACAAGGTTCTCCAAAAAAGAAAGGGAGGACATGGCTCCGACTTTGGCTGCCCTTCACTGGTTGGCGTACCGTCGATGCACTAGTAGAAAAACGACCTTTAATACCGGTTCGTAAGGACCTTTAGTCCCGGTTCTGGAACCGGCACTAAAGGGTGGGGACTAAAGGTAACCCCCCCCCCCCCCCACACACACACACACACATTTTTTTTGAATTTTTTTCCTTCTGATTTTCAAATTTCTGAATTGTTTGATGATTTAATCTCTAATCAGCCCTCATCATTGCTCTAATCACCGCTCATCATTCCAAATCGTCTAACTTCGCGGTCGGTCATCCATCCTCTCACTACTCCAGCCTGAGCACGCTTAACTTCTAAGTTCTATTCCCGCTAGTTTCCAAGTCTGCACTTGTTGTTTACCTGACAATAGTAAGCTGTCAATCCTATTAACCCTCATGAGTTTAGCTTGAGCATGAAGTCACATGTTTTACCGTTTAAGTTTGAAACTATTATTCTAGAAATTAATTATTATTTAGTAACACTAATATTTCTGAAATAACTAGTTCGACCATAGTTTGACCAGAATTCAAAAAAACTAAAATAATTATTTAATAACACTAATATTTCTTGAATAAGTAGTCTGACCATAGTTTGACCATAGTTTGACCAGATTTAACAAAAATTCTAAAAAACTGAAATTTGAGCATATCTTTTTTTCCTTTCAGAATTTGAGGATTCTAAAAATTTGCAAACAGGCATATTATGCGTTTTTTTCCTTTCAGAATTTGAGGATTCTAAAAATTTGTGGATTTTCGTGCTGATTTTTTGATATATTATGCGTTTTTTTCGACATCAGTATGCAAAAGATATGGTCGTTTTACTTTTTCCTAACACTTTTTTGCAAAACATGTCGGAATTTATGTTTTTAAATTTCCCTAACAACTAGATGTAGTAACATAACTACATCTCGAAGTATTTTAATTTTTGAAGTTTTTATCATTTTCTTTTCTTTTTTTCCAGAGAAAAGGCGATAGGGAGGGGGGGGGGGGGGTTAGAGTTTGGAAATTGGCCTTTAGTCCCGGATTGTGTCTCCGACCGGGACTAAAGGCTAGACCCCTTTTGTCCGGATTTTTGACACAGACCGACACTAGAGGTTAGACCTTTAGTCCCTGTTCGTGTCACAAACCGGGACTAAAGTGGCTCGTGGGGCCCCGGCCTGACGCCAGCCTGCCACCACCCCTTTAGTACCGGTTTATGGCACGAACCGGTACTAAAGGTTCAACACGAACTGGGACTAATGCATAGCCGTTCGAACCGGAACTAATGGTACCATTAGTGTCGATTCATTTACAAACCGGGACTAAAGAGCTGAACATTAGGTAGTTTTTCTACTAGTGGTGCCACGTACGTGCAATTTTTAATTATTTAGAGCTATTTGAACCATGTCTCTTGGTGAAAATATCTATAATCTATTTTAGTGGGTTGATAAAACAACGTCTCTTGGTGAAAATATCTATGATTTATTATAGTGAGTTGATAAAACAATGGCAGTGCACATGCTTCATTAAATTCTTGCAGACAGTTTCTTAAGACCCATCTTGTAGTCTTGGTGTTTTCAAATGGGGCAAAGAAAGTTAAAGATTGCCAATCTTGTTGTGTGCTTATACTCGTCGCCATGAAATTTAGTTGACGTGTCAGTTCATCGCTTCTTATCTTGGGATGTAGTAGGCGTCGGCGGGATGACAAAAACATCCGATTGGCCCCTCAGAGCCGTAGGATCGTGACGCTTGTGTCCATTACATTTGGCCATCGCGACCAAAACACCCCCCCCCCCCCCCCCAAAAAAAAAAGCAACGGGCCTCCGCAACACAGCCTGCAATATGGGACGTCTGGTTGGCGCTGTGGCTGATGCAAGGTGCTGGATCATCCGGGTGATATCTATAGTTTCTTTTCTTTTTGCGGCTGATGATATCTATTTTGACACTTGTGTTGTTTCAGTAATTTGATTTTACACATCATTTGATCTTGATAGACTCTTAATGTCATGTGTGCTCAAATACAGTATATGTATTTTGTTTTCTGTTGAACCTTTTCTAACCTAGGTAGATGTATTTTATGGTGATACATCAATGTGGTGTTCAGTTCACAAGAGTAATCAGTACCACATAGTTTCAGTTGTTCCTAACAAAATGGTGTACTAATCAGCATGCAATGTCTAGATCATATGGAACCAAGTTACTATATTAGTCTTCACAAAGAGAAATTACCACCTTCGACCATTCATATGTTTATATGTAGCTTTTTTATTTTGAACCATTCTTGGGTTCACATTATCTTACAAGTGGTTAATTACTATACTTTGCACAACTTCTGTTCACAGGATGTATTTGCCGGTGGTACGGAGGCCACGGGAAACATTTTAACATGTACCATTAGTGTTGATAATGTTTGGGCCATGTCCAAACATTATGGCTAAAGCACAACAAGAAGTGCGTGAGATTCTCGGTGAAGACCGAGGTGTCATTACTAATAGCGACCTCGCTGAACTCCAGTATATGTGAATGATCATCAAGGAGGTCCTTAGGTTGCATCCGCCGGTTCCACTAATTCCCCGCATGGCCAGAGAGGATTGTACAGTTATGGGTTATGACATCCCTAAAGGCACTAGTGTATATATTAATGTTTTTGCAATTTCTCAAGACTCTAGATATTGGGACAATCCTGAAGAGTTTAGGCCAGAGAGGTTTGAGAACAGTGATGTGAATTACAACGGCACATGCTTTGAATTCATTCCCTTCGGGAGTGGGCGGCGACAGTGCCCTGGGATTCAATTCACCTCGGCAGTCACTGAGATGGCATTAACAAACTTTTTGTATCACTTTGATTGGCTGCTTCCCGATGGGGTTGACGCCGCTTTAGTTGACATGTCCGAGAAATTTGGGCTTTCGGTAACCAAAAGGTATGGCCTGCAACTCAGAGCTATTCCACATGTGTGGTCCAAAGTTATGTCATCAAAGTGATACACTGAGCTTGTGTTCACGTGGCAATGTATGCATGTTCATGTACCTGCACTTTCAGCACATTTATCAATATTGCAGTGTGTATTTGTACAATTATGCAATAGAATAAGAGAAGCTCATTGCAAACACTATGTTATTGTATCTACAAAAACAAGGTCGTATTGTACTATCTGTGCTTGACAGAAGATATTACTGTACAAGTGTATTATTGTAATATTAAATAAGTATGTGGTTTGTCTTTGGAACTTGCTGGATTTCTTTAGGCGCATATGATTTGTGGATCTCAAACTTCTGTGCTTTGTACAATTCACCATTTAGTACAGCCTCCTAACTGTAATAAGGCAACAAGACTACCCGATTCGTCATTTCGTCCTCATTCTACCTTCTCAATCGCCCAACATAGGATTTTTTTACTCCGGATTGTGTAGCTGTCTGTCCCTGCCACTAGCTCGAGCCGACATATTATGGTCCATAGCCTCATTTTTCCTCGAATTTATGAGCTATCTAGAAAAGAAACGAAATAGCCTTATGGACTCTCATGGTGTTTGCCCCCACCGACATATA
The DNA here is from genome assembly GCA_963921465.1 of Triticum timopheevii. NCBI lineage: Eukaryota > Viridiplantae > Streptophyta > Magnoliopsida > Poales > Poaceae > Triticum > Triticum timopheevii. Next base: position 47,887,296 of record OY997264.1, on the reverse strand, counting down.
TTGTTACCCGCTGCTAATCCTAGGTTGCTCCCACGGTCTCCTTCGGGCGCCGCCTTCACTCACCATGCAGCTCCTGCCATAGAAACACGTCATGTGGCAGAGCTGCCATAGAAACACCTTTATGTTACAACCATAAAGGTGTTGATTCTTGTCCAGGCATATCGGTAACATTGGACCGAAGGGCCATGCACAAGTCTGTCCCGCACTAGTGCACTTCAGCTCGTCTCACACGGTTTCTGTAACGACACCTAGATCTCAGTAAGGAATCCATTCTCAGTTCCTTTTGTGCTAGTCCGTGGATCAATTGCTAGGACACATAGTAAATAATTAAATACCCTGAAAATCACATGTCATTAATTGGAGCGGTTTGAAGCACGTAAAGGCATTCAAAGATCTATTTATTGCTCTATGCATGTTTTGCCGGCATATTTCGTTTCCCACTTTTGCTGTCAAGTGGGATGACCATGTTTATTCAGTTAGATAAAATTGTTTGAGCAAAAAGAGCCTTGGCTCAGTGGTTATCAAGTAGTTGTGCAGCCTGATCATTTGGGTTCAGTTATGGAATTAAGTGTGAAGGACAAGGGTTTTTCCCATATATTTTTTTTGAGGCGCGGGCTGGTGCGTGGTGGGACTATCCATCTAGATAAAAATATTGGTACTCAAAAAAAGAATCCTTGAGGACCAGGCTTGTTGCATGGCGGGGCCACACGTCTAGATAAAAATTTCTAGAACTCAAACCAAAAATTAGATTGTATGCATCCCTAGTTGGTGCAGGGAACGGGATAAGCAAAATTATCTCGCAAATTTTAGGCCGAATTGGGGACCACGCGAACCCTCCTTACCAAGCCGCCCACATCCACTAGCTATCGATGGAATCCCCTGCACGCAGCTCCCCCCCCCCCCCCTCCCCGACCCTCGGTTACCCCCTAAGGTTATCGCGGGCTAAGTCACGCAGCTGCCAATGACGGTGGTGGCAGGGAGGTCCTGTCACAACTGGGGGTGGTATGTTGTTTCCGAAATCAGTCGAGAGTCAGGAACACACACACACACACACACACACACACACAGAGAGAGAGAGAGAGAGAGAGAGAGATGACCCTTGGGGGGAGGTGGGAGCCACCACGGGCCCCCAAAATCCAGGGCCCCCCACCTAGACTCGTTGATAAATCTTATCTCAGCATATAGTGATTTTAATACATGAAGTTAGTTCAAATAAAAACAGAAATACATAGAGAAATCTCCAAGTCTACTCTTGAAGTTAGACGTCGGTCTTCTCAAACCATCTGTCATGAAGTTAGTTCAAATAAAAACTCAAGGAGCCGTGATTATCCACCAGACAGAAGCTCCCTCAAAATATCAAACAGTATATCTGCTTAAAACTGAAATATTATGTCATCGTATTGTTTACAGGGGGCATATTTAAAACGATCAGTTGCATATAACTGTAAGCTAAATACCGAACCATACATATATATACTGCATGTCATTTTCAGAACAAAATGTCAATCATCAGGGGATGAACATATCTTCAAGAGCAGTAGGGGGTTGTTTGGATGGTGCCCAAGGGAAAGCACAAGTGCTCCCTAGGTGGTTTTGGTAATTAATGTCAACATATCTCTTGTTGGACTAACACTTTTATCTAGTATGTTTCAGATAAGTTCATCAATGGAGTGGCATGGACTAAAGGATGTGGGAACTCCTTCAAGATGCTAAGGACAAAGGATTGGCTCAAGCTTCAAGCTCAAGACTCTTCATTTTACATTTTAGTGATCCAAGATCACATTGAGTCTATAGGAAAAGTCAATACTATCAAGGAGGGATGATGTGTTGCTTAATGAGCCTCTTGCTTCAAGTGCTTAGTGATATGCTCCAAATACCCTCAACTACTTTCCCACTTCCACACATATGTCCTAAACCTAAAGTAAAACTCGGCCCCACTGATTCTTCCTATCCAGCGCCATAGAGTTTGGATGTCTTAGCCACTGCCACAAACACTAGGCAAATCGGTCTCACCGATAGGGATCTCGGTGTTACCGAGATGGAATTGTAATCTCTCTGTGTATGTCCATTATCAAAATCGTTCTCACCGAGTTTGAGCAATTGGTACTACCGAGATTACAATGCAAACTTTCTGCTTAACTTATTACCAAAATCGGTCCCACCGAGTTTGTGTAATCGGTCCAACCGAGTTTGTGAAGGAAATATGCCCTAGAGGCAATAATAAAGTTATTATTTATTTCCTCATATCATGATAAATGTTTATTATTCATGCTAGAATTGTATTAACCGGAAACATGATATATGTGTGAATACATAGACAAACATATAGTCACTAGTATGCCTCTACTTGACTAGCTCGTTTATCAAAGATGGTTATGTTTCCTAGCCATGGACAAAAGAGTTGTCATTTGATTAACGGGATCACATCATTAGGAGAATGATGTGATTGACATGACCCATTCCGTTAGCCTAGCACTTGATCGTTTAGTATGTTGCTATTGCTTTCTTCATGACTTATACATGTTCCTGTAACTATGAGATTATGCAACTCCCGTTTATCGGAGGAACACTTTGGGTGCTACCAAATGTCACAACGTAACTGAGTGATTATAAAGGAGTACTACATGTGTCTCCAAAGGTACATGTTGGGTTGGCGTATTTCGAGATTAGGTTTTGTCACTCCGATTGTCAGAGAGGTATCTCTGGGCCCTCTCGGTAATGCACATCACTATAAGCCTTGCAAGCAATGTGACTAATGAGTTAGTTACGGAATGATGCATTACGGAACGAGTAAAGAGACTTGCCGGTAACGAGATTGAACTACGTATTGGATACCGACGATCAAATCTCGGACAAGTAACATACCGATGACAAAGGGAACAAAGTATGTTGTTATGCGCTTTGACCGATAAAGATCTTCGTAGAATATGTAGGAGCCAATATGGGCATCCAGGTTCCGTTATTGGTTATTGACCAAGAATAGTTCTAGGTCATGTCTACATAGTTCTCGAACCCATAGGGTCCGCACGCTTAAGGTTTTGATGACAGTTATATTATGAGTTTATGAGTTTTGATGTACCGAAGGAGTTCGGAGTCCCAGATGAGATCGGGGACATGACGAGGAGTCTCGAAATGGTCGAGACATAAAGATCGATATATTGGACGACTATATTCGGAGTTCGGAAAGGTTCCGAGTGATTCGGGTATTTTTCGGAGTACCGGAGAGTTACGGGAATTCGTCGGGGAGTATATGGGCCTTATTGGGCCATACGGGAATAGAGGAGAGAGGCCGAAAGGAAGGAGGCGCGCAGCCCCCCTCTGGTCCGAATTGGACAAGGGGTGTGGCCCCCCTTTCCTTCCTCCTCTCCCCCTCTTTCCCCCTCAGTAGGACTCCCCTTGGCGCGCCCCTCCTAGGCCGGCCGCCCCCTCCCGCTTGCTCCTTTATATACGGGGGCAGGGGGGCACCTCAAGGACAACAACACAAGTTGATCTACGGATCGTTCCTTAGCCGTGTGCGGTGCCCTCCTCCATCATATTCCACCTCGGTCATATCGTCGCGGAGTTTAGGCGAAGCCCTACGCTGGTAGAGCATCATCATCGTCACCACGCCGTCATGCTGACGGAACTCATCCCCGAAGCTTTGCTAGATCGGAGCCCGGGGATCGTCATCGAGCTGAACGTGTGCTGAACTCGGAGGTGCCGTACGCTCGGTGCTTGGATCGGTCGGATGGTGAAGACGTACGACTACATCAACCGCGTTGTCATAACGCTTCCGCTTACAGTCTACGAGGGTACGTGGACAATACTCTCCCCTCTCGTTGCTATGCCATCACCATGATCTTGCGTGTGCGTAGGAATTTTTTTGAAATTACTACGTTCCCCAACAGTGGCATCCGAGCCTAGGTTTTATGCGTTAATGTTATATGCATGAGTAGAACACAAGTGAGTTGTGGGCGATACAAGTCATACTGCTTACCAGCATGTCATACTTTGGTTCAGCGGTATTGTTGGATGAAGCGGCCCGGACCGACATTACGCGTACGCTTACACGAGACTGGTTTTACCGTCGTGCTTTGCACATAGGTGACTAGCGGGTGTCAGTTTCTCCAACTTTAGTTGAACCGAGTGTGGCTACGCCCGGTCCTTGCGAAGGTTAAAACAGCACCAACTTGATGAACTATCATTGTGGTTTTGATGCGTAGGTAAGAATGGTTCTTGCTCAGCCCGTAGCAGCCATGTAAAACTTGCAACAACAAAGTAGAGGACGTCTAACTTGTTTTTGCAGGGCATGTTGTGATGTGATATGGTCAAGACGTGATGAGATATAAGTTGTTGTATGAGATGATCATGTTTTGTTGAAGTTATCGGCAACTGGCAGAAGCCCTATGGTTGTCTCTTTGTTGCATAAGATGCAAGTGCCAAATAATTGCTTTACTTTATCGCTATGCGATAGCAATAGTTGCAAGAGCAATAGTTGGCGAGACGACCATGTGACGACACATTGATATAGATCAAGATGATGAAGATCATGGTGTCGTGCCGGTGACGATAGAGATCATGACAGTACTTTGGAGATGGAGATCAAAGGCGCAAGATGATCATGGCCATATCATGTCACATATTTTGATTGCATATGATGTTTATCTGTTATACATCTTATTCTATTTTTTTTGACGGTAGCATTTTAAGATGATCTCTCACTAATTATCAAGAAGTGTTCTCCCTGTGTATGCACCGTTGCGAAAGTTCTTCGTGCTGAGACACCACGTGATGATCGGGTGTGATAGGCTCTACGTTCAAATGCAACGGGTGCAAAACAGTTGCACATGTGGAAAACTCGGGTTAAACTTGACGAGCCTAGCATATACAGATATGGCCTTGGAACACGGAGACCGAAAGGTCGAGCGTGAATCATATAGTAGATATCATCAACATAGTGATGTTCACCATTGAAAACTACTCCATCTCACGTGATGATCGGACATGGTTTAGTTAATTTGGATCACGTGATCACTTAGATGACTAGAGAGATGTCTGTCTAAGTGGGAGTTCTTAAGTAATATGATTAATTGAATTTAAATTTATCATGAACTTAGTACCTGGTAGTATTTTGCAAATTATGTTGTAGATCAATAGCTCGCGTTGTTGCTTTCATATGTTTATTTTGATATGTTCCTAGAGAAAATTGTGTTGAAAGATGTTAGTAGCAATGATGCGGATTGGATCCGTGATCTGAGGTTTATCCTCATTGCTGCACAGAAGAATTATGTCCTTAATGCACCGCTAGGTGACAGACCTATTGCAGGAGCAAACGCAGACGTTATGAACGTTTGGCTAGCTCAATATGATGACTACTTGATAGTTTAGTGCACCATGCTTAACGGCTTAGAATCGGGACTTCAAAGACGTTTTGAACATCATGGACCATATGAGATGTTCCAGGAGTTGAAGTTAATATTTCTAGCAAATACCCGAGTTGAGAGATATGAAGTCTCCAACAAGTTCTATAGCTAAAAGATGGAGAAGAATCGCTCAACTAGTGAGCATGTGCTCAGATTGTCTAGGTACTTCAATCGCTTGAATCAAGTGGGAGTTAATCTTCCAGATAAGATAGTAATTGACAGAATTCTCTAGTCACCATTACTAAGTTACTAGAACTTCGTGATGAACTATAGTATGCAAGGGATGACGAAAAGATTCCCGAGCTCTTCGTGATGTTGAAATCAACGAAGGTAGAAATCAAGAAAGAGCATCAAGTGTTGATGATTGATAAAGATCACTAGTTTCAAGAAAAGGGCAAAGGGAAAGAAACGGAACCTTCAAGTAGAATGGCAAGCAAGTTGTCACTCCCGCGAAGAAGCCCAAAGCTGGACCAAAGCCTGAAACTGGGTGATTATACTGCAAAGGAAATGGTCACTGGAAGCGGAAATGCCCTAAATATTTGGTGGATAAGAAGGATGGCAAAGTGAACAAGGGTATATTTGATATACAGGTTATTGATATGTGCCTTACTAGTGTTTATAGTAACCCCTGAGTATTTGATACTTGTTCGGTTGCTAAGATTAGTAACTCGAAACAGGAGTTACAGAATAAACAGAGACTAGTTGAGGTTGAAGTGACGATGAGTGTTGGAAGTAGTTCCAAGATTGATATGATCATCATCGCACACTCCCTATACTTTCAGGATTAGTGTTAGACCTAAATAAATGTTATTTGGCGTTTGCGTTGAGCATGAATATGATTTGATCATGTTTATTGCGATACGGTTATTCATTTAAAGTCAAAGAATAATTATTGTTCTGTTTACATGAATAAAACCTTCGATGGTCATACACCCAATGAACATAGTTTGTTGGATCTCGATCGTAGTGATACACATATTCATAATATTGATGCCAAAAGATGAAAAGTTAATAATGATAGTGCAACTTATTTGTGGCACTGCCATTTGGGTCATATCGGTGTAAAGCGCATGAAGAAACTCCATAAAGATGGGTTTTCAGAATCACTTGGTTATGAATCATTTGATGCTTGCAAACCGTGCCTTTTGGGCAGGATGACTAAAACTCCGTTCTCCGGAACAATGGAACAAGCTACTGACTTATTGGAAATAATACATACTGATGTATGCGATCCAATGAGTGTTGATGCTCGTGGCAAGTATCGTTATTTTCTGACCTTCACAAAATGATTTGAGCAGATATGTGTATATCTACTTGATGAAACATAAGTCTGAAATAGTTGAAAGGTTCAAAGAATTTCAGAGTGAAGTGGAAAAATCATCATAACAAGAAAATAAAGTTTCTGCGATCTGATCGCGGAGACGAATATTTGAGTTACGAGTTTGGTCTTCAGTTAAAACAATGTGGAATAGTTTCACAGCTCACGCCACCTGGAACACCACAATGTTATGGTGTGTCCGAACATCGTAACCGCACTTTATTGATATGGTGCGATCTATGATGTCTCTTACTGATTTACCACTATTGTTTTGGGGTTATGCATTAGAGACAGCTGCATTCACGTTAAAAAGGGCACCATCTAAATCCGTTGAGACGACACCATATGAACTGTGGTTTAGCAAGAAACCCAAGTTGTCATTTCTTAAAGTTTGGGGTTGTGATGCTTATGTGAAAAAGTTTCATCCTGATAAGCTCAAACCCAAATCGGAGAAGTGCGTCTTCATAGAATACCCAAAGGAAACTGTTGGGTACACCTTCTATCATAGATCCGAAGGCAAGATATTCGTTGCTAAAAATGGATCCTTTCTAGAGAAGGAGTTTCTCTCGAAAGAAGTGAGTGGGAGGAAAGTAGAGCTTGATAAGGTAATTTGTACCTTCTCCCGAATTGGAAAGTAGTGCATCACAGAAATCAGTTCCAGTGATTCCTACACCAATTAGTGAGGAAGTTATTGATGATGATCATGAAACTTCAGATCAAGTTGCTACCAAACCTCGTAGGTCTTCCAGAGTAAGATCCGCACCAGAGTGGTACGGTAATCATATTCTGGAAGTCATGTTACTAGACCATGATGAACCTACGAACTATAAGGAAGCGATGATGAGCCCAGATTCCGCAAAATGGCTTGAAGCGATAAAATCTGAGATATGATCCATGTATGAGAACAAAGTATGGACTTTGATTGACTTTCTCGATGATCAGCAAGCCATGTTAAATAAATGGATCTTCAAGAGGAAGACGGACACTGATAGTAGTGTTACTATCTACTAAGCTCGACTTGTTGCGAAAGGTTTTCGACAAGTTCAAGATGTTGAATACGATTAGATTTTCTCACTCGTATCGATGCTTAAGTCTGTCTGAATCATGTTAGCAATTGCCACATTTTATGAAATCTGTCAAATGGATGTCAAAACTGCATTCCTTAATGGTTTTCTTAAAGGAGAGTTATATATGATACAACCAGAAGGTTTTGTCGATCCGAAAGGTGCTAACAACGTGTGCAAGCTCCAGCGATCCATCTATGGACTGGTGCAAGCATCTCGGAGTTGGAATATACGCTTTGATGAGTTGATCAAAGCATATGGTTTTATACAGACTTTTGAAGAAGCCTGTATTTACAAGAAAGTGAGTGGGAGCTCTATAGCATTTCTAATATTATATGTGGATGACATATTGTTGATTGGAAATGATATCGAAATTCTGAATAGCATGAAAGGATACTTGAATAAGAGTTTTTCAAAGCAAGACCTCGGTGAAGCTGCTTACACATTGAGAATCAAGATTTATATAGATAGATCAAGACGCTTGATAAGATTTTTCAATGAGTACATACCTTGATAAATTTTTGAAATAGTTCAAAATGGAACAGTCAAAGAAGGAGTTCTTGCCTGTGTTACAAGGTGTGAAGTTGAGTAAGACTCAAGACCCGACCATTGCAGAAAATAGAAAGAGAATGAAAAGTCATTCCCTATGCCTCAGTCATAGGTTCTATAAAGTATGCTATGCTGTGAACCAGACCTATTGTATACCTTGCTCTGTGTTTGGTAAAGGAATACAATTTTGATCTAATAAGTAGATCACTGGACATGGGTCAAGAATATCCTTAGTGAGGACTAAGGAGATGTTTCTCGATTATGGAGGTGATAAAAGAGCCCGTCGTAAAAGTTACAACGATGCAAGCTTTTACACCAATCCAGATGACTCTAAGTCTCAATCTGGATACATATTGAAAGTGGGAGCAATTAGCTAGAGTAGCTCCGTGCAGAGCATTGTGGACATAGAATATTTGCGAAATACATACGGCTCTGAATATGACAGACCCGTTGACTAAGCTTCTCTCACGAGCAAAACATGATCATACCTTAGTACTCTTTTGGGTGTTAATCACATAGCGATGTGAACTAGATTATTGACTATAGTAAACCCTTTGGGTGTTGATCACATGATGATGTGAACTATGGGTATTGATCACATGCAGATGTGAATATTGGTGTTAAATCACATAGCGATGTGAACTAGATTATTGACTCTAGTGCAAGTGGGAGACTGAAGGAAATATGCCCTAGAGGCAATAATAAAGTTATTATTTATTTCCTCATATCATGATAAATGTTTATTATTCATGCTAGAATTGTATTAACCGCAAACATGATACATGTGTGAATACATAGACAAACATATAGTCACTAGTATGCCTCTACTTGACTAGCTCGTTTATCAAAGATGGTTATGTTTCCTAGCCATGGACAAAAGAGTTGTCATTTGATTAACGGGATCACATCATTAGGAGAATGATGTGATTGACATGACCCATTCCGTTAGCCTAGCATTTGATCGTTTGGTATGTTTCTATTGCTTTCTTCATGACTTATACATGTTCCTGTAACTATGAGATTATGCTACTCCCGTTTACCGGAGGAACACTTTGGGTGCTACCAAACGTCACAACGTAACTGGGTGATTATAAAGGAGTACTACATGTGTCTCCAAAGGTACATGTTGGGTTGGCGTATTTCGAGATTAGGTTTTGTCACTCCGATTGTCGGAGAGGTATCTCTAGGCCCTCTCGGTAATGCACATCACTATAAGCCTTGCAAGCAATGTGACTAATGAGTTAGTTACGGAATGATGCATTACGGAACGAGTAAAGAGACTTGCCAGTAACGAGATTGAACTAGGTATTGGATACCGACGATCAAATCTCGGGAAAGTAACATACCGATGACAAAGGGAACAAAGTATGTTGTTATGCAGTTTGACCGATAAAGATCTTCGTAGAATATGTAGGAGCCAATATGGGCATCCAGGTTCCACTATTGGTTATTGACCAAGAATAGTTCTAGGTCATGTCTACATAGTTCTCGAACCCGTAGGGTCCGCACGCTTAAGGTTTTGATGACAGTTATATTATGAGTTTATGGATTTTGATGTACCGAAGGAGTTCGGAGTCCCGGATGAGATCGGGGACATGACGAGGAGTCTCGAAATGGTCGAGACGTAAAGATCGATATATTGGATGACTATATTCGGAGTTCGGAAAGGTTCCGAGTGATTCGGGTATTTTTTGGAGTACCGGAGAGTTACGGGAATTCGCCGGGGAGTATATGGGCCTTATTGGGCCATACGGGAATAGAGGAGAGAGGCCGAAAGGAAGGAGGCGCGCAGCCCCCCTCTGGTCCGAATTGGACAAGGGGTGCGGCTCCCCTTTCCTTCCTCCTCTCCCCCTCTTTCCCCCTTTCTCCTACTCCAACAAGGAAGGACGTTGGCGCGCCCCTCCTAGGCCGCCCGCCCCCTCCCCCCTTGCTCCTTTATATACGGGGGCAGGGGGCACCTCAAGGACAACAACACAAGTTGATCTACGGATCGTTCCTTAGCCGTGTGCGGTGCCCCCCTCCACCATATTCCACCTCGGTCACATCGTCGCGGAGTTTAGGCGAAGCCCTGTGCCGGTAGAGCATCATCATCGTCACCACGTCGTCGTGCTGACGGAACTCATCCCCGAAGCTTTGCTGGATCGGAGCCCGGGGATCGTCATCGAGCTGAACGTGTGCTGAACTCGGAGGTGCCGTACGTTCGGTGCTTGGATCGGTCGGATCGTGAAGACGTACGACTACATCAACCGTGTTGTCATAACGCTTCCGCTTACGGTCTATGAGGGTACGTGGACAATACTCTCCCCTCTCGTTGCTATGCCATCACCATGATCTTGCGTGTGCGTAGGAATTTTTTTGAAATTACTACGTTCCCCAACAGTTTGCCTGACCAACTCTCTGGAAAGCTTATTACCAAAATCGGTCTCACCGAGTTGCAAGTCGGTCCCACCGAAAATCCTAACAGTCACTAGATTTGCTGAATCGGTCCGACCGAGTTTATCAATTCGGTCCCACCGAGTTTGGCAAGTTGTGTGTAATGGTTAGACCAACTCTCTGGAAAGCTTATTACCAAAATCGGTCTCACCGAGTTGCAAGTCGGTCCCACCGAAAATCCTAACAGTCACTAGATTTGCTGAATCGGTCCGACCGAGTTTATCAATTCGGTCCCACCGAGTTTGGCAAGTTGTGTGTAATGGTTAGATTTTGTGTGGAGGCTATATATACCCCTCCACCTCCTCTTCATTCGTGGAGAGAGCCATCAGACTGAACCTATACTTCCAGCTTACATTTTCTGAGAGAGACTCATGTGTTGAGGCCAAGATATTCCATTCCTACCATATGAATCTTGATCTCTAGCCTTCCCCAAGTTGCTTTCCACTCAAATCCTCTTTCCACCAGATCCAAATCCTATGAGAGAGAGTTGAGTGTTGGGAAGACTATCATTTGAAGCACAAGAGCAAGGAGTTCATCATCAATGCACCATTTGTTACTTCTTGGAGAGTGGTGTCTCCTAGATTGGCTAGGTGTCACTTGGGAGCCTCTGACAAGATTGTGGAGTTGAACCAAGGAGTTTCTAAGGGCAAGGAGATCGCCTACTTCGTGAAGATCTACCACTAGTGAGGCAAGTCCTTCGTGGGCGACGGCCATGGTGGGATAGACAAGGTTGCTTCTTCGTGGACCCTTCGTGGGTGGAGCCCTCCGTGGACTCGTGCAACCGTTACCATTCATGGGTTGAAGTCTCCATCAACGTGGATGTACGATAGCACCACCTATCGGAACCACGCCAAAAACATCCGTGTCTCCATTTGCGTTTGAATCCTCCAAAATCCTTCCCTTTACATTCTTGCAAATTGCATCCTTTACTTTCCGCTGCTCATATACTCTTTGCATGCTTGCTTGTTATGTATTGTGAATGTTAAACTTGTGCCTAAACTCCACCTAAACTTAAAAAAATTAAAAACTTCTACTTTGGTACTTAGTGTCTAATCACCCCCCTCTAGACACCTCTTCTCAAGGTCCTACAAGTGGTATCAGAGCATTGGTCTCCGTTGCCTTGGTTTAATCACCATTGGAGGAAGATGGATGAGTCTACTTTGGGGAGTCTTAGACATAGAGTGCCTATTCTTGATGGAGAGTATTTTCATGAGTGGAAAAATGAGATGCTTGTAATTTTCAATCAATATCATTTGAACAAGTACATTGCTAGCCCTCGTGCACCTTATGTTGACCCTATGCATCCAACCCATGATGAGTCAATTGACATGGTTAGGAATCTTAGAACTGCCGAACTTATCCTTAGAGGACTGCCTAGAAACTTGATTGGATGTTTGCCTACTTTTAAGTGTGCCTACACTATATGGAAATTTCTTGAGGAACGATTTCCAGATTATTCATTGAAAAATCTAGAAGAAATTCTCCATAAGTCTATTACTTTGAGTAAAATGAATACTAGTGATCCTATGTTTGGTGATCGTCTATTTGAACTTACAAACCTTATGCGTGCCAAAGGAAATGTTGGTATTATTAGTGATATTATTTCCGAAGCTATAAAAATTCATAGACAAGATCATTGTCAAACTCACTCTAATGAATCACCCTCTCTAGGATTTGATCCGCCACATGACGATGTTGAACATGGATACTATGATGAGGATGATGATAGTGACTTCGATCTTGATGATGCAATGAGACATTTTGGTCTTATGGCAAATCTTCGGGGATATATGTCAGGAGGAAAGGAATGGGTTCTTGATAGTGGATGTACCGATCACATGACCGGAGATAAAGACATGTTTCGTGAGCTTGCTGATAATGATAGTCCTCGAAAGTATGTCACTTTCGGTGACAACTCAAAGGGTAAGCTGGTTGGCCTTGGTAAGGTGGCCATATCACATGATAGCTCCATACAAAATGTCATGCTCGTTGAATCTCTTGGGTACAACTTACTTTCAGTATCTAGACTTGCTGATTTCGGTTTCAATGTCCTATTTACTGAAGTAGATTGCCAAGTGTTTCGTCGAGACAATCATAAAATGGTCTTTACTGGTGTGCGTGGAGGTGATCTATACATTGTTGATTTCACTAAAAAGGCTCAACCTAAAACTTGCTTCATTGCTAAATCCTCAAAAGGGTGGTCATGGCATAGACGATTAGGTCATGTTGGTATGCGAAACCTTGACAAGCTTATTAAGGGAAATCATATCCTTGGAGTTAATGATGTCATATTTGATAAGGATAGACTTTGCAGTGCTTGTCAAGCAGGTAAATAGGTTGGAGGAAGGCATCCCGTGAAGAACATCATGACCACAAAGAGGCCAGTCAAGCTACTTCACATGGATCTCTTTGGTCCCAACTCTTACAAGAGTCTCGGAGGTAATTCTTTTGGTCTAGTTATAGTTGATGATTTTTCAAGATTTACGTGGGTGTTCTTTCTCGATGATAAATCGCAGGTCCAAAAGATCTTCAAAAACTTCGCTAGGAAGGCCCAAAATCAATTTGAAGTGAAGATCAAGAAGGTTCGCAGCGACAACGGAACGGAGTTCAAGAACACAAATGTGGACACCTTTCTTGACGAAGAAGGGATTTCACACGAGTTCTCGGCTACGTACACACCTCAACAAAATGGAGTTGTTGAGAGGAAGAACCGGACGCTCATCAAAATGGCGAGAACGATGCTTGATGAATACAAGACGCCAAAGCACTTTTCGGCAGAAGCGGTTGAGACAGCTTGTCATGCAACAAATCGCTTGTATCTTCACAAGCTACTCGGCAAGACGGCATACGAGCTCCTCACCGGTAACAAACCCCAAGTTGGATACTTTCGAGTATTCGGCTCAAAGTGCTACATTCTTGATAAGCATCATTGTTCTAAATTTGCTCCTAAGTCTCATGAAGGTTTCCTACTAGGTTATGGCTCAAACTCTCACACTTACCGTGTCTACAACAATTTCACCCGAAAGGTTGAAGAGACGGTAGATGTGAAGTTTGATGAATCTAACGGCTCGCAAGTAGAGCAATTGCCAATTGATGTAGGAGACAAAGATCCTTCAGAAGCAATCCAAGACTTGTCTATTGGCAAGGTTCGTCCAACGGAAGTGAAGGAGAGTACCTCGTCCGTCCAAGTGGAAGCTTCTACTTCATGACAAGGTGAACAAGGAGTTGATACGGAAGCATCCACAAGTGGGACACACCAAGATGAAGAAAACGAGGAAGTGCATCAAGATGAACGTCAACAACCTCCTTCTCCACCACGACAAGAGAACGACAATGCCAATAATGATGAAGGCCAAGAAGAAGAACAAGATGAAGAAGATGTTCAACGAAGACCCAAGCAAAAGCTTTCACAAGTTCGAGCAAGAATTGCTAAAGACCATCCCGTCGAGCAAATCTACAATGATATTCAAACTGGGAGAATCACTCGCTCTAAAACTCGTTTAGCTAACTTTTGTGAAAACTATTCTTTCATCTCTAGCATTGAACCTATGAAGGTCGAAGAAGCATTGGAAGATCTGGATTGGATAAATGCTATGCATGAAGAGCTACACAACTTTGAGAGGAACCAAGTTTGGACATTTGTTGAGAAGCCCGACAATAACCACAACATCATTGGTACCAAATGGGTGTTTCGCAACAAGCAAGATGAAGATGGACAAGTAGTTCGCAACAAAGCATGTCTCGTCGCCCAAGGCTACACACAAGTCGAAGGTATGGACTATGGTGAGACTTATGCTCCCGTTTCTAGACTTGAGTCCATTCGCATCTTACTTGCCTATGCCAATCATCATGATATCACCTAGTACCAAATGGACGTTAAAAGTGCTTTTCTAAATGGTGAAATAGAGGAGGAAGTTTATGTTAAACAACCTCCCGGGTTTGTCAATCCTAAGAAACCCAATCATGTTTACAAACTTCACAAAGCTCTTTATGGTCTTAAACAAGCTCCTAGAGCATGGTATAAATGCTTGACCAAGTTCCTTATTGAAAAAGGCTTTGAAATTGGGAAAATTGATTCTACACTTTTTACTAAAAGGGTTAATGGAGAACTCTTTGTGTGCCAAATTTATGTTGATGATATTATATTTGGTTCAACTAACCCTCATTTTAGTGAAAAGTTTGGAAAGCTAATGTCGGAGAAGTTTGAGATGTCTATGATGAGTGAACTCAAATTCTTTCTTGGGTTGCAAATCAAGCAAACTAAGGAAGGTACTTTTGTTTCTCAAACGAAGTACACCAAGGACTTATTCAAGAAGTTCAATATGCAAGAATGCAAAGGTATGACTACACCCATGCCTACTAGTGGACATCTTGACTTAACCAAAGATGATGAACCGGTTGATCAAAAGGTTTATCGCTCTATGACTGGTTCATTGTTATATCTATGTGCTTCACGTCTCGATATTATGCTAAGTGTGTGCATGTGTGCACGATATCAAGCTGCTCCTAAAGAATGTCATCTTAAGGCCGTGAAAAGGATAGTGAGATACTTAATCCATACACCAAATTTTGGCATTTGGTATCCTAAGAGGGCCTCTTTCGATCTTGTTGGCTACTCCGACTCGGACTATGCCGGTGACAAGGTTGATAGAAAGTCCACTTCGGATACTTGTCAATTTCTTGGTAGATCTCTTGTGTCTTGGTCTTCCAAGAAACAAAACTCGGTATCCTTATCTACCATCGAAGCGGAATACATTGCCGCTGGTTCATGTTGTGCTCAATTACTTTGAATGACCCAAACTCTTAAAGATTATGGGATATATGTGAAACATGTTCCATTGCTTTGTGACAATGAAAGTGCTATCAAAATTGGTCATAATCATGTGCAACATTCTCGAACTAAGCATATTGAAGTTCGTCATCATTTCATTCGAGATCATGTTGCTAAGGGTGACATTGATCTTAAGCATGTTCGCACGGAAAAGCAATTAGCGGATATATCCACTAAACCGCTTGATGAGAAAGTGTTTTGCAAGTTAAGAGGATAATTGAACATCATTGATGCTTCACACTTGGAGTAAAAACTCCATTGGATACATGCAAGACATGAGCTTATGCCTAATCCTTGATATCTCTCTTATGATGAAAATCTTATGTCTTGGATATATTTGTATCTTGCATGTTATCTTACCCATGTAGGTACTTGGTTGAATCAAATTCCATGAGGTTGTAACCTACTCATATCTTGAGCAATCTCTACATTACCAAGTCTCTACATTATGGTGGTTGAAGACAAGGAAGCACAAAACCATTTAAACATATCCTTTGATAAATTCTATGTTGAGCTTCATGACTGTCATTTTTGGATACACAAGTGCACTTCCTTGCAAGAACTAACCCATGTAGGTAGATGGACTCAAATTCCAAGTGGTGCTCCAAATTCTTGATGAGATACATCAACCTTGAGCAACCCACACAAGTTCAACTACATGGACAACACCACCAACCAAGGTATGTTATTCCATCTTAGAGAAGCTTTACTCCAAGACATGAGCTAAAGCAACTCGACAAGATGTGAATACATCAAGATGCTTAAACGAAAAATGGCAACCCCATTTTGAGCTTAAACGATGAGTATGACCTATGATCAAGTGATCTCACTTGACTCCTAAGTCAATATACCCTAACATAGGTGACTTTGTCGCCGACCATCTCTAGATGAAGTTCTCTTGTGTTCTTTCCTGTGTTTTTGCATTTGTCTCATGCATATGTGTTTCCCCTTTCAAAAAAAAACTTGACTTCATCTAGATTTCTTTTTGTTTGCTCTGCATTTTCTGCATCAAATTCCTTGCATATCATTCAGTTAATTCCTTGCAAATCTTTGTGAGATCTTACTAGTCTAGTGAGCTGAGGTGACAAGTGTTTTCTCAGCGATGAACTCGGTTTCACCAACTTGTTATTTTTGGTCCAACCGAATCCTTTCGGTACCACCGAATCATACTACTCGGTGCCACCGACTTCACAACAGGAAAAACAGTTTGCCACTTATTCTGTGTTTCTTCTGATCCAGCTCCACTCAATGAATCTTGTCCTTTACAAGCATCACATTTTTATCATTGCTTTATCTTGTGACTCAAGGATCAAACCCATTCACGACAAATTCCAGAGGGGGAGAGAGAGATTACATCTTTATCAAGCCCTTCTTGGAAATTGATGTCAAAGGGGGAGAGAGAGATCACATCAAAGCTTATCATTTAGAGAGAGAGAGTTTCACCCTCTCAGGGGTAGAGAGATCTCCAGGGGGAGAGAATACTAGTAGAGAGTATTTCTCAAGGATCCCAGATGCTTGGTGTTCAAGAGGAGAGATGCCACATGTCTTCTTGAGGAGAAAGACATGTTCATATGTGCTTATTTGCATTAGCTCTGTTCATTTATATCTTTCAGCTCTGATTTTCTGTTCCCTATCTTCTCCCAGTATCCTATGCTAGATTCAGGGGGAGCAAGACATCTAAGGGAAAGAAATCATCTAAATTCATTGCATATCTTTACTCTCGGGGACATGTCTAATCCAATGTAGTACTTAGTACTCACTCTCTACATGTCATCCCAGTCTTGGTATTCTTGTGGTTTCTTGTGTTTGCTCTGGCTAGTAAATGTATCTATGTTATCTAACCTTGTTTACGCAGGTTCATTCCATCCTAAGCCAACTCAAGACTACAAGGTAAGTATATGCATCACAATCATGTGTATGAGGAATTCTTGCTGATGTACATACTGTTTGCAAGAAGGACTCATGGGCATGAAGGTATTCCTTTAATACTTTTTGCTCTGATGCATATGGCCAAGATACATGTAACACATTGCATGCTCTATCATGGTTATGCTATCACATGTTTCTATATTCCATATTCACATGATTGCATACATGTAGGGGGAGCCTATGCTTGTTACATGTCTTTCCAAAGCTTTACTTGGTGTTCTTTATATCTTTATCTAAAGCTTTGATGTATGTTGTCATCAATTACCAAAAAGGGGGAGATTGAAAGCACAAGTGCTCCCTAGGTGGTTTTGGTAATTAATGTCAACATATCTCTTGTTGGACTAACACTTTTATCTAGTATGTTTCAGATAAGTTCATCAATGGAGTGGCATGGACTAAAGGATGTGGGAACTCCTTCAAGATGCTAAGGACAAAGGATTGGCTCAAGCTTCAAGCTCAAGACTCTTCATTTTACATTTTAGTGATCCAAGATCACATTGAGTCTATAGGAAAAGCCAATACTATCAAGGAGGGATGAGGTGTTGCTTAATGAGCCTCTTGCTTCAAGTGCTTAGTGATATGCTCTAAATACCGTCAACTACTTTCCCACTTCCACACATATGTCCTAAACCTAAAGTCAAACTCGGCCCCACTGATTCTTCCTATCCGGCGCCACCGAGTTTGAATGTCTTAGCCACTGTCACAAACCCTAGGCAAATCGGTCTCACCGATAGGGATCTCGGTCTTACCGAGATGAGATTGTAATCTCTCTGTGTATGTCCATTATCAAAATCGGTCTCACCGAGTTTGAGCAATCGGTACTACCGAGATTACAATGCAAACTTTCTGGTTAACTTATTACCAAAATCGGTCCCACCGAGTTTGAGTAATCGGTCCAACCGAGTTTGCCTGACCAACTCTCTGGAAAGCTTATTACCAAAATCGGTCTCACCGAGTTGCAAGTCGGTCCCACCAAAATCCTAACAGTTACTAGATTTGCTGAATCGGTCCGACCGAGTTTATCAATTCGGTCCCACCGAGTTTGGCAACTTGTGTGTAACGGTTAGATTTTGTGTGGAGGCTATATATACCCCTCCACCTCCTCTTCATTCGTGGAGGGAGCCATCAGACTGAACCTACACTTCCAGCTTACATTTTCTGAGAGAGAACTACCTACTCATGTGTTGAGGCCAAGATATTCCATTCCTACCATATGAATCTTGATCTCTAGCCTTCCCCAAGTTGCTTTCCACTCAAATCCTCTTTCCACCAGATCCAAATCCTATGAGAGAGAGTTGCGTGTTGGGGAGACTATCATTTGAAGCACAAGAGCAAGGAGTTCATCATCAACGCACCATTTGTTACTTCTTGGAGAGTGGTGTCTCCTAGATTGGCTAGGTGTCACTTGGGAGCCTCCGACAAGATTGTGGAGTTGAACCAAGGAGATTGTAAGGGCAAGGAGATCGCCTACTTCGTGAAGATCTACCGCTAGTGAGGCAAGTCCTTCGTGGGCGATGGCCATGGTGGGATAGACAAGGTTGCTTCTTCGTGGACCCTTCGTTGGTGGAGCCCTCCGTGGACTCGTGCAACCGTTACCATTCATGAGTTGAAGTCTCCATCAACGTGGATGTACGATAGCACCACCTATCGGAACCACGCCAAAAACATCCGTGTCTCCAATTGCGTTTGAATCCTCCAAAACTCTTACCTTTACATTCTTGCAAGTTGCATGCTTTACTTTCCACTGCTCATATACTCTTTGCATGCTTGCTTGTTATGTATTGTGAATGTTAAACTTGTATCTAAACTCCACTTAAACTTAAAAAGATTAAAAACTTCTAATTTGGTACTTAGTGTCTAATCACCCCCCCGCTAGACACATCTTCTCAAGGTCCTACACCAAGCCAGCCACGCCAAAACAAGGGCGAGCCAAAATTTTGGCGTGGGAATTTGCCACTAGGAACTCGCCCACGGGCTGCTGCAGAATCACACGGGATGACCAAATAATTGGCTGAGATCCGAAATTTCAGCTGTGAACCGAACGCACGCCAGCCTGCCGGTCAAAGACCAATATTTTGGAAGGACAGCCGTTGGCTGTCATCCAAACAGGCCCTAGATCGTCACGTGTAGCTTTTTATACACATCATGCTGGATGTCAATTCCTATCTAGACACAACTTGATCAGAGTTTGTTTATGTACTCCAACTGAGAACGGATCACAGCTTGAGGAGCATGTCAGATGTGGCCATGTTGACTCCGGATGCTAGTATCCTTGAGTTCCCATTTGATCTGATTGGTGAACATAATACCACTTGTGTGTGACCCGCCACCGCTTCGCCCTTGTGGTGAACATAATATCCTGGCACTGCCAGGTCTTTCCTTGTCTTTCTCCATTTCATCTGAAGACTACAGTAGAAATATCACTTGTGGTGAACATAATACCATCGGATTGGAGATTGACGGGAAATATTGCTTTGTAAGTTTTTGTAACTTGTCGGTGAAAAATATATCTTCCTTTCAATATTGCAAATGCACTGAAACCTAGCCATGCTTTGTAAGTTTTGTAGGTTGTCTGTCAAAATATATGACCCTGACTACATCGCCTCGGGAGAGTTCGAAGACCTGGGGTTGGCTGTTAGCCATCTGCCGGGCTATCTGACGGGTTATGAGCGACCCAGCCGTATCCAAACGCTGGTTTTACATGCTGAATAAATACACCTGTAAAATACTGTTTTGTTTTGTTGACTGGTACTATACAAGGTACATAATTTACAGGCGTATAAAATTGCAAGGCTTCCAATCGGGGCCTAAAGTAGCATTCTACTCCCAGGAGGAATCATCTTCTTACGTCCCAGCATTCCAATCTCTTCTTGAGTTTATTTTTCAATAAGATCCCACCGAGATTTGATTACTCGCCTTATTAAAGCATGACAAATCAGAATACTCTTCTTGGGAGTTGAGACACGGCTTTTCGAAAGCAACAAATGGTAGCATAGTTGACAAATACACACATAATCGGAAAAGCAGGTTAGTCAAGTGATCTGCCTATGTTGCTTACACATCATCACTATTAATCACAAGTCTCTCTCTTTTTACTTATTATAGTTTCAGAATAACACGCTGCCCAAATGGATAGCAGAATATGAATGTGATAGTGGCCCAAAATGCCAAGACAAATGAAACGGCAGTGACCCCGTAGATGATTGGGTCAGAATCACCAGGTGCATTTCCTCCCGTACCATTCCGTGTCACGGGATACGAACTGGAAGTGCATGACCTAAGGTTGTTGTTCCCTTTGTAACTGTCCACATCAAATGTGCTGAGCTGACCGGTGGCTGGTAGACATCCAGATAAGTTGTTGTACGCCACATAGAACACCTCCAATGATGACAACCAAGCTAACTACCATGGTATTGTTCCATCCAACTTGTTTCCTGAAAGGTCTAAGCTTTCGATTTTACTCATGTTACCGAAGGTTGTAGGAATCGGTCCAGTCGACAAATTGAGAGACTTGATATGGCTCAAACTCCCCATCTCCTTCGGAATGTCACCTGATAGCATGTTTGCAGAAAAGTCAATGCCAGACATCGACATGAAGAAGTTACGTCCGTATGTGTATGAGTTCCCTTTTGTAGTGAAGGTGAAGCCTTGAGGCTCATAATGATTGTTGCTCGCCCGCAGCATAATCTCCTGTAGAGTAAATTATCTCAATTGAGGGCCAACCGTACTCGTAAGCATCAGGGTCTTCAAATGTAATTCCACCAATACATGGTGGTATGGAACCCAAAAGTATGTTGTGGGAGATGTCAATTATACTCAAGCGTTGGAGATGACACAGACTTGAAGAGATCTGCCCCCACAAACTTGTTTCTGCTTAACAAAAGTACACTGATTTGAGAAAGATATTGTGCCCACTCAGGGTTGCCTGTGAACTGATTATGGCTGAGATCCAGAGTTGTAATGTACGAGCTGAAGAAAAACGCACTCAGGAAGCCAGACAGTGAATTCCCAGATACACTTAGAAACTCGAGAGGTAATACAGTGTTGCAGTTTGGAATATGCCCTGTATAGTAGTTTTCTGACAGATCTAATATCCGAAGTTTTGTTAATGTGCAAATTCCTGGATGAATGGCACCAGTTAAACCATTACAAGAAAGGCTCAAAACTTCCAGTGAAGGAAGAAACCATAATGAAGTGTTCAGTTCTCTTGATATCTTGTTACCATGTAAATCCATGAGGGCTATATAACCACACAGATTTCTAGGGAGAGTTCCTTCAAATTTGTTGTTGTCGAGGTATATTGCCCACAGGTAACGAGAGAAGCTACTAACCTCATCAAGTATCTTACCCCCGAGACTATTGTTTGGGAGCTTCAATACATTTAGTGCATAAAAATCAGTGAACAAGCAGGATGGTACTTCTCCTGTAAATCTATTATTTGATAGGTCCATAAGTTGTATGCTGCTGTTGCAGAGCGATGGTGGTATTGTTCCAGATATAGGGGCTGTTTGGTTTGTGACTAACTTTGCCAAAGGTTGCCACACCTAAGGTTAGGCAAGTTTGACCAACTTAGATGAGTGTTTGGTTTAAGCCACACCTTAAGCAAGCCACACTAGGGCCCCACATGGCATACATACAAAAAATATGGCAAGATTCCCTTAGGCTTGCCAACTTGTGGCTCTCACTTTAAAGAACTAACCTTAGGCAAGTGTGGCAAGAAGTATGTGACAAAATGTGGCACTCCTAGGCCTAGAACCAAACAGCCCCATAATATTGTGGGAAACACATCAAACCGATGTTGGCTGGCAGTTGTCCTTCAACTGCCAGCCAGCATCGGTTTGGAGAGTGGTGTTTTAGATCCCGGGTGCCCAGGCACCCTCTTATCTATGTCATTCATTCAGAGTATAATGCATAGAGATTTGTGCCCTGCACTGTAGCAATGAAATCCATTAGCAGTTCGGATGCTTCATTAAGCCAAGGTGTAAAGATAAAAAACAAAGTAACCTGGTCTAGTCTAGCCCTACTCCTCCTGGCCTGATTACCTTACCCATTAAAAAAAGTGGGGCGTATTGAAGATGACATGTCGGCCTGCACCTGCGATGGGAGACCCAAGAAAGCTGAAAGGAGCAATGGAATCTCATGTGATTCGGCCGGGGGACAAAATCACTGTTTTGACCTTATACGTGAAGATTAATACGAATTGACTTTGTTTGAAAAATATTTTCGAATCCGACCTTTTTTGGTCACGCCAACGTCCTTGGCGTTTGGACTGCACTGCAGACGCCATGATCAATGTCGTTTAGTCCTGGCCCACACTTGCACAGCTGGGACTAATGTGGCAGAGGCGAAACGCCATGAACCTCGGCGTTTGGGCAAACGCCATAGTCCTTGGCGTTTGGTAATACACACATAAATGTGTCCTTGTCTCGCGGGCCTAGCTAAAACTACCGAGAGCTGGCTGGTTAAATCGTTTGGGCAAGCTTGCATGTTAGTATCAAACTTGCGTTTTGGGTAAACGCCACATTCCTTGGGCGAGCTTGCATGTTAGTATTATTTCTTCTTTCCATGCAAACGATGTGCTCCATGAATTATTATTCCTTGACACCTTGCACGTATTGTGAGCGGAACAGGAACTACGATTGCCTTCGTTGAATTATTACTCCTAGTCAAGCATCAACTGCACGGTTTCGGGCCATTAACTCGGTGCTGCTAATCGCCGGTAAAAATTCGAACCCGACTTTTTTGTCATTCAACATGGTGTTGTAAATCAAGTCGTCTGAATTTTCACAAATCGACATCAAATTTACGGAAGGTTTGCAGGTGTTCAAACTCGTGCCACTTACGGGTCCGACACACGATCTGACCCCAACCACTACTGGAATTTCTGTATACGCCGGTTGTCAGGCTCTTCGCCGAGAGTCAAAACACGGACACTCAACAAAGTAAACAACACCGAGAGCCACACTCGGCAAACCTTGCTTCACGACAACTAGTTGACGTTGCCGTCACGGGCTCACGGCGAACAAGCACCGCACAAACGACGCAGATGCCGAGAGTACACACGGCAAAGAGGAGCCACGTGGCATCCCGTTCACAACTGATGGCTCCGTCAGTTTCTTTCCACATTACCGAGAGCGGACGTGATTGGACGCAGCCGTTCTAGAGCAATGTGACCGGACGGGTGGGCGTCCACACAACACATCACCGGTGCCTTTCCTCTTCGTTCTAACCCTATTCGTTCCTCTCCACTCCCTTGCCGTCCAGACCAAGATCTTCACCATGCCCAAGTCTTGGTTTTCTGAGGTGTCGGCTTTGGATCTCCCTTCAGATCATGGCACCGCCGTCATCGTTCTTCGGACTCCTTGACCTCCACGGCCACCAACTCATCCGAGATGAAGGAGATCGTCATCTTCTCTGACGACAAGGAGGATTAGCTGACGAAGCAGTCATGCTTCCTCTCGGAGGTGGCAAGAACGAACCAGGAGTGCCAACGATAGATTGTCCACTACCTCGGTGGCCCCGGTGGCTTGTCATCCTCGTGGAGCATCATCGCGGCGGGAAGGCAGAAGTGGATAAACACAGTGTGCCGCTCGGCCTTTGCAAAGTCCGACAAGGCGCCGACTAGGTCTGCGCTGACCACGGCGGGGATGGTCGCTTGTCATCGCGACTGCTTTGACAGGGAGCTTACAAAGATCAGCTAGGAGTGACCGGTCAGCGACACCCCCACCACTATCAGCAGGGGCAAGGCAGCCATGGCACACCGACCAGGGTCGGCATTAGCCTAGGCGGCCCTCGACACTACGCAGGAGAAAGCGAAACGGCTCGTTCGTGAGCGCCATGTGGCGATCGGACGGGGCTGCCGCACCCCGTGCCCTTCCGTCGCTGGAAGGACTACTCTGATGATGTCGACGACGGCGACGGCGACATGAATGACAATGGTGGTTCCACCGTAAATTACTCCCTCTGTCCCATAATGTAAGACGTTTTTTGACACCAGGAGTACTATCTCCGACCTGGTTTATCGGTCCCCTTCGTATTTTGTGCCAAATTTTAATCTTAAATTTAAATAACAAAATATTAGTGAATGTCACAAAAAATAATAATGCTGGAAACTATGTTCAAATACGAGTAGACGGATATATATTTTTGACATGCATTAATAATTTCTTAGTTAAATCTATGATCAAAATTTAGCAAAATAGGACGAGGACCAATAAATCAGGAAGGAGGTATTATGCGTGAACTTAAGTGAATTTTGTTGTCTTTGCAAATTCGTTCAGTTTAGCATGCAAAAAAAATGTTCAGTTTGTTAAATCACGTTTCTAAAGTATGCGAACATGATTGGATGGTTAGCTTTCATATTCTTGGGTGCGGACTGGTCCGAACCAGTCCGCTGACAAATACAATATTTTTTTCAAGAGTCAGTGTTGGTGATGTCTTAGAGCAACTCCAACGGGCCGACCCAAATGCACGTCGCTTTTGTCCTCTTTTTGTCCGTTTGGGTCGGCCCGGCGGACATAAGCGTCCGGCGCTGTGTTTGGGTCGGCGCGAGCGCCCAACACTGGCTCGACCCATTTTGTCGGCGCGCAAAAAAAAGCTTTTTAAAAATAAATACATGCATTTAATTAAACATAAAGCCGGCCACGAAGGCCAGCGAAAGTCCACATTACATTAATTAGCATAGAAACACTAAAAACTAGACGACGCGCTGCCCTAGGTGTCCTCGTTGGCGGCGGCGTCTGCGTCGGTGCCGGTGAGGTCGATCAGCGTCGGCGCAGGGCCGGCCCAGGGGAACGCCGTGTTCCAGAGGGCGGCGATGTCGGGCTGTGCCTCCGCTGCCTGCGCCTGCTGCGCCTCCTCTTCGGCCTCGCGCTCGACCATCTCCAGGCGCTCGCCCTCCCGGCGCTCCTCGGCCAACTGATAGCGGCGCCAGTGGTCGAGGTAGGCCGCCTCTTGCTTCTCCGTCGCCCCGAGCCAGATCGGCGGAGCGCTGACCCACTCGCGCACTACTCCGGTCCAGGAGTAGCGCTCGAGGTAGGCCGGTTCCTCCGGCTCGGCTTTGGGCGGGGACGGCGGGCTCACCGGCGGCACGACGCAGTCGCCCGCCGCGGAGAGGGCCATGGCCTCCGCCATGGCAGCCTGGAAAGCCACCTCATCCGCCTCCCTCCACCGCGCCTCCTCCTCGCTCTCCTTAATGGCCGCCTGGTAGGCGGCCT
Source organism: Triticum timopheevii (assembly GCA_963921465.1). Classification (NCBI taxonomy): domain Eukaryota; kingdom Viridiplantae; phylum Streptophyta; class Magnoliopsida; order Poales; family Poaceae; genus Triticum; species Triticum timopheevii. Next base: position 47,861,554 of record OY997264.1, on the reverse strand, counting down.
AGGCCTCCTGGTCCTCGTCACGGACGACGAGCGGGGGCGGCTGCAGGCTGCGGTCGACGCCGCGGACGCCGCGTCGTCTCGCCTCCTCGTGCTCGAAGGCGAACCATCGAGCCCAGTTGGGCGAGTCGATGGCGTACTGCGGTTCGGCGAGCTGCTCCGGCGTCAGCAACGCCCGCCGCCGCCGCACCCCCTCCGCATGGGCCCTCGCTGACCGCGGCGCCGCCGGCACTGGGATCCTCTCCGGATCCAAATGCCAGTCCTGCGGCAGCGTCGCGTTGGGGTACGGCAAAGGCACACAGTGCTTCCAGTGCCACTCGGCCTGGTGCACCGGCACATTGATGCGCTGCCTCTGCCGGGGAGCGCACGACGGCGCGGGAAGGGCGGCGAGGGAGGTGGAATGGCGGGCGGGGGCCTTCCCCTTGCGGCTGCTGCCAATGCCGGAGAAGAAGCCCATGCTGGCGGTGGCTAGGGTTGTCGCCGGCGTGGGGGCATGGGTGGCCAGATGGGGACGGGGGCGAGTGGCAGTGGATGAGGACGGCCCCGCCGCACGCCCGGCTTAAAAAAGGACGACCGTTGTCGCTGACGCATGGGCTCAAGGGCGGCGGTCGTCATAAATAATGTTGACCGTCGTAGTTGGACGGCCGCCAGGTGGGGACGCTGCGGACGGTGAGGAGGCGCACGAAGCGTTCGTTTCGCGTCCGCGCCGATGCATTTGAGGCGCAAATTTGGGCCGCAAATGAGTCGGCGCGGACGCCAGGCGGACACGAATTGAGTTTGGGTTTTCGTGTTGGGCCGTCATTTTTGTCCGCACCGAGCCAAACGGACGCAGGCGGACGAAATGGGTCACCCCATTGGAGTTGCTCTTACTAGTTACTCCGATGACTAGTTTTACGCATAGCATGTGTCGCACTCTGCAATGCAAATCATCCGATCGACTGTACTTTATATGTTGCATCACTCGGCATCTGATTGACTCTGCTGAATGTTCTCTATATAGCTAGCCAAGCTGTCAGTTAGCTCTTTTTTTTTTACATGAGCTCTCAATTAGCTTTAGCTAAGCTAGGCTAGGACATATTTGTGTCTGATAGCAAACGCCAAGGAGTTTGGCGTTTGCCCAAACGCCAAGGTTCATGGTGTTTCACCTGCGCCACATCAGCACTAGATGTGTAAGTGTGGGCTAGGGCTAGACGCCGTTGATCGTGGCGTCTCCAATGCAATTCAAATGTCAAGGATGTTGGCATGACCAAAAGGTCAGATTCAAAAGTATTTTCCAAACGAAGTCAATTCGTGCTAATCTTCGTGTATAAGGTCAAAACAGAAATTTCATCCTCGGCTGGGTGGGTGCATGCATTGTCACTGCAACCATCACCCGATCGGCGGTTTTTTATGCATGTCAGCTTGTTGGAAAGAGAGAGCAAGCTTTGTGCATGCATGTGTGACTGCTTTTAAAGAGAGAAAACGTGAGAAGAGAGACATTATAATGTGCGTGCATGTGTCAGACTGTTCCTGCCAGACCTATTTCTGCAAGCTACTTCCTCCTAGCCTGCCTAATTACTTTGGTACTCCCTCAGATTCTCTTTAGTCTGAGTATAACTTACATCACGCATACCAAGGAGTGCTACTTGAATTTGATTTCGGACGGTATTACCCCTGCGCTCGATGAATTGCAATGACCTGAAAAGCTGCAAAGCGGTTATCACGCGAGGTAGTTAATTGGCCCGTCCGCCTCGTTTCCCTGCGTATTTCTCTGCATGGTTTTTTTTAGGGGGCTGCATGGTTGTTATTGGCCCATCTTCCTTTGTATGCGCTGCATGCGTGACCGGAATTAATGCACAAGAGGAGGCAGCCTTGCATGCAGTGATGAAAAGTAGGGATATAATTGGAAGAAACTGCTACAAATCTGGATCGCGCAAAGCATTGCGGAGAAAACGAGAAAAACTTATGCGCAGACTAAATGGGATCGGAGGAAGTAGTGCAAAGCGTCTGCAGCACGAATTTTATTGCCGTTGTCCGGACAAAGGCTGGAGGGTGCCGGGACACCCGGGTGTCATCCATCTTTCCGAAACTAGTGTGGCTTCATTTGTGAACAACCAGTCAGGCATGTTTCCCGGTAAATTATTGTTGGACAATCGAGAAAACATAGGTGATGCTATGTGCGGAGGAAATTTGGCTCAGTAATCATGCTCTTATCAAGGTTACACCAAGAGAGCCTTAGTGTATTTAATTGAAATTTAGGTACCCAGCTATGCAGTTTCACTTGAAGGACCAAATCAGTATTCCGGGACATATCTATCTGTTTGAGCTTCACACCGTTTCTTAACCAAAAAAAAAAAATTCAAATTTACGGCTAAGCTTGTTTTTGGATAGGCTGATAGTTTGAAGCAATGAGGAACACTTTGAAGATGAGTTTATGAGTACATATCTTTGCAAGAGGTTTCTTGAAAGATCCAAGTACTCCAGGCATGGAAGTGCAAATACGGATGCTGGGATGCTACCACTCAATTTATTGGATCACAAACGCAATTCTCGCAGGTTCCAAGATAAGTTTATAGGTATATATATATATATATATATATATCCTTGCAAGAGGTTGTCTAAAAGATCCAAGTACTCAAGTCGTGGAAGTGCAAATAAGAATGCTGGGTTGCTACCACTAAATTTATTGGACCTCAACTTGTAAGGTGATAATATGTGCTACTCCAACACATCCATGGCTCCCACCGACCTCAGCTTCAACAAGGGACACGAATTTGCATCCGAGGTATGGAACAAGTGGGGAGTCCCTGTCAATTTCGAAGAAGGCAAGGATCTTGAGGAATTTTTGCTAGTTGCAGAATTCACCAGATCACGTATCAGACTCACTGAGGAATCGGACAGTACTATTCTTTTTGCATGTTTTGGAGGAAGAGCATCTTTGTTCAGGGTCAAACTTCGGCAAAACTGGTCGTTCAAGTTCTCTGTCTCCTCTAAGGAAGTGGGGTTTTTGATCATGAAAGGAGGTACCATTCCTCTTCTCAATGTTAACTTCCGCCTCTGGGGTGTTGGGGGCCCAAACTCCTGCTGGGAATTAGATCAATATCTCCAAGAGAAAGAAGATGAGTGGACTCATGCTTTTCGTCGTCACCCTAGGAAATCATATCTCCAAGCTCTTAGATCACTAGTCACATTCAACCGCAATCCTCACTCAAATCATAGATCTCCCATGGATCTTGCTGCATGTTCAAACTCTGAGCCATCACGGGCTAATCATGTCATTATTGGTCATAACTCCCATTCATCAGCATTAACCCACCAGCGAGTAGGATCACAACACTTTCAAACCTATCAACAGGCCTTTTGTGTCCGCTGCCTCCTCCTGGGCCACTTTCGGCCCAGCTGGACTAATAGAATTAAGCGCCGGGCCTGCAAGAGGTGGGGTCACATAGCCAAAGGCAGTTACTCAAACCATCAGCCCAAACCAGCTTCTCTACCTGCGACCAGGCCCAACTTGACGCTCGGCATTCCGATGCAACCAGCTACAGTTCCCGCAACTGGAGCGATATGTTTGGTCAATCAGCCGTCCCGTCAAGGTAATGACTGGCCGTCCACCAGAGCTCCTTCCCGAGCAGATAATATCCATTACTCCATCCCCTTCCCATCTGCCAAAAATCGCCTCCTTGTTGCTGTCATTCATCCAGAAAACCAAATCCACGCCAACTCGTCGACCTTCACCTCCCCTTCAGCGGCGAACATGGCGACTTTTCCTTTCGATCCCACGCCATTCCTCCCATCAAACCACCACAACGTTCAAGTGGAGGGACGACTAGCTAGGGTTCGAGTGTTGGCAGGGGCAGCACCTCCAATGCATGAAGAATGGGCCATTGCTCTCATTGTGCCAATGCCAAATCTACCCGTAGCGCCTTCAACACGGTCAGAGAGGTAATCTCAGATTTTTTACTGAGAGGCGGATAGGGTTTCCTGAAATTTCTCCCTGCCCATTTGGTCAAGCATATGTTAGACTGAATATTATTTTCGACCGGGATGATCTGGTTAACAGAAGCCCTCGTCAGTACACGGATGTACATGTCATTTTTGAAAAGCATAACAGGGGACTGAATTGGAGAAAGTTAACTCTTAGCAGAGCAATATGGATTCTGCTCTGTGGATATCCATTCGAAAGGAGAAATATTTAGGATATTAATGACACTGTTAGCAAGTTTGGAAAGTTTGTGATGTGGGATAGAGTGAGAAGCACACATGCCAACCAGATGGTCCAGATTAAGGTTGAAGAACTGCGAGATATTCCGGCAGTATTGTCTTTGGGGATGGAGACAATTCAGACTCACTGACTGTGCCAGTAGTTATTCTTCACCACATTCTTGGAGAAGAACCACATGATGAGGATCCCATTGACCCACATGGAAATCCTCACCCAATCCACAATCAGGCCAACTTCCATCCTAATCAGCATAACCACTTTGTTGGCCTAATTCAGCAACATGAGCAAGAGGAGGGCCATGCCATGGCCAAGCAACCGCAACTTCATCAGTTAGATCTCAATTTGATGCTCAACCAAGGTGAAAATGAGGATATGGAAGCAGAGAAGAGCAGAAAATGCCAGGATGGGGTCACTGGGCCATGCCAGATGCTAATCCAAATATTGATCTTGAGAACCATAAGGGTGAATTTTTGGAATTACAGGATCTCATGGCTCCACTAGACAATGTGGAGCAACAAGTGGTTGAGAATATGGACCATAGCAGCCTAACTCTTTCCATGGGACAGTCAGATAACAGTGGTAACTCTGCTGCTTCAGCCAATGGTCCCCTGGCGCCAATTCTTCTGAATCTCAATTTGAATGATGGGCCTGAGCAGGCCCAAGAACCAGCAAATCCATCCCAACATGACACAGGACTAGGAGCTGTTGCCTCTATTTCTTTGGGCCATATGGGACAACCTCAGCCCATTATAGACTTCAGCTTTCAGGTCATGATGCAAAATACTGTTATTTCTGGTATACAGAGAATGGATGACCCTATGCACCTTCAATGCCTTGCCAACTCCAGTTCACAATCACACACAGTTACCTCTGCTATGGGCAGTAAGATGAACAGAGATCTAGAACATAAGGAAAAGAATTATACCTCTCCAGTGCAGGAAAAGATAGGCAATCTGAGGGACTTAGCTACAGAGCAGCAGGATTTACTTCAGCTGGAGGTAGAAGATCAAACTATTACCACATTGGTGAAACGACGGAATCATGACCCTATCCTACAAGAAGTAAACCAGACCCAAGACCCTATCTTACAAGCAGTCAACCAGGAATCAGGTGATTCTTCAGACCTATTTTCTCCTCCAGGTTTCCCTACTCCTGCTTTTCGCAATGATAGTCATATCATAAATGCAGGGCTAGTGCAAATCCCCAACCAGGATGCTGACCATGCTTGGGCTGAGATGGTGATAAATAATAAAGAGGCAGAGTACCTAGGGCAAGAAGGAGTTGTTATCTGGAAGAAGTGTTTTGCACCCACTATGAAAGATTCATATGTCATGCAGGTACCAGTTGATTGGGTTAATTTCTTATCTGTTACTCTATTATCACCTGATAAGTTTGACTGGGCCAAGAAATTTCTTGCATCTCAAGTATGGGAGATCATCTCCCAAGGTGCAACAGAAAGCAATACTCTGCCATTTGTTATTCCAAGAATTTTCCCCATATCTATCACTCAGAACATCACTAAATCTGTTTCCATAATTGATCAGGTCACACAGGAACAAGAAGTGACATCACCAATGAATGTGGCTCCTACGACTTCCAACACTGCCTCATCTACTTCCGCACTTCACGATCACAAGAAGAGGAAGGACAAAGTTCCTCTGGTGGATACTGAGGTAAGAAGAAGTTATAGATTACAGAAGCTCACTAAAGGTTTCAAAAAGAGCACTTGCTTGGAGAAGAACTGTCTTGCTTGCCATGCTTTACCACCACCAATACCTGCTAAAGTAGTTAAAAACCTTAACACTACTTTTTGCAAGGTTTCTGCCAAGGAGATTGCATAAGAGACTCTAGCAAGTAAGCATAAGAAGAGCAAGAACTCACATGCTGCAAAGGATAGCACCAAAGGAACATCTGCCCCCTGAGATGCGAACAAGCAAGCAAATGAGAACAACTCATGAATCACTTCTGCCAGCAATTCCTGTCTTCTGGTCCTGGGTCTGTAATGTTTTGTTATCATGACTATCAACACTATGTTGGTCATGGAGATGCAAAAGTATTGTAATCTTTTTATTGAGATTGTGAGACTCTGAACAGTTATTATCCCTATGATAAGTGATCTATATCAAGCTTCCCTTATCATTCTATATGTCATGCTCTGTCATATTTTTTCTACTTACTAGCTGAATTGGTACTGGCCTGAAATGGATATATGACATAGATCTACAACTATTTAACATTTGTTCTGTCTTTCCCTCATTATAATTTCAAAGGAAGGGTCCATCCTCAACTGGAATATTAGAGGGATTAATGATCCCAACAAATGGACTGCTATCAGGAACAAAGTCGAGGAGTCCCCTTGCTCAGTTATATGACTCCAAGAAACAAAGAGAGAAAGTTTTGATACCAGATACATTAGAAACTTCTGTCCTAAGAGATTTAACAAGTTTGAATATTTACCCTCTGTGGGTGCATCTGGTGGGCTGTTGATAATCTGGAACGAACAGGTATTCACAGGGCACAAACTCCATGCAAACGAATACTCCCTTTCAGTTAGCCTCACATCTACTCCAAATGGAGACTCTTGGGTTCTTTAAAACATCTATGGTCTTTGACAACACACTGAAAGAAGTATCTTCATAGAGTGGTTTAAGAACTTCCATATGGAGGATGACACCAACTGGTTAGTCCTTGGAGACTTAACTATGTCAGGTACCCACAAGACAGAAACAGAGAAGGGGGAACATCTCTGACATGCTAGCATTTAATGAGGCAATCAATAACCAAGTTGTTATAGAAATTCCACCGAAGGGCAAACAGTATACCTGGAGTAAAATGTTCATACTCAACATATTTCTTTTCTGAGTCTATCTTGAAGAGAGCGACAAGACGAGTCGATCTCGAGCTATTCACAAGTCTTGAACTTTTTTGTTAGACCTAAATTGAACCACTCAATCAACTTTTAAACTCTCCTTATACATAATGCAAACAATCAAAATCAATAACAATCGACCTGGTACGCCTGTGTGCGGTTGTTAACCTACACGTAGGATAGTCGCCGGCGGGTTATCGTTAACGAAGTTATAGCTGCTGGGGCTGCCCCAACACTACCCGGAGCTCCGCCGAGGGTGACACCACAGAGCTCGCCGCTCCTTCAATGGCGACGTAGGAGGTGATCCCGACGGTGGCCGCAGCGAGCGAGAAGAACGAGGCTCCGGCGAAGACTCCTGCCACGAGGACGGTGCACTGGTAGTAAGAGGCGACGCCCTCCTTTGGTCGCCGCTCCGCGCTATCGTTCCTGAGAGCTCCGGCGAGGAAGGCGCACGTCGACAGGATCGCCAGACACCTGCATGCAGCACGCCATGACCTTATTCAGTACTACCGAACAAATAATGCCACTGAAAATTTTGAAATCTTCGTTCGTTGAACAGTACAACATGCCGTACCATGAGAGTATCGAAGCGAAGTAGCCACCGACGCGCCGATGGTCGGACGACGACGATTGCCTCCGGCATCTGTCCCAGCAGCCGGTGGCAGCCGTGAGGATGGCCTGGCCTGTGAGCAGCGACGCGGCTGCCGCGATCCCGCAGTCGAACGCCGGCGTCCTCCGGTAGACGCAGTTCGCCCCGTCGTACCTGACAAAAGACCTGGATTTGGTCGCCTCGCCGATGATCCCCAGCACGGCTGCTGCGAGAGCCAGGGCGCTCACGGTGGCGCATATCACAACCACGTGTTTCTCCACCATGCCGGCAGAGGTCTCATCGATCTCATCAGGATGGAGACAAGAATTGCCAATTATGTAGTGTCTACCACGTTCTGCCTTGTTGCTAGCATGGTATGATTACATCTATGCCGTGTCTTGGTATAAACGTACATCACCTTGAGTAAATCGTCTGAGTATTTTATTAGCTAGCTACAGTGGCATGAACACCTGTTTTACAGAGGAATTTTATTGTTTTCGTCTTTTCGAAGAGAAAAAAGAGGCAAGTGCACTCAGTTGGGCAGGTTCTTTGTGATTGAACCTGCCCACCTGGCTTTCAAAGTCTTAGACTTTGTATGTCGCTCGTATTTTTTCTAGATTTATTTCAGAATAGAACATCCTTTTTCTTTTGGTGGTAAGCGATGGACTCGTCGACAACGAAGTATTTTTAGTGACTTTATTAATCTCAAAACATGTTGGCTCAGTCTCTCAAAGGTGCTCATAAGGGGTGAGTGCATGAATGTGTTTATGAGCGTCTGAGGTTCGTGGTGTCCTGCCGCCTCCTCTCATGCAGTCGCCTCCTGTCAAAAAGATTATGATTCCTCTGCCTCTCGCCGGTCCGTCTCATCTCCGGTGGCCTTAGGGCCATGGGGACGCGTTGGATCCCGGCCCTTGCCGGCAAGAGGGCTCCGTTTTTACATGTTTTTCGAGTTTTGTTAGGGTTTGTATTCTGCTCAGGGAGACGAGACGGTGGCGACTCCCTAAAGATGGAACAAGGTCTCCCCACCTAGTCTCCATCACGGTGGTGCCTCTAGTATCATCAATGGGCGCGTGTGGAGGCGTGTCTTCGGCATATCTCTTTTTGGTGGATTTGCTCGGATATGTTCGTCTTTCGTCTATGTTCATTTGTCTTCGGGTTGGATCCTTTCGATCTACGCTACTCTTCATCGGTGGCGCCTGTTGTTCTGGTGTGCTTGTCCTATGAAACCTTAGCACAACGACTTCTTAGCTGTCTACTACAACAAGTTATACCTGGCTCCGATGAGGGAGGGGCGAGGACAGCTGCACGCCTTCGGCTCGCTTTAGTGCCTGTAGTCGTCACCAGGTGGTCTATGGATCTAGATATAAATTTTTTATTATTTCTGGTGTTTGTTGTGCTACCCTGATTGAAGATGAATAGATCACAAGTTTTTTAAAGAAAAAAAAAACATGCGTGTGAGCGTCTACGCCTATACTGGGTTTCGCAAAATAAGAAGGTAATTGCAATAAAAAAATTAGACAAGGCAACTGCATGATGATCTCCAATAGAAGATGTAGATGCAAAAATACCTACTTTTTACATCTCCGAGGCCCAAAAACGCATCTCCAACAAATGATGTATGTAAAAATAAATTACATCTCCATCTCTCGGAAATGTAAACTACAACACCTCGCGGTGCAAATATACATCTCCACCCATTGGAGATGTAAAACCGTCAGCCACGCGCCAACCGCCAACCGCCGTTCCATTTCCTTCCCCAACCGCTCTTCTTCCTTCCGCCGCCCCGGCGCCGCCCGCCCGCAAGCCCGCCGCACCCCACCGTCGTCGCTCCGCGCCAGATCCGGCCCCTTCGGCACCCCCGCCGCCGGTTTCGACCGCGGCCCACCACCGCACGTCGTGAATCGGGCGTTTTTTGCCGTCGATTCCACAATCGTCGCCGCCCCGCCCGCATCACCGGCCGCATCCCCCCACCGCCGCCGCTCAGTTGCACCACCGCCAATGCCCGCAGCCCCGCACCACCGCCCCTGTAGCCCCGCACCGCCGCCCACATCTGCCCGTAGCCCCGCCATGCTCCGGCTGCCCGCATGGAGCTCGCCCCGGCCGAGTTTCGGCCATCGCAACTCCTCTTGCTTGCCCCCAAAGGACGTGCCTCGCTCCCAGCTATCTGCAGAGCCAAACGCCACTGCAAACCGTCGCCCGTAGAGCAAACCCGAGGCACTCCGCCGCGCGTGCTTGATGGTCGCCGGCGGCACAACTAGTTTACATCTTCATTTGTGGAGTTGCACTTTTACATCATCTTCTGTTGGAGTTGCCTCTTTTTTGAAGATGTAAAAATCATTTTTTGAAGATGTAAATTTTTGCATCTCCTGTTTTACATTTTCAAATTTACATCTTCTATTGGAGATGCTCTTAGTACGCGGAATAGTTTACTACAACAACCTTTTTTTTTTGAGTGAACAACTTGTGAATTAAACGGGCTGACCGATTACAGGAAATGTTTATTGGTTGTTGTTTTATATATATAGCGGCCGAAAGCATCTTTCAATAAATAAAGGTATGGACGATTGCTGGATTGACAGTGATGTTCCGAGTGATGACGGGGCAGGAACAAGAAAGTGCAGGGAACATTCAGACCAGCCAGTAGCAGCGCAGAGCAAATAGATTGCTGGAGACAAATGGCCGTCTGATCATGATCGGAATCATGCATGCAGCCACTGGCCGGAACCAGCGCATGTCCATCGCCATGATCCGGGTCCCTCAGGACAGGATTAAGGACTATTACTATTAATCCCTTGGGTCGCCCAACCACTCGCTACAATGCTTCACACTTTTTCGAGGGTTCAGGTTGTGTTTGATACTCTACTTAGTTTGATCCTCGCGGCGAGGGACGCGTGGCGGTGCTATGTTAGTTAGATCGGCCGAGAAACACCCCGCAAAAAAAAAAAGGATCGGCCGAGAAAGGCAGGATCTGACAAGAATCGTGGGCTTGCATTCAGGTGGGTGTCTGGAATCTGGATGTGGGCCGTCTGGAGTCTTGGATTGTGGTTAAAAGGAGAAAGAATGGGCGCCGGCGGCGACCGCGGCGTCAACGCCGGTGATCCAGGAGATCGGGATCGCGGAGGCTCGGACGCTTCGCTTGAATTCTATCTTGGGCCGTGACGGGCCGGTGCAAAGTGAGTGCAGGCCGCATCAGAGTGGGCCGGGGTTAGCTGGGTATGAGGCCCAGGCTAAACCGGACGCCACCTATACCGATCGCGCCGACTCATGTAGGCGATCGATTGATCGTCCTTCGCCTCGTTCGCCTTCGCCGCCACTTAGGGTTTCCCGACGCTGTGCAAAGTCGGGCTTCCCCTCATGCGGTCATGAGCGTGCGGCACGTATTCCCCCCTTTGCGGCCATGGCAGGGGCGTGGGGCTGGTGCTCCGCCAGGGACGAAACCTCTGGTGGCTGCCGGAGCGGGACGTGGTGGTGCTGCGCTGCTGGCTGCCGGGACTGGGCGTGGGGCCGTTGCACCGTCGGGAGCTCGACCTCTGGCGGCCGTCAGAGCCGTGCCAGCTGTTGCGGCTCGCGGTGGCGGGCAGCTCGGGCCAAGGCCGCCGGCGCAGGGACCGGCCGCTGTGGCCGTCGTGGGTCGGGGCTCTGCTGCTCAAGGGCCGCCGGCGCATGGGCTTGGTGCTGTGACCGCCGTGGGGCGGGGCTCTGCTGCTCAAGGGCCGAGGCCGCCGCCGCCCGGGAGTGTTGTCATGCCTCACCGCAACCAGGCTCAGACGTTTGGGCAGCAGCCACGGGCTGCGCCGCCGCCTCACTACGTCGCTAGGCCGCCACAAAAAGGGCCTGGGCCGATGCAGTCACATGTACCGCCGCCTCAATATGACAACGTGGGGGATGGAGGTGCGGGTGTGGCTCGTGGTCTGGCAAACAGTGGTGCTAATGGTCCGCCTCGGGGACAATGGGGTGACGATGGTTACAATGCTTGTGGAGATGGCCAACATCGTGGCTCATCGTCGGCGGGCGGCGGCCATGGATATGCTTGGCAGAGCGATGGAACAGCTGAGAGACCTTTTTACGGCCCTACGGGTGGCTTTGTTGAGGGGGCATCTGGCCCAGATTATCGGCAGAGAGGTGGTTATCACGGTCATCGTGGTGGTTGAGGTGGTCGGAACCATCACCGTTAGCCTCCTCCACCCGTCGTTGTTGAGCCGAGGGCTTCTGTGGAGGCGGCCATTTTCGGTCAGACGCCGGAGCTATCCGGTCAGGCTATGGACGTGGTGATGGCGCTGGCCAATGCTGAGATACCAGGGACTGAGACCACGGTGGCGGGTTCGGTCAAGGCTGGTGACATGTCAGATGGTGATAGAGCTTCCAAGTGGGCTCGTAAGAAGGAGAAGATGCCGTGTTATCGTTGTGGTGAGAAGGGCCACTTTATTGCTGAATGAGTGACCGAGTTATGTGATACCTGCCTCAAGCGAGCGCATGATACATGGGAGTGTCCGATTCTGTGTGAACAGATGCCGAGTATTACTATCTATGGAGTGTATTGTGTTGAGTTGATGTTCTTTGAGTCTTCGAGTGCGAGAGAGATCTCAGAGGAGACACAGAGCACGTCCACGGGGGTTGTGAAAGTCACCAAAGGTGATGTGCCGGAGGCTCAGATTATGCAGAGGCTTAAGGAGTTAGCTCCTGGAGACTTTCAGTGGGAGCTCATCAGTCTCGAGGCTGACATGTATAAGGTGTTGGAAATATGCCCTAGAGGCAATAATAAAATGGTTATTATTATATTTCTTTGTTCATGATAATTGTCTATTATTCATGCTATAACTGTGTTATCCGGAAATCGTAATACACGTGTGAATACATAGACCACAACAAGTCCCTAGTGAGCCTCTAGTTGACTAGCTCATTGATCAACAGATAGTCATGGTTTCCTGACTATGGGCATTGGATGTCATTGATAACGGGATCACATCATTAGGAGAATGATGTGATGGACAAGACCCAATTCTAAGCATAGCTCAAAGATCGTGTAGTTCGTTTAGCTAGAGCTTTTCCAATTGTCGAGTATCATTTCCTTAGACCACGAGATTGTGCAACTCCCGGATACCGTAGGAGTGCTTTGGGTGTGCCAAACGTCACAACGTAACTGGCTGACTATAAAGGTACACTACGGGTATCTCCGAAAGTGTCTGTTGGGTTGGCACGAATCGAGATTGGGATTTGTCACTCCGTATGACGGAGAGGTATCTCTGGGCCCACTCGGTAATGCATCATCATAATGAGCTCAATGTGACCAAGTGTCTGGTCATGGGATCATTCATTACAGTACGAGTAAAGTGACTTGCCGGTAACGAGACTAAACGAGGTATTGGGATACCGACGATCGAGTCTCGGGCAAGTAACGTACCGATTGACAAAGGGAATTGAATACGGGGTTAATTGAATCCTCGACCTCGTGGTTCATCCGCTGAGATCATCGAGGAGTATGTGGGAGCCAACATGGGTATCCAGATCCCGCTGTTGGTTATTGACCGGAGAGGCGCCTCGGTCATGTCTGCATATCTCCCGAACCCGTAGGGTCTACACACTTAAGATTCGGTGACACAAGTTGATCAACGCATAAAACCTGGCTTGGATGCCACTGTTGGGGAACGTAGTAATTTCAAAAAAAATCCTACGCACATGCAAGATCATGGTGATGGCATAGCAACGAGAGGGGAGAGTGTTGTCCACGTACCCTCGTAGACCGTAAGCGGAAGCGTTAGCACAACGCGGTTGATGTAGTCGTATGTCTTCATGATCCGACCGATCCAAGCACCGAACGTACGGCACCTCCGAGTTCAGCACACGTTCAGCTCGATCACGATCTCCGGGCTCCGATCCAGCAAAGCTCCGGAGATGAGTTCCGTCAGCACAACGGCGTTGTGACGATGATGATGTTCTACCGGCGCAGGGCTTCGCCTAAACTCCGCGACGATATGACCGAGGTGGAATATGGTGGAGGGGGGCACCGCACACGGCTAAGGAACGATCCGTAGATCAACTTGTGTGTCTATGGGGTGCCCCCTGCCCCCGTATATAAAGGAGCAAGGGGGAGGCCGGTCGGCCCAAGGGGGGCGCGCCAGGGAGGAGGAATCCTCCACCTAGTAGGAGTAGGACTCCTCCTTTCCTACTCCTACTAGGAGGAGGAAGGAAGGGGGAGAGGGGGAAGGAAACGGGGGGGGGGGGGGGGGGGCGCCGCCCCCCCTCCTAGTCCAATTCGGACCAGAGGGGGGAGGGGGCGCGTGGCCCATGCTGGCTGCCCCTCTCTCCTTTCCCCTAAGGCCCATAAGGCCCATTACTCTCCCGGGGGGGGGGGGGGTTCCGGTAACCCTCCGGCACTCCGGTTTTCTCCGAAATCACCCGGAACACTTCCGGTGTCCGAATATAGTCGTCCAATATGTCAATCTTTATGTCTCGACCATTTCGAGACTCCTCGTCACGTCCGTGATCACATCCGGGACTCCGAACAAACTTCGGTACATCAAAACTTATAAACTCATAATAAAATTGTCATCGTAACGTTAAGCGTGCGGACCCTACGGGTTCGAGAACTATGTAGACATGACCTAGAACTATTCTCGGTCAATAACCAATAGCGGGACCAGTATGCCCATATTGGTTCCTACATATTCTACGAAGATCTTTATCGGTCAAACCGCATAACAACATACGTTGTTCCCTTTGTCATCGGTATGTTACTTGCCCGAGATTCGATCGTCGGTATCCAATACCTAGTTCAATCTCGTTACCGGCAAGTCTCTTTACTCGTTACGTAATGCATCATCCTGTAACCAACTCATTGGTCACATTGCTTGCAAGGCTTATAGTGATGTGCATTACCGAGAGGGCCCAGAGATACCTCTCCGACAATCGGAGTGACAAAACCTAATCTCGAAATACGCCAACTCAACATGTACCTTCGGAGACACTTGTAGTACTCCTTTATAATCACCCAGTTACGTTGTGACGTTTGGTAGTACCCAAAGTGTTCCTCCGGTAAACGGGAGTTGCATAATTCTCATAGTTACAGGAACATGTATAAGTCATGAAGAAAGCAATAGCAATATACTAAACGATCAAGTGCTAGGCTAACGGAATGGATCATGTCAATCACATCATTCTCCTAATGATGTGATCCCATTAATCAAATGACAACACATGTCTATGGTTAGGAAACATAACCATCTTGGATTAATGATCTAGTTACGTAGAGGCATACTAGTGACTATATGTTTGTCTATGTATACACACATGTATCATGTTTCCGGTTAATACAATTCTAGCATGAATAATAAACATTTATCATGATATGAGGAAATAAATAATAACTTTATTATTGCCTCTAGGGCATATTTCCTTCAGTCTACCACTTGCACTAGAGTCAATAATCTAGATTACATAGTAATGATTCTAACACCCATGGAGTCTTGGTGCTGATCATGTTTTGCTCGTGAGAGACGCTTAGTCAACGGGTCTGCAACATTCAAATCCGTATGTATCTTGCAAATCTCTATGTCTCCCACTTGGTCTTGGTCCCGAATGGAATTGAAGCGTCTCTTGATGTGCTTGGTCCTCTTGTGAAATCTGGATTCCTTTGCCAAGGCAATTGCACCAGTATTGTCACAGAAGATCTTCATTGGTCCCGATGCACTAGGTATGACACCTAGATCGGAAATGAACTCCTTCATCCAGACTCCTTCATTCGCTGCTTCTGAAGCAGCAATGTACTCCTCTTCACATGTAGATCCCACCACGACGCTTTGTTTAGAACTGCACCAACTTACAGCTCCACCGTTTAATAAAAATACGTATCCGGTTTGCGATTTAGAATCGCCCGGATCAGTGTCAAAGCTTGCATCAACGTAACCATTTACGACTAGCTCTTTGTCACCTCCATATACGAGAAACATATCCTTAGTCCTTTTCAGGTATTTCAGGATGTTCTTGACCGCTGTCCAGTGATCCACTCCGGGATTACTTTGGTACCTTCCTGCCAAGCTTATTGCTAAGCATACGTCAGGTCTGGTACACAGCATTGCATACATGATAGAGCCTATGTCTAAAGCATAGGGAACATCTTTCATTTTCTCTCTATCTTCTGCTGTGGTCGGGCATTGAGTTTGACTCAACTTCACACCTTGAAGCACGGGCAAGAACCCTTTCTTTGCCTGATCCATTTTGAAATTTTTCAAAATTTTATCAAGGTATGTACTTTGTGAAAGTCCTATTAAGCGTCTTGATCTATCTCTATAGATCTTGATGCCCAATATGTAAGCAGCTTCACCGAGGTCTTTCATTGAAAAACTTTTATTCAAGTATCCCTTTATGCTATCCAGAAATTCTATATCATTTCCAATTAATAATATGTCATCTACATATAATATCAGAAATGCTACAGAGCTCCCACTCACTTTCTTGTAAATACAGGCTTCTCCAAAAGTCTGTATAAAACCATATGCTTTGATCACACTATCAAAACGTTTATTCCAACTCCGAGATGCTTGCACCAGTCCATAAATGGATCGCTGGAGCTTGCACAATTTGTTAGCACCTTTTGGATCAACAAAACCTTCTGGCTGCATCATACACAACTCTTCTCCCAGAAATCCATTCAGGAATGCAGTTTTTACATCCATTTGCCAAATATTATAATCATGAAATGCAGCAATAGCTAACATGATTCGGACAGACTTAAGCATCGCTACGGGTGATAAAGTCTCATCGTAGTCAACTCCTTGAACTTGTCGAAAACCTTTCGCAACAAGTCGAGCTTTGTAGACAGTTACATTACCATCAGCGTCAGTCTTCTTCTTAAAGATCCATTTATTCTCAATGGCTTGCCGATCATCGGGCAAGTCAACCAAAGTCCATACTTTCTTTTCATACATGGATCCCATCTCAGATTTCATGGCCTCTAGCCATTTTGTGGAATCTGGGCTCATCATCGCTTCCTCATAGTTCGTAGGTTCATCATGGTCAAGTAACATGACTTCCAGAATAGGATTACCGTACCACTCTGGTGCGGATCTTACTCTGGTAGACCTACGAGGTTCAGTAGCTTGATCTGAAGTTTCATGATCAATATCATCAGCTTCCTCACTAATTGGTGTAGTTGTCACAGGAACCGGTTCTTGTGATGAACTACTTACCAATAAGGGAGTAGATACAGTTATCTCATCAAGTTCTACTTTCCTCCCACTCACTTCTTTCGAGAGAAACTCCTTCTCTAGAAAGGATCCGATTTTAGCAACGAAAATCTTGCCCTCAGATCTGTGATAGAAGGTGTACCCAATAGTTTCTTTTAGGTATCCTATGAAGACACATTTCTCCGATTTGGGTTTGAGCTTATCTGGTTGAAGTTTATTCACATAAGCATCGCAGCCCCAAACTTTAAGAAACGACAACTTTGGTTTCTTGCCAAACCACAGTTCATAAGGCGTTGTCTTAACGGATTTTGATGGTGCCCTATTTAACGTGAATGCGGCCGTCTCTAAAGCATAACCCCAAAACGATAGCGGTAAATCAGTAAGAGACATCATAGATCGCACCATATCTAGTAAAGTACGATTACGACGTTCGGGCACACCATTTCGTTGTGGTGTTCCGGGTGGCGTGAGTTGCGAAACTATTCCGCATTGTTTCAAGTGTAGACCAAACTCGTAACTCAAATATTCTCCTCCACGATCAGATCGTAGAAACTTTATTTTCTTGTTACGATGATTTTCCACTTCACTCTGAAATTCTTTGAACTTTTCAAATGTTTCAGACTTGTGTTTCATTAGGTAGATATACCCATATCTGCTTAAGTCATCTGTGAAGGTGAGAAAATAATGATACCCGCAGCGAGCCTCAACATTCATTGGACCACAAACATCAGTATGTATGATTTCCAACAAATCAGTTGCCCGCTCCATAGTTCCGGAGAACGGCGTTTTAGTCATATTGCCCATAAGGCATGGTTCGCAAGTACCAAGTGATTCATAATCAAGTGATTCCAAAAGCCCATCAGTATGGAGTTTCTTCATGCGCTTTACACCGATATGACCTAAACGGCAGTGCCATAAATAAGTTGCACTATCGCTATCAACTCTGCATCTTTTGGTTTCAACACTATGAATATGTGTATCACTACTATCGAGATTCAATAAAAATAGACCACTCTTCAAGGGTGCATGACCATAAAAGATATTACTCATATAAATAGAACAACCATTATTCCCTGATTTAAATGAATAACCGTCTCGCATCAAACAAGATCCAGATATAATGTTCATGCTCAACGCTGGCACCAAATAACAATTATTTAGGTCTAAAACTAATCCCGATGGTAGATGTAGAGGTAGCGTGCCGACCACGACCACATCGACTTTGGAACCATTTCCCACGCGCATCGTCACCTCGTCCTTAGCCAATATTCGCTTAATCCGTAGTCCCTGTTTCGAGTTGCAAATATTAGCAACAGAACCAGTATCAAATACCCAGGTGCTACTGTGAGCATTAGTAACGTACACATCAATAACATGTATATCACATATACCTTTGTTCACTTTGCCATCCTTCTTATCCGCCAAATACTTGGGGCAGTTCCGCTTCCAGTGTCTAGTCTGCTTGCAGTAGAAGCACTCAGTTTCAGCCTTAGGTCCAGACTTGGGTTTCTTCTCTTGAGAAGCAACTTGCTTGCCGTTCTTTTTGAAGTTCCCCTTCTTCTTCCCTTTGCCCTTTTTATTGAAACTGGTGGTCTTGTTGACCATCAACACTTGATGCTCCTTCTTGATTTCTACCTCCGCAGCTTTTAGCATTGCGAAGAGCTCAGGAATAGTCTTGTTCATCCCTTGCATATTATAGTTCATCACGAAGCTCTTGTAGCTTGGTGGCAGTGATTGAAGAATTCTGTCAATGACACTATCATCAGGAAGATTAACTCCCAGTTGAATCAAGTGATTATTATACCCAGACATTTTGAGTATGTGTTCACTGATAGAACTATTCTCCTCCATCTTGCAGCTATAGAACTTATTGGAGACTTCATATCTCTCAATCCGGGCATTTGCTTGAAATATTAACTTCAACTCCTGGAACATCTCATATGCTCCATGACGTTCAAAACGTCGTTGAAGACCCGGTTCTAAGCCGTAAAGCATGGCACACTGAACTATCGAGTAGTCATCAGCTTTGCTCTGCCAGACGTTCTTAACGTCGTTAGTTGCATCAGCAGCAGGCCTGGCACCCAGCGGTGCTTCCAGGGCGTAACTTTTCTGTGCAACAATGAGGATAATCCTCAGGTTACAGACCCAGTCCGTGTAATTGCTACCATCATCTTTCAACTTTGCTTTCTCAAGGAACACATTAAAATTCGACGGAACAACAGCACGAGCCATCTATCTACAAACAAACATAGACAAGCATAATACTATCAGGTACTAAGTTCATGATAAATTTAAGTTCAATTAATCATCTTACTTAAGAACTCCCACTTAGACAGACATCTCTCTAGTCATCTAAGTGATCACGTGATCCAAATCAACTAAACCATGTCCGATCATCACGTGAGATGGAGTAGTTTCAATGGTCAACATCACTATGTTGATCATATCTACTATATGATTCACGCTCGACCTTTCAGTCTCCGTGTTTCGAGGCCATATCTGTATATGCTAGGCTCGTCAAGTATGACCTGAGTATTCCGCGTGTGCAACTGTTTTGCACCCGTTGTATTTGAACGTAGAGCCTATCACACCCGATCATCACGTGGTGTCTCAGCACGAAGAACTTTCGCAATGGTGCATACTCAGGGAAAACACTTCTTGATTATTAGTGAGAGATCATCTTAAAATTCTACTGTCGGTGTCAAAACTGGCGGATCTTGGGTAGGGGGTCCCGAACTGTGCGTCTAGGCGGATGGTAATAGGAGACGAGGGACACGATGTTTTACCCAGGTTCGGGCCCTCTCGATGGAGGTAAAACCCTACGTCCTGCTTGATTAATATTGATGATATGGTTAGTACAAGAGTGGATCTACCACGAGATCAAGGAGGCTAAACCCTAAAGCTAGCCTATGGTATGATTGTTGTAATGTATGTTGTCCTACAGACTAAAGCCCTCTGGTTTATATAGACACCGGAGGAGGCTAGGGTTACACAGAGTCGGTTACAATGGTAGGAGATCTACATATCCGTATCGCCAAGCTTGCCTTCCATGCCAAGGAAAGTCCCATCCGGACACGGGACGGAGTCTTCAATCTTGTATCTTCGTAGTCTTGGAGTCCGCCGGACAATGATAGTCCGGCTGTCCGGACACCCCCTAGTCCAGGACTCCCTCAGTAGCCCCTGAACCAGGCTTCAATGATGATAAGTCCGGCGCGCATAATTTTCGGCATTGCAAGGCGGGTTCCTCCCTTGAATAATCCAGAGAAGATCATGAACACCAGGATAGTGTCTGGCTCTGCAAACAAATTCCACATTCCACCCTAGAGAGAATAAAATGTACACCAATCCAATCTGCTAACGTACAATGCGGCGTGACATCCCACCGCTACCAAGCTTTTGTTTGAATCGTTTTTTACCATACCACCTCAGCACGTTTAGCGAAGCGGTTTCCTTGGCACATCTTGTCGAAGCAGAGATCGTGTTCCCCTTATTCTGGGATTCTCATCAATACGTGCGTGGGTAACCCAACCGTGACCGTCTCCACGCCTCCTCCATCGAAGGGTAATCCCGAACGGTCACAGAGACGACCCTTGGTATTTTTCCCCTTTATAAGAGGACCAAGGACCGTTCCTTTTCTTCAATCTCACATTGAATCTCCTTCTCGCTCCTAGTTCCAGCACCCAGAGCCCCAGATTCGAGCGCTTCGGATTCTCAACCATGTCCGGCTCCGACCTCCATGGTCGGTGGATGCCCTCCTCCGTCACGGAGGAGGAAGTGTCAAAGCTGCGGGAGGCCAAGTACCTGTCCTACGAGATTTCGCACAGGTTGCCTGCCCAAGGGGAGGCCGTGCCCGCCCCCGAGCCCGGTGAGTACGTTGTCTTTGTACCCCACCTCCGTCGGGGTTTAGACTTCCCGACGGACCCCTTTGTGAGAGAGCTCATGTTCTGCTACAGGCTGGATTTTCACGATTTGGCTCCGGAGTCCATCCTCCGTGTCTCCGCATTCATTATCGTCTGCGAGGCCTTCCTCCGCGTCACCCCCCACTTCGGCCTGTGGCTAAAAACCTTCAACGTGGAGCCGAAGATGATCGGGGGGCGTCAAGCAGAGTGCGGCGGGGC
Source organism: Triticum timopheevii (assembly GCA_963921465.1). NCBI lineage: Eukaryota > Viridiplantae > Streptophyta > Magnoliopsida > Poales > Poaceae > Triticum > Triticum timopheevii. The sequence goes on along the minus strand of OY997264.1, from coordinate 47,840,598 downwards.
GACCATAAGCATAAGGGCCGATGCCCCGTGGCCTGAGGGTTCCTTCCAAGAGGAACTCGGACTGTGGCAACAGGAGTGGTTCTATATCACCGCTCTGAAGGGCAGCAAGCAAAAGCCGCCGCCTTCATTCCGCCCGGGACCTCCACGCCAACTGATGTCGTGGGTCAACCAAGGGCTCAATTGGGGGCCGTCCAAAGACGTGCCCTCACTGCAGGGCCGGATTCAAGACCTCCAAGCGAGGGAGATCAATCTGGTCGTGGTGATGCAGGTAATGCTAACCAGGCGTCTCCTGCCCTGCAAACGCCGTCCTCTCCGTCTATGGGAGTTCAACCCAGAGGGACCTCGAATTCTCCAACACTTCATGGGTGCAACACCCGTGGAGATGTACAGGCTGTTCTTCGGACCGCAGGTGGCGTGTCCGGAATTGACCGAGGACGCAGGCCTAAGCCGCGATCGCCCGGATACTCAGGTAAATAGCTCAGAGTCCGGACGTTTTATTTATCTGCTTTTCTAGGGTTCGCCTCCTGACCCATAACTTTTCACAGGAGTGGGTAGCGCGATCGAAGCTGATAAGGTGTCCGGCTCCCCTCCCAGAGACCGCACTGGAGCCCGTGCTGGTCAGAATGTTGGAGGTCGCGCCCGTAAAAGGGGGCGATGGGAAAGATAAAGGAGCTATTACTTCGCCCAAAGGGGCGTCTAAAGAGTGGGGAATCAAAAACTCCTCCTTCCAGGGGGAGAAGAGGACCGCCTCCGAAGATCCGGAGGCCACAGCCCCTAAACGGGGGAAGAGATCTTCACCGGGGGGTCCGGCGTCCGGGGAGAATCCGGACATACAATCATCACCAAAGGATCAGCCCTCCAATCGAGCCGTGAGAATGAAAAGGGGAGTTCATTAGTAAGAAAATACCTCCATTTGTGCTTCTGTGGGTGACCAAAATTTTTATCTTGCAGTTCGGATTTGCAGCCTTTGCAGATGAGTTCGTCTTCGGGGGACCTTCTTCCAGAGATGATGGAGAGCGAAACGCCCCCGTCTGCTGCGCCGTCAGATAAGGCAGACGAGCCTGAGGTATCGTCACGGAGGGTGTCCCCGAGTCCGGAGGGGCCGGGGAGTTCGGCGTCCGCTAGTGTCCGGCTGGGAGAACTGAAGAATCTGCTGGAGAGGGCGTCCATCTCAGAAGATCACCGTGCGTTGATGCGTATGGTGATTGGAAGGATTTCGTCCGCCGAGAGCGGATTGCGTGATGCCGCTACGAGTTTGCTGGCAGGATTTGAGGTATGCGAAAATGGCTCACCTGTTTTTTTTGGCCGTTTTGCACATAAAAGTGCGCCCTGTATAGGTAGTAGCCCCTGAGACTCGGTAGGTTGTCGAAAGCGACAGCGTGCCGAGGATCGAAATCGCAAGTAATGAATGTCGCCGTTCCTATGCAGGTGGCGGATAGTCCGAGGGCTAGCCGGACTAGTGGGTTGCCGAGTTAATGCGGCAACTTGACGTGGCGGATGCGGACATCGCACTTGTCAACCGGCGACTTGACGAGTCGCAAGGTAAATGAGTTCTCCACAGTCGCTTTATTAAGGGGGTCAAAGCCCTCCTCTGATAAATTAAATGCTGTTATACAGACGGTGCTGCTGCTGTGGAGAGCCTTCGTGCCGAACTTGCTCAAGCTAAGGAGCAAGCCCGAAGGAGTGACGCGGCTGCTTCGAGGGCGGCCGAGGAGTTGAAAGCCGAAAGGGCTGCACACTGCCTAAGCAGGGAAGAGGTGGCTGAATTGGCTGTGAAAGTAAAAGATGCTACCGACCACAATGAGGCTCTTGAAAAGGAGTGCTTATCAGAGCGGGAAGACCTGAGGAAGGCCACCGCCGAGGCCAAGGATGCCCGCTCTGCAATGCGGGCCATGAAGGAGGGGCTGCGCCAGGCCGGAGATATCGTGGCTGGCAAGCCTTTTCTGCTGCGTCGCCGGTTTATGGATCAAAAGTATGCTCAATTTGATCGGCTGTGGAGTCCGGAGGATCCGTATATGGACTTAGAGGCAAGTGCGGCTGATGCCGTTGAGCACTTCCGGAGCCAGAAGGATCACAAGACGGAAGAGCTATTTTGGTCTCAATTCCATAGTCCGGATCGCTCACTTCCGTTGACCGACCGGTTGGCCGAATGGGCCGAGCTAAATAGATTATCCGGACTTGCCATGACTGACATCGTGGCTCATGTCTGGCCAGAGAGGCCCAAGGCGACGAGCTACTTCGGCTTACTGCAGCAATTCCTTGGAGCGGTGCCGCATATCAAGGAGATGAAGCGGTCGGCCTGCATCGAAGGCGCGCGGATGGCTCTTGCCCGCGTGAAGGTGCATTGGACAGAGATGGATGCCACCGCTGTTGCTGCCCCGGGTTCGGATGGAAACCGGCTCCCCGCCAAGCACTATTTCGGGGAAGTTATGCATGGTGCTCGTGTAATAGAGTTGCAGTGCTCAAAAAATGTCACGTTCAAATGAACGTCTTAGCTTTTAAAACGATGATTATGCTATAACTGCTTTTTATACTTGTGCGTCCCAAGTAGTAAAACTTCTCCTATGCGGCCGTTTACGTATACATTTGTATAACCTGAAAGATTGCAGTCTTCGGCTTCAGCCCCCACGCACAAGGTGCGGGGGTGTTCGCAAAAATCGCGCGTTTTCACACTTAATCCGATGTCTCGGTCCTGTTAAGGAGGTGGTAGCGTAGCAAACGAGGCAATCCCGACTATAATGCTTTATCACTTTCACTTAGCCAGTGGAGTTCGAGGGTGGGGCTACGATATAGCCCCTTGGGGCTCCGCGCTTCTCCGAGTTCGGGCGCGTGTGTGCCTGACCGGGAAACGGTCCTTCGTCAAAGCGGGGAATTCTAAACATTCCAGTAGTCGATCGAGTGGTTGACCAGTCTCTCGCTATATCATGACAGTCAGTTTTCGGCTTTCTCTACTGAGGTGCTCGCCCAGCTGAACTGGGGCACAATCGCAGTAGTTCTCCTGGTGCCGCGTTAGCCCATGATACGGAACGTAAGGCAGCAAAACACAGGAGCCAGGCAAACCCAACATTTGACCAAAGACATGATTCAGAGCTGATGCATATAATGCCTAACTCGATACGCCGAACACTCCCTAAGGTGTTCGGTCTTTATGATAATGGGCAGAATAATGCCCTAAGCCCCTAGTGTCCAGGTACGGGCATGGTCTTCTGACGCGGCCGATGCCAAAACGTCAGGCTCCGCTTTTGTTATAGGAAGAAACCAAGGGAGAATAACAACAAGAGACAGTAAAAAAGGTTTACGCAGGGTCTTAATCTGAAAAGAATCCTCGCAACGGGTCCCTACTGCACGTCTGCGCCTGTGTCTCCGTTGTGCCGTTATCCTGGACGGGTATGCACGTTGTTCATCTGTAAAAAGAGAGGAACGCTTAGTTTGAAAACAATTTGTGCGAAAAAAAAAGGTATGTGTGAAAGAAAAAATATGAATAAGCAAAGTGGGGTTTGAATGAACCCGCGGTTGTTTGTGCGCGCAGCCCCTGGTGAAGGGGTGTGCGGCTAGGGATCCCCTAGCCTACTGATGCCGGACTCGTCTATCCGTGTCCGGGGTCTTTGGGTGACCCTCGCACTGAGATGATGCCACGCGGACCGGGCATCTTGAGTGTAAGAGACGCGTAATGTGGTATGGCGTTGAAACGGACAAAAGCCTTTCGTCCCAAGAGTGCTTGATATCCACTTTTAAATGGGACGATATGAAAAATTAGTTTTTCGCGCCGAAAGTTGTTCGGTGATCCGAACACGACTTCTAGTAATAGGGAGCCTGTGCACTTGGCATAAGGACCCGGCGTCACTCCTTTGAAGGAAGTGCGGCTGTGTCGAATTTTGGTGGGGTCTATCCCCGTTTTGCGGATTGTGTTTGAATACAGCAGGTTTAAGTCACTGCCTCCGTCCATTAGGACTTTAGTAAATTGTAATCCGTCGATTATGGGATTCAATATCAGGGCAGTCCGTCCCGCGTTTCGAATGCTTCTGGAATAGTCCAGGTGGTCGAAAGTGATTGGTTTTGATATCCAATCTCTATGGTCTGCTGGGTTGGACCGTGTGAGGCTCTTTTTAGGAAGTGCCGCACTATTTTTCCGTATTATCACATGAAGTGAGTTTACTGTTTTGACCTCTTGTGGGAAAGTCTTTTGTTTTCCGGTGCTCTGCTGGTGGGGTTTATCGTCTTCGCTTGACGCGTCGAGCCCCTTGTGTTCGGCGTTTAGTCGGCCGGACTGTTTGAAAACCCAACAGTCTCGATGGGTATGGTTTGCAGGCCTTCCGGGGGTACTGTGGATTTGACATATCCGACCCAAAATCTTGTTTAAGTTGGACAACTCATTGCCGTCATCCTTAAGAGGCGGTGTTTTGTTGTTTGGCCGCGAGCTTTTGAATCCAGCATTGACTGCCGTGCTCTTTGGGCTTTTGTCATGATTCCGGCGCTGCTCTTTTCTGCGTCGTGATTTTCCGTTTCCATCTCTTATCTCGGATGTACTTGGGTCGCTGGTGCTGCATCTTGCTAGCCAGCTATCCTCTCTCGCGCAGAAGCGGGTCATGAGGCTTGTTAGCGCGGACATTGTCCTCGGTTTCTCTTGGCCGAGGTGTCTGGCAAGCCATTCGTCTCGGACGTTGTGTTTAAAAGCTGCTAAGGCTTCGGCGTCGGGACAGTCGACTATTTGGTTCTTTTTAGTGAGGAACCTGTTCCAGAATTTGCGCGCTGACTCTCCAGGCTGTTGAGTTATGTGACTTAGATCATCTGCATCTGGAGGGCGGACATAAGTCCCTTAAAAATTTGCTCTAAACGCGTCCTCGAGCTCTTCCCAACTTCCCACAGTGTTTTCTGGGAGGCCTTTAAGCCAATGACGGGCTGGCCCTTTGAGCTTAAGGGGTAGGTATTTTATGGCGTGGAGATCATCTCCTCTGGCCATGTGTATATGTAGTATATAATCTTCTATCCAGACTCCAGGGTCTGTTGTTCCATCGTAGGCCTCTATGTTTATTGTTTTAAATCCTGCTGGGAATTCATGGTCCAGCACCTCATTGGTGAAACATAGTGGGTGTGCGGCGCCCCTGTATTTGGGTGTGCCGCTATCTTCGGACACTTGACGTGTTGCCTTGCTTCCTGGGGCCTTCTTCTTTGGCCCGTAGATGGACCTGGCTGGGCCATCTGTCCTTCCAAGTTCATTGGTTGGTTTATGTGTGGCGCCGCTTTCAGAATTTGGCCTGTTATCCGGCCGTCTATCCAGCCAGGCAGCCTCTTTATTTTTTGACTGTGGGGGCTCTATGGCCTCGTCGTCGAATTCTGGTAGCAGCTTGCGCTTCGGGTAGCTCTTTGATTGGTGGCCATTGCCGTATTTATCCGCGGTTTTGAGTACTTTGCTCCACCTCATTCTGAGTGTGTCTTCCGCTGTTTTGAGCTTCCGCTTTTCTTTCTTCAAGCTTCTTGCAGTGTTGACGAGTCTTTTCCGAAGGTTTTTACCTTCCGGCGGCGTGTCCGGCGTGAGATCGTCCGAACCGTCATTTTCGCAGAGCCTGGACTGATTATCTGACTCGTCCTGTTCGGACGGTTGCTTATCTGCATGTTCATCATCCACTTTTGTGCCCTGCTGTATTGCGGGGTGCTTAGGAGCGTTGTTGTTGTCGAGGCGGGGCTTAGGGCGGCGTCTGCGCCGCCGTTTTGGTTGTTTATCGGCGGGGTTATCCTCTGCCGCGGCCCGTTGGTCCTCGTTATCGCTCTCTTTTGGGGTATCCACCATGTATATGTCGTATGACGAGGTGGTCCTCGCGTGCCCTATAGGCGCTGCTTCTTGTTTGTCTCCGGCGTCGTCGTCTATACCGTCGATGTCTTCGGAGCCGTAGTCTAGCATGTCGGTTAGATCGTCCACAGTGGCTACAAAGTGGGTGGTGGGTGGGCTCTGAATTTCTTTGTCGTCCGTATCCCAACCATCCTGGCCATAGTCCGTCCAGGCCTCTCCTGATAACGAGAGATGCTTTAGTGAATTCAGGATGTCGCCGAAAGGCGAGTATTGGAAGATGTCCGCGGCGGTGAATTCCATAACCGGCGCCCAATCCGATTTGGTTGGTAGGGGCGTGGGAGGTTCGGAGTCCGGCAAGGAGTCCGGCACCTCGGAATCACGAGTTTTGCGAGGGACAAAATTAGTGTTCGGCTCCATTGCCATGGAAGTTGAAGCCCCTGAGGCGGTGTCCATCCACCGATCCTCTATCTAGGCAATCGGCTCCGGACTAATGGCCGAAGCGGATTCGCGTGCGGCCACCAAGGCACTGTTCGGCGGCAGAGCTAGATCATGCCCATCGTCACAGTGCGGCGCGCTTGGCTGTGGCTCGAGTCCGTCGAAGATCAAGTCTCTGCGGACATCGGCCGTGAAGTTTAGGCTTCCGAATCTGACCTGACGGCCAGGGGCGTAGCTTTCGATCTGCTCCAGATGACCAAGCGAATTAGCCCGCAGTGCGAAGCCGCCGAATACGAAGATCTGTCCGGGGAGAAAAGTCTCACCCTGGACAGTGTCGTTGGTTGAAGAGGCCATCGGGCCTATCGGTGACGACACTGAGGAACTCTCAATGAAAGCACCAATGTCGGTGTCAAAACCGGCAGATCTCGGGTAGGGGGTCCCGAACAGTGTGTCTAGGCGGATGGTAACAGGAGACGAGGGACACGATGTTTTACCCAGGTTCAGGCCCTCTCGATGCAGGTAAAACCCTACATCCTGCTTGATTAATATTGATGATATGGGTAGTACAAGAGTGGATCTACCACGAGATCAAGGAGGCTAAACCCTAAAGCTAGCCTATGGTATGATTGTTGTAATGTATGTTGTCCTACGGACTAAAGCCCTCCGGTTTATATAGACACCGGAGGAGGCTAGGGTTACACAGAGTCGGTTACAATGGTAGGAGATCTACATATCCGTATCGCCAAGCTTGCCTTCCACGCCAAGGAAAGTCCCATCCGGACACGGGACGGAGTCTTCAATCTTGTATCTTCGTAGTCTTGGAGTCCGGCGGACGATGATAGTCCGGCTGTCCGGACACCCCCTAGTCCAGGACTCCCTCAACTACCGTCAATCAAAGCAAGATAAGATGCATAAAGGATAAACATCACATGCAATCAATATAAGTGATATGATATGGCCATCATTATCTTGTGCTTGTGATCTCCACCGTCGTGATCACCATCGTCACCGGCGCGACACCTTGATCTCCATCATAGCATCGTTGTCGTTACGCCACCTATTGCTTCTACGACTATCACTACCGTTAGTGCTAAAGTAAAGCAATTACAGGGCGTTTGCATTTCATACAATAAAGCGACAACTATATGGCTCCTGCCAGTTGCCGATAACTTCGGTTACAAAACATGATCATCTCATACAATAAAATATAGCATCACGTCTTGACCATATCACATCACAACATGCCCTGCAAAAACAAGTTAGACGTCCTCTACTTTGTTGTTGCAAATTTTACGTGGCTGCTACGGGCTTTAGCAAGAACCGTTCTTACCTACGCATCAAAAACCACAACGATAGTTTGTCAAGTTGGTGCTGTTTTAACCTTCGCAACGACCGGGCGCAGCCACACTCGATTCAGCTAAAGTGAGAGAGACAGACACCCGCCAGCCACCTTTAAGAACGAGTGCTCGTAACGGTGAAACCAGTCTCGCGTAAGCGTACGCGTAATGTCGGTTCGGGCCGCTTCATCTCACAATACCGCCGAACCAAAGCATGACATACTGGTAAGCAGTATGACTTGTATCGCCCACAACTCACTTGTGTTCTACTTGTGCATATAATATCAATGCATAAAACCTGGCTTGGATGCCACTGTTGGGGAACGTAGTAATTTCAAAAAATTTCCTACGCACACGCAAGATCATGGTGATGGCATAGCAACGAGAGGGGAGAATGTTGTCCACGTACCCTCGTAGACCGTAAGTGGAAGCGTTAGCACAACGCGGTTGATGTAGTCGTACGTCTTCATGATCCGACCGATCCAAGCACCGAACGTACGGCACCTCCGAGTTCAGCACACGTTCAGCTCGATGACGATCTCCGGGCTCCGATCCAGCAAAGCTCCGGAGATGAGTTCCGTCAGCACGACGGCGTGGTGATGATGATGATGATGTTGTACCGGCGTAGGGCTTCGCCTAAACTCCACGACGATATGACCGAGGTGGAATACGGTGGAGGGGGGCACCGCACACGGCTAAGGAACAATCCGTAGATCAACTTGTGTGTCTATGGGGTGCCCCCCTGCCCCCGTATATAAAGGAGCAAGGGGGGAGGCCGGCCGGCCCAAGGGGGCCGCGCCAGGGAGGAGGAATCCTCCTCCTAGTAGGAGTAGGACTCCTCCTTTCCTACTCCTACTAGGAGGAGGAAGGAAGGGGGAGAGGGGGAAGGAAAGGGGGGCGCCGCCCCCTGCCCCCTCGTAGTCCAATTCGGACCAGAGGGGGGAGGGGGCGCACGGCCCATGCTGGCTGCCCCTCTCTCCTTTCCCCTAAGGCCCATAAGGCCCAGTACTCTCCCCGGGGGGGGGGGGGGGGTTCCGGTAACCCTCCGGCACTCCGGTTTTCTCCGAAATCACCCGGAACACTTCCGGTGTCTGAATATAGTCGTCCAATATATCAATCTTTTTGTCTCGACCATTTCGAGACTCCTCGTCACGTTCGTGATCACATCCGGGACTCCAAACAAACTTCGGTACATCAAAACTTATAAACTCATAATAAAACTGTTATCGTAACGTTAAGCGTGCGGACCCTACGGGTTCGAGAACTATGTAGACATGACCTAGAACTATTCTCGGTCAATAACCAATAGCGGGACCTGGATGCCCATATTGGTTCCTACATATTCTACGAAGATCTTTATCGGTCAAACCGCATAACAACATACGTTGTTCCCTTTGTCATCGGTATGTTACTTGCCCGAGATTCGATCGTCGGTATCCAATACCTAGTTCAATCTCGTTACCGGCAAGTCTCTTTACTCGTCACGTAATGCATCATCCCGTAACCAACTCATTGGTCACATTGCTTGCAAGGCTTATAGTGATGTGCATTACTGAGAGGGCCCAGAGATACCTCTCCGACTTTCGGAGTGACAAAACCTAATCTCGAAATATGCCAACTCAACATGTACCTTCGGAGACACCTGTAGTACTCCTTTATAATCACCCAGTTACGTTGTGACGTTTGGTAGTACCCAAAGTGTTCCTCCGGTAAACGGGAGTTGCATAATTCTCATAGTTACAGGAACATGTATAAGTCATGAATAAAGCAATAGCAATATACTAAACAATCAAGTGCTAGGCTAATGGAATGGATCATGTCAATCACATCATTCTCCTAATGATGTGATCCCATTAATCAAATGCCAACACATGTCTATGGTTAGGAAACATAACCATCTTTGATTAATGAGCTAGTTAAGTAGAGGCATACTAGTGACTATATGTTTGTCTATGTATTCACACATGTATCATGTTTCCGGTTAATACAATTCTAGCATGAATAATAAACATTTATCATGATATGAGGAAATAAATAATAACTTTATTATTGCCTCTAGGGCATATTTCCTTCACCATCTCCAGGGCTGGCACCCCCCTGGGGACCCTATATAAAGAGGGGGGAGGGAGGGCAGCCGCACCCTTGCCCCTGGCGCCTCCCTTCCCCCCTTGCTACACCTCTCCCTCCTGCAGACGCTTGGCGAAGACCTGCCGGATCCCTGCTGCATCCACCACCACGCCGTCGTGCTGCTGGATCTTCATCAACCTATCCTTCCCCCTTGATGGATCAAGAAGGAGGAGACGTCACGCTAACCGTACGTGTG